>JZKD02S2229854.1:0-12168 GCA_000966675.3 Picea glauca
GTGGTGCAATTTAGGGTTATAACAACAATGCAAGCCCATCTCTGCATAATCTCAGATATGCTCCTAACCTCTCTTCATCAATCACAAGCAACCTAATCTCTTACTCTCAGCAACAACAACATCCAACCTAATCTTCCCCAAAACTTTAAATATTTTTACAAAGAATTAGGGCAAAGAACCCTAATAACAACTTATCCCCAAAACCCTAATGGGTCATAACCATTTTTCATACTTTTGTGTCGATCTGCTGCTTATCCTACTTTTGCGTTGAACTACTGCTTTTCCTACTTTTGTGCCACAAAATGCGCACTTGCCACACACTCTAGTCCTACCTTTTACGCTTTCCTCTACTATGACGTAATTCCAAACACTTAGTTATTCTCATAAAAAATGTTTGTCCAACAGGTCCCCAACACTCACATGTGGCTCGTCCCGAGCCACTTAAGCCTTTTTCAACTTCTCCTTGATTTAAAAAAAAATCTTCTTTATTGTGTTGATCTTCTCCTTGACCTTTATTTCATTTAACAAATTTTTTTTTAGTAATTTTGTGCTGATATGAGTCTGTCATTTCTCTTCAACTTGTTCCATTGCATGTTTGATCTTGCATTGTGCTTCCGATATTTCCTCTTCAACTTTTAGTGCTTCTTCCTACAACGTCTTTATCTGTTGCATGCGATCTTGTTGCTCATCCCTCAACTGGTTCATCTCAGTGTATAGTTTCTTACTCTCTTGCATTGTCATCATCTTCTTGGCTAGTGGCAAATTGTTGATGGTTTCCTTGATCTTCTGAGCCTTCCCCTGCGCAGTTTGAAGCTTATATTTAATACTTTGTAATTCGACATCCTCGGACAGATGATTCCATACTTTTGTTTTGTCTATGTACAACTTAGCGCATTATGCTTCCAAAGTCTTGATACCTTCCATTGCGGTGCTTACTGTCTTCTCCCTTTGGTCTGTTTCTTTTATGGGTGTGCTTGGTGTCATTCGGGTTTCTAACTTAAAAAATTTCATTCAGAAGCCCTGGATGGCTTCATTGATCCTCACTACGTAATGTTCTAATGGAGTATCCACCTCCATTGGTACCTCCAGAATCTCTTTGCAAACTTTGGCAAATGCTTGCTTCACCTGTTATGCCTTTTGCATAGCTGCATCCCTTTCTCGTTCAACTCTGTTGTAGTCAATGTGCATGCTTACAATATCTGTTGTGGCCTTAGCCAATTCATCAGATGTTTTTGTTGCACACAGGTTTAATTCTTGCGTTGTGCTATCCTACAACCCCTACAACATTTCTCCCAGTATCTGTGATAAGACTAAGTCAAAGTGACTTAGTGCTCACACTTGCTCCTGCATTTCCGTTGATGGGAACGCTATCACCCTGGTACTAACTTAACTATTATGTGCTCCCCCATTACCTCTCATGCATGAGAGACTTTTTGTCTTGCTTCTTCTGGCCTTTTTGTGCTTTTCGTTGGTCCTTCAATTGTTTTTTGCGCAGTTGTTATCCTAGTTACTTCCATTAATTGGCGCAATGCAGTCATTTCTTCTTGTATTTTTTTTTCATTCCTTCTTGCTGCTCTATTGCGCGTTGAAACACATCGTCGATGATCTCCTTAACTTTCTCCCCGAACCTCTCAAAGTTGTCTCCCGTCAATGCCCGTGGACTCGTTTCTTTGGCCGCTTTCCACTTCTTCCGATGCGACATTGATTTTCCCTGCTCTATCTCTGCGTCTTTCCTCTTCTTGCTTGCATTCTTTCTTGGGCCTTGTACTTCCTCAATCTCAAGAGCTTATGTTTTCATTTCTTGTTCATCTGCTAGGACCTTCCAGTCTGTGTCCCAGTCCTACATAATTAGTTATATGTCCTCTTCTTTTATATGGTACTTTGTCTTGATCCATTCCTCTCTCGTACCTTTCTTTGCTTGTATGTACATATGATGGTGGTCTACCATGAACCGTGCTATCGGTTTGTAAGTTTCTACAAGCCATGGAAAAATTCTTAGTGTATCCTGGATACATTGCCTAATCATTTCCTTATACATATAGAATTCAATATTGTTGTCCAATTGTCATCCCTTGTGAGTTGTATACCATAAGTTTTTATACTTGGCGGCCAAGCATGACTTGCCTCTCATACCTAGAAACTGCACATCCTCTGGTTCTTTCCACGCTGCTAATGTAATCAGAAGTAACAACCATGAATAATGGAATTACATACCTTTGTCATGTGCTTCTGTGCAGTCTATCAGGAACCGGTTCAGTAAAAACGATGCCCAACTCATTGTTAACCCTTCTACACACTTCTTGAYCGCAACTATCATGCATGCAACCAMTTGGTCTTTTCTGCATTTTCTCAGCAATTCGCAAGCCAACACTTGCATCCCAAATCATACCGTTAGATCACATATACTTGGCACATCCAACCCACACACACCTCTAATTGTGTGGRATTTCTCCTTCACGACCTTTGACAAAGCCTTCTCATGCTTTCTGTTTGYGAACAACAATGTAGGATCTTGCCCCTGTGTTGGTAATCCCATGATTCACGCAATTAGATCTGTGTCTATGGAAATTAKCCTATCTAACCACAAGTAGTCGTYGTGCACAGAGATTAATAACATCTTTACACATGCATTAATCTCTTGGCTCCTGCTAAAGTGTGGGATGTCAAATGGATTCAATAKACCRGCTTGCTCCAACCCTCTGGCCCATACCTGCGGCTCAACTACGAGCAGGTACGTCTTTGCATCGATTTTTATCTCCAAGTAGTGGTGCGACGCAAGGTCAGGGAAATTTGTTGTATCTATGATGTCCTGGTCTACGTATTTCAGTTGTGGCACCTTGCCTAGCATATCCTCGTCAATGATTACCCCAACTAGGATTTCTGGTGTCACTAATTCATACATGGCCTCCTTCTTTAACTTTATGAATTTGGCATTGTCCTTTCTCAGTGGAATATAGTCCCTTGGAAATGTTGGATTTGACGAGGATGCTCCTAGAGTCTCCTCAACTTCTGGTAGTGTCGTTGCTGCTCTAGTTCATCCTTTCTTCTGTTCCGATGTTGCTACATTTGGTGGTGCCATCTCTGTAATACTGTTACCTGTGACAACTCCTTCGGCTCTATGGGATTTCTCCATGCTCTACAACACTGCTCTCGGCTCTCTCTACTCACTACAAACTCCAAATAACAATAATGTTGGCTCGTTGACCCCTCAATGAATTTCATGCCCCCTCGACAGTTGGCCATTTACCTTCGCACCTGAATTAACTCTCTAATCTACTAGTGTTGTGTAATCAATACCTGCTTTAGTGTTGCATTAATTCCAAATCTTTCACCAGATTTTTTCCTCGATCTACCAGCCTATCCCGATCTCCGGTGATGCTTTCCATTTATGACTACACATCTTCATCATGTCTCGTCATTACTACTTTCTAGCTGTCCTTTCCACTCTTTAATGCCTTTAACTTTATGTCTCCTTCTTCTTTTGTGAGGTTTTCTGTCTTCTTCATTTGTTCGTTGCATAATCTTTTTCTTCTACGCGCAATTCACTTCCTATGTGCAATCCTTTATCAGCGTATAACTTACTTCTTCAGCACACTTACTCTTGGTGTATATGTATCTTGCTTCCTTTTCGTTCTCATCCGCGACATTCCCTTGTTTATTTCTTTCTCTAAACTATCTTAACTTCTTGGCCCTTGACTAACACTTCAACTTTTTATTTCTTGCCTTCACTTACTTTATTACTTTTTCCGCTTTTTTTCTTTCTTACTATAATACACTACTATGGTACATAGGTTCTTGCGCAGGTCAGACTAATGCACAAATGATCGTTCATCCCTATAAATTTTCAGTCGACTCCCATTCACCAGTCCTCCCAATACTTCACCATTCAACATTTCTAACTGCACAACACCTGCTTCTGTCACACACTTGATCACATATTGACCTAACCAATGCATCCTAAACTTCCCTGGGTGTTGCATGAATTTGATGTCATATAACAACACTAAGTCTCCCACTTGAAACTTTTTCTGTTTAATATGCCTATCATTCCATGCTTTTTCTCTTACCTTCTGGACTTGATGGGATCCTGCGATAAATCGGTCTTCCTTGAGCTGTAACAACTGTGATAATATTTTTTCTATTGCACCAGAGTCTGAAAGATCAACAATCAATATAATGCGCATGCTTAGCATAATAAATTCCATTGGCATTACTGCTTCCTACCCATATACCAACCTAAAAGGTGTGTGTCCTGTCAACTTTTTGCTTGCAGTCCTATATGTCCATAATACTGTAGGGATCCTCAAGTCCCGATCATCCCTTCCTGCGTTGCAGATATTTGTCAGAGCATTCTCTAAAATTTTATTGAAGGCTTCCATTGTCCCATTTTCCTGAGGGTGATATGACGTGCTCCTCTAATGGTGAATTTGAAACTCCTCAGTCAATGTTGCAATCGTCTTATTCAGGAAGTGCATCCCTTGATCACTCAGTAAAATGCGTGGGCAGCCAAATCTTGTAACGACATTCTCAAACATAAATCACGTAATAATCTGCGACCGATGTTTCTTCTACCCATCTGGTCAAATAATTTGTCGTGGTGATTATATACCTAGCTATTGATCCTTGCCTGGTGGATTGATTAGTTTAACAAAGTCTATTTCCCACTAAGTCTCCCAGTGTAACATGTTGATGCAAGGACATCTGATCCCTTATGGATGGATTTCCAACCCTTTGACAAACATCACATGCCTGGTAATATTCTTCAGCATCCTTGTGAAGTGTGGGCCACCATAGCCTTGCACACAAAATATTTTGCACTATTGCTTTACCTACATAGTTTCCTCCTACAATACCTTCATGTGCTTCTGATAGTATCATTGGCCTTTCATGCTCTAACACACGTCGTCTTAATATCCCATATGCACCTAACTTATATAAGTTTCTTGGAATTAACTGATAGTTTGTTTCCTTAACCACTAACTGTTTCTTTTGTGCAACTATCATGTTTGATGGAGCCATTCCTATACTTTAGAATTGCACAATGTCTATGAAGTAGTCATCCACCATTTGAACTACAAATAAATACACATCTGATAAACTATCATGTAGGTTCCATGCATCTTCTGTTGATAGAATGTGTGATAAATGATCTGGTCTTGCATTCAATTTTCCCGGCTTAACGATGACTTCAAAGTTAAATTCTTGGAACAAAAGTAACCATATGAAAATACCCCCCCAACAATGGCTTGTTCACAAAGTATTTTGGTGCATAATGGTGTGCATACATCTTGAAATGAGAACCCAACAAATAGTGTCTAAACTTTTGCAATGCATACACCCTTGCCAACCCCTCTCATTATGTCGTAGTGTAATTCTTTTCTGTTGTTGACAGCTTCCTGCTTGCAAATTAAATTAGGTGGTCTAACTCTCCTTCTCCTGGTTGAGATAATAGTATGCCCAAAGTTATGGACAACGCATCCACGTGAACATGAAATTCCTTCTTTCAATCTGGGAATATCAAAATTGGTGCAATCACTAACTTCTACTTCAATGTGTCCAAACCTTTTTGGCAGTCCTCATTCCATTGAAATTTAGCTTCTTTCTTCAACAACTTCTCCATGGGTGTTGTAATATGTCCATATCCTTTAATGATTTTCCTATAGTATCCTGTATGGCCTGGTGTTTCTTTTAACTGTCATACCGACGTAGGTGGTGGTAAGTCTAGAATCACTTCAATCTTGGCAGGATCCTCTAGTAAGCCTTGCTTACATACCGCATGGCCCAACAAATTTCCAAAAGGTGCACATAAAGAACATTTTTTCAAATGCAATGAAATTTGACATTATTTACACCTATCCAACATTAATCTCAGTATTTCTATATGATCTTTTCATAGACTGAACATAGTCCAATCATCTAAATAAACTTCAAGGAACTTATGAATAAATTCCTTAAAGGTTGCGACAACTACTCTTGAGAAAATTGTAGGTGCATTCTTCAACCCAAAAGGCATCACTATGTACTGGTAGCTTCCCCACCATGTCGTAAAGGTAGTCGTATGTCTATCTTCCTGCGCAATCTCTATCTAGTGATATCTTAAGAATCCATTCGTGAAAGAATAGGGCTCCTACCCCCTATGTTTTCTAGCACTTCATCTGTAAACGATGTCGGAAATGGATCGTGCAAAAATGCATCATTTAGCTTTCTTAGGTCTACACAAATTATGATTCCCCTTGTTTTCTTATCTTGTACTACCATTGGACTTATTCATTATGATTCTACTATTGGTTCAATGATTCATGCTTCTAACATTCAGTCTATCTTTGCCTTTACCTTCTCTTTATAGTTTGAGTTTAGTCTGTAGGGTTTTTGTCTTAATGGCTTAGCATCTAGTTCCAAAGGGATCTCATTTATCCTAACTCACAAATTATCCCTTTCATTTCTGAAAATGTGGTTAGGAATAGATCCCAATATTCACGCAGTAAGTCTGCAATTTTTTCCACAATTTCATCATTCCAGTAGTTTCCTATCTGTGCAAACTTTGGATTATATTTTGTCCCAATATTCACTTTATGCATCCTTAATGGTTGTGCTTACGCAACAGATCCAAGCTTTGGACCTTCTACTGCACGTTCGCCCTCAGTTTCAGGTAATTGTATATTTCTTGGGTCTTCCTCATCCTGATCTTCCTTAGCAACATTATAACATTCCAGTATTTCATGAATTATCACAGAAGCTCTATGTGCACTACACACATGTACTACATCCATCGCCCCTTCTACTGAAAAAATATTGTTTCTAATGGCCTACAAAACAACATCTACTTATGGACTGCAAAACAACATCTGCTAAAGGCCTGCAAAACGACATCTACTAATGGTGATTCATTTTCAAAAGTAAATGTTATCTTATACCTTTGAGTTAGCTTGTCCCAGTTCGTTGTTTCTCTATGCATTTCTAGTTCCAGGAGCCAGTTCTTGGGGATCGTATCCAATGTATGTATGAACCTATGTGTCCATTCCTCTTGCATTATCAAACTCTATATCTTTCCGCACTATGCAATATGATCTTTTAGGTCACTTACTCCTGCATATTTCTGCGCAATATACTCAACCTCTATACCAAATCTAACTTGCATTAATATTTTACACCACTGCCAATATTCTACTCCTTCTTTATGTGAAGCCCACCATGTGGCTGCAGCAGCCTTCAAGACACCATCTAATGCCAACAATCTTTGTTGTTCAGGTATCTGTAACTCAAACACCTTTATAAAAGAGCCTATGTCAGTCAAACCATCATACTTGGGCAGGTCACATAACTCTGTTCCAATGCAACACAACGATCAAGTAATGCAGGCACACCATCTGGTTGATACTTCATACATTCATTGTTTCCAGTGTTCAAAACCTTCCTCTGAATTTGACGCACATGAGTTAATGCTTCTCCAACTTAGTGTGCCATTTTAAGTCAGATTAATGTAGTCATCGATTTGCCCCGTCATGTTATATAGGTTATCAATTTCATTCCCTTTAACTAGTTCTATATACCTATTTCTTTCGGTCAGATGCAACGGTGCAGTAAACTTCAAGTCCCCTACTTCAAAGATCATTTCCCTTTTCTTCAGAATAATAATCGGTTGATTGTCAAAGCCCCCTTCAATCCCCATTAGCGTTGGATATGGTTGACTATCATACACGATCTCGATGGCTTTGAAATCTGCTATACTGTGCACCCCATCTATATTCACAAGTACTCCTATCAATCGACCAATTGGTACTATCTTGTGGTTGTTTGCCAATCTTAACTAGACGAGAGACCAAATTAACTTCGGCTTCCCCATCACTTCCCATGTTTTCTTCGGTAAACCATTGACATTAGAACCCAATTCTAAAATGACATTGGCCATGTCATATTCCCTAATATGCACATTTAGTTTGAAATCTTTGCTTGTCCTCTTTTTTCGCAGTACTTGATTCACTACCCTTTGCGCGGTAGGAACTTTCCTTTCTCGCGTGAAATGATCAATCATTCCACGTAATGCATTCAATGTGGTTTCATCTTTCATCAATTCTAAACAAATCTTCATAAATTCTTTCAAAATACTGACCTGTTGAAGCGACCTTTCCAGGATAGTACGATCATAGACCGAAGACATGCCAACCATAGGAGGTGCAGATGATGTTGATGATATCCAATTTGGTCCTAGTATCTCCTTCCTTGTTTGTTGATGCATCTATTTTTCTTGTTGTGGGTCAAATGTCAACATAGGTCCTATTGATTTCCTCACCCATTGCTCAATATGCATCCCTTTATTCGTCGCATTAGCCCCTGTCCTAGTTCCTCTGTGCGTGACAACCACTATTATGGGTCCTTCGTCACACTTCTTTGTCGATAACTTTTGTACGTTCTAATTTAGGTTATAGCTATGATTCCCTCTTGTCTGCCACTTTGCAAGTAATTGCAGACAATCTTATGTCGCATGATCCAGTGCTCGACAATACTTGCAGGTTGTACAAGGATTTGGGTAGTCACGAGCTAAGTGTTCCAATTGATTACAATTGTAGCAGATTATTGGTCCTCTACCTCCTCTGCCAAACCCCCCTATGCCTTGACCTCTGCCAAATCCTCCTCGACCTCCTGGAATAAAACCTCTTTGATTGTTATATTGTGGAACACCTCCTTTTATTGCGGTATTTTTCTCATGAATTCTATACATATATGAAGTGTGCTCTCTCATTAGGTCAAATGCATGACAATCCTTCTCTTCGTGCTCAAATGACTTGCAAAAGTTACAAAATAATTTCGAGGGCGTACCATGGTATTTCTGTAGCAATGGAAAATTAGGTGAATGATGTCCCCGTGTCTTGCATATTTCACAGTACCCTCCTCTTGGTAATGGGTTCGGTGCTCCAGTCACCAAATATTGAGCAAAGGTTGGGCATTTTTCCTTATGGTGGCCTTCAATCCTACACGTGATACACCATACTTGTTCCCTCTTCTCCTTTCCTTTCGTAAGTTCTGCTAATTGGATTGCCAAGGCAGCTAACTGTGTCTGGACTTGAACCATTCCCCCTACCATCCCCTACAGGAGATGTTTCCAGCTTCATTACAATCTCTAAAGCCTCAGGCTGCGACACAACCTTTTGTTGTATCAACGAGCAGCGAATGTGTGGTAATAGTCCTGCAATAAACCATTCTATATATTGTTGATCAGAAATTTGGAATGTCAATCTACCCATCAAATCCTTAAATCTTTGATCGTAGTTCCAAACTGACTCGGTCTGCACATGCTTGATTTCCTTCAAATTTGTAATGTATTGCTACTTATATTTCGGCTTCTTGAACTCTTTCAACAATGCTTGTCGAATTTCTGCCAATGTCCTTGCTTGACCTGCTAGTGTAGTACTATATAGTTTCATGTACCATTCTAATGCACAAACTATGAACGTTGTTGCCAACTGCGCAATCTTAGTGGCCTCATCCTGGAAATTCTTCACAGCCCAAATCGTCTCACATACAAATAGTTGTTGTTTTGGGTCCTCCGACCCAACTCCTTGGAACTCAGGTATTCTCAATGTATTGTCTAACCTTGCCATGGTGTTTTGCGTAGTACATACCCCCGATGTTGTTGGTTGATTTTGAATCGACAAACTGCTTCCACTGCTCTGAATATTAATATTTTGTCTTCCTCTACTAACTACAAGTTCTTTTGACAAATCTTCAAATGTTATCTCAGATCTAGGTGACCAGTTCGACGCATGATCCAGCCTGAGTAGGACTTAACGACTCTTCTATTATAGGACTGAACTAAGGATCCTCTCCCCCGCCTTCTGTGCTCGTTATTTCTACGATATGGACTATTGCATAAATTTCACTTCTCTCATACTCACTGTGTGGCTCTCCTTTCTCAGCCCTAGTTTTCAACCTCTTGTATCTTCTTCCACTGCGCAGTACTCCAAATTCGTCTTCTTCTTCTTATACACTTTCTTCATTTCTTTGCATCCTCAGTCCCTCCCTTCCTTATTAAGTTCTTTCTTCATTTCTTCCTACCTTCATACCATCCCTTTGTCATCCCCCAGTTCTCCTATGTGCACGAAGCCCCATAGCAATCAAATTCCATCGCCATCACACATTTGTCGCACAACAACATCTTTATCCAGGTATCCAATGTTTTCAGAAATCTTTCGCGTGGACCCTTGAAGAAATCCCTTCTGCAACACTATACAAGTGGGTAGAATCTACTGCAAATTCTGTAATATAACCCCCCAGTATGTTATTCAACCAGAAAGCAATTGCGCGAGAAGCAATATTACTTACAAAATTAAATTGTCTTACGGATTCAAGGGTCCAGTTCCTCGGAGCTACAGTTTAATATCTTCCCATATTCTCCACTAACCTTTCTAACCATTGAACTAAGATATTTGGAAATTCACCAAAGAAAATCTCGTGTAGATTTGTGTACACATACCTTTGCAACCATTGGTCTTCATTGATCCAAGGGTTTTTATTCTCTCCTTTGGAAAATTCTCACTCCTTCCTTTCTATCCATTCAATGATCTATGCTTTAGTTGACCTCCAAAATATTCCCTTAATTACAGATTATGAGTCTCGGCAATGGAACCTTTTGTTGGCATGCAGTTATAAGACCCTAGGTTCAAGTTATTCAACCAACAAAACCCTTTAGATACGTGTCCTTTTGGCATCACCTGCATGCAAGTGAAGCCTCACTTGAGGCATCTACTGGGGTTGTACGAACCAAGTTTTTGCAGGGATGAGGGGATGTGAGGCTATCAACACAACCATTAATATTTATTGACCCTGTGCGCATAATCCTTATTTAACATCCTTTTATCAAGCAACAAACCCCGTGCGCGACTTTCAGTAACTAACAATTCATTAATTTTACCATAACACTTGTGCGACATTAGCCCATCCAAGATTCATTCAGTACGCTAAACCCTAGTATGAAAAAACAATATAACATAGATTGTGACGTAAACAACCCACTGAATCATTCATTATTATTTTACATCAATCATATGTTAAAAAAATCTATACTAATAATGCATAAACATAACATCCACGAATAATCACATCAACAAACACATTAGACACACGATTTTAACGTGGTTCACCTAATCCTTAGGCTACCTCCACGATGACGGCTTCTTATATTAATCTTCATGCAATAATCATCTCAGGCTTGCACACTACGCCTACAAAAGATACAACATATTGTAACCTCCAAACCTGCCTAGCCGCTCTGTACTGCAAGTCTATCTCTTCATAGTCTCATATATGCTCCTAACCTCTCTTCATCAATCAGGAGCAACCTAATCTCTTACTCTCAGCAGCAACAACAACCAACATAATCTTCCCCAACCCTTTACATATTTATACATAGAATTAACGCTAAAAAACCTAAGAACAACTTATCCCCAAAACCCCAATGGGTCATAACCGTTTTTCCTACTTTTGCGTCGATATGTTGTTTTTCCTTCTTTTGCACTGAACTATTGCTTTTCCTGCTTTTGCACGGCAAAATGCACCCTTGTTGTGCACTCTGGTCCTACCTTTTACCCTTTCCTCTGCTATGGCGTAGTTCCCAAAACTTAGTTATTCTCATCCAAAATTCCTGTCCAACAGACTCAATCACAACTAGAAGTAAAAAAACGGTTTATAACGTTGCTCTTATGGCATGTGATCTAGAGACATAGGTATATTTAGATGGTTTATATAAATGGAAGAATGCTATGGTTGATGAATATTAATCATTGGCGAAGAATGACACATGGGATTTAGTTCCTTGACTGCAAGGAAAGACTGTGGTGAAGTGTCAATGGGTCTACAAGACCAAATTTACATCTAAAAGTGTTGTTGAAAAACATAATGCTCATTTCGTAGTGAAAGATATTTCTCAACAAGAAGGCATCATCTAGGCTGAAACCTTTGCTCGAACTGCAAGCATGAACTTTGTTCGACTGATTCTTTCACTTGTTTTTGACTTCGAACGGGAGGTACATTAGATGGATGTCAAAAGTGATTCTATTCATGGTGATCTCACTAAACATATTTATATGGAGAAACCCCTTGTGTTTGAAAAAGATGGCAGTCTTGTGTGTCAACTGAAGAAATCCTTGTATGGTTTAAAACAAGTTTCCATGT
>JZKD02S2229865.1:0-10945 GCA_000966675.3 Picea glauca
ACACTCCACCAGATCCTCCTTCTTCTAGATAGGGTACAACACCAAGCCTTCACACAGTCTCTTACAATTACTTGCACTAGCCTTGCAAGCCTCACACAGTATGAAAAAAGCACTTACAACTCTTGATCACACAGATCAAACACTAGCACTTAGCACAATGGCCTCTAGGTCTACTTCTTACATCACCTAGCTACTTATTTATACATTACAAAATAGGCCTAAACATGGGTAAACCCATGGGCCGACATTCCCATACCCATTACATAATCCTGAATCCCAAAAAGGGCCCGAGATCCCACGATCTCTGCTTCGTCTTGCACTCTGACTTTGACAACCTATCGAAGTCCCAAAAATAGGTCAAACCTGACCAAGAATACTCAAAACTTGGTCAAGGGCCAACAAGCCCCCAACACTCACCTGTGACTCGTCCTGAGTGACTCTAATCTAATTAGTTCTACTTCAAAAGTCTCAAGCTTCTTCAACTTAATGTTGTGCCACGACCTCCTACTCAGAGAACTCTTCTATGACTGCTTTGTTGACAGGTCCCTCTAGGCATTGTTCGAGTGCAGTGACGAATTTCTCTAGTTCCGCTCCTCAGCCTTCGATCTCTATGAATAATTAACAAGCCTCATCTTGTACAGGTTGGAGCCTCTGAGTTGCTTCCATAACTATGCTCTGAATGGTGTGGACCTGTTGTTGGATGGTGCATTGTTCCTGGGATCACTTCATTCTTTCCATAGCTGACAGGGGCTTCAACTACACCTGTATTGTCTCTTCTTTCTTCTTCGCTTCCTGGAGTTGTGAAACCAGTGCCTTCAATTTTGAATTCTAAGTGAGTCTCTCATACGTCTGGGCACTATGATCACTCAGTTGCTTGCATTCTAGGGCAAGGAATTTTATTCTTTCAACCGTGCTTCGGGCAGTTTCTTCTCTTTGATCCCTTACATCCTGCAGGGTGTCGGGCACGGTGCAAAGCTCAAAGTCTGCTATTCATTATTGTAGCTACTAGATATATTCTACGAGCTACTCTACTTGATGCGTGACTCGATATTTTTCTTGTGGTTCTAATCCTGTCACAGAGTGGAGTGCTCTTTTGACTGCTTCTTTCACTTCGAGTTTCTCTACAAGCAACTGTTCTTTTTCTTGTTGCATATGTGCTTTCTCTTCTTCAAACTTTTCCTAGAGAGCAACCTTCTCCTATTCTGAAACTCTACGTTGTTCTATGATTACACCTTGCACTTTCTTCAAGGCCTGGGTGGCTTGTTCT
This sequence comes from Picea glauca, assembly GCA_000966675.3. Taxonomy (NCBI): domain Eukaryota; kingdom Viridiplantae; phylum Streptophyta; class Pinopsida; order Pinales; family Pinaceae; genus Picea; species Picea glauca. The sequence continues at coordinate 1,268 of JZKD02S2229865.1, forward strand.
GTTTCTTCTTGTGCACGACGAAGGTGAGCTTCGACTGCATCAGCTAGTTGGCGGAGTTGGGTTGGCTCATCTCCCAACTCTGGTTCTCCTGATGGTAGGGGCGCAGTGGACACTGCGCGGTTGGACTGAAGGGAGTGTTATACCCCTTAGAATTTGACCTTAATTCTGTCATAAATTTCTTCATGCTTAGCTTCTTGTTTCTCCACGATTTTCAGTGAAGCATCGTTTAGGGCTGCTATGATGAAGTCAAAATCATTGGTAGTGAGTACAGTCTTCATCTTGATCACGCTGGCTCTAGATTTCTTCCAGGAAGAAGGTTTCAGGTGAGAAACCTTCCTCTTCTTCAGGGGATCAACCTTGTCTCTGGGCGGTGTTACTTCACCTTGCTTCTGTTCAACTTCTTTGCCAGTTATTTCTTCTACTTGGTCATCACCCCCTTGGTTAGGTGATATTGAAGCAGTATTTCCTGAGGTGCTACTCAAGTCTTGGACCTCTTCAGTCTTCTTCCTTCTATTGGTTCTGGGTGTGTTCTATTCTTTGTGTGTGGTCTTTGGGTTGTCCAGTTTCCAGTTCAGGTTCAGACATCTCTGCAGGGTCAACAGGGAGAAGGAGGTATGCGGACCAGTCCTTAGTGATCTCCTCAAGGTCCTCTTTCGTGAGTTTATCGTACGACTGAAGTTGCTCCTTACGTTCATTGACTCGCGCTGTAATGTAGATGAAGTGTCGATCTGTGCAGAACTTCATCAAGGGTCAGAACCTCTGTAGGGTGTTCAGAGTCATGCGAGGTTCAGCTTCGATGGCTCTCTTCATTTGAAGGTAATATGTGTGAAAAACAATGTTCGTCTGCCATTGTTTGTTCATATCACTTGAGTACCAGAGTGTGGTGAACTTCGCAACAAGTGGCTCAAATGGTTCAATATCCGGGAAGGTCACACCTTCCGGCATCTCCTAGGAAACAAAGGTGATGAGGATCAGGAGCCAGCTAAAGTGAAACTCGTAGCTCTGGTCCTGTGCTTCGCAGCAGTCTAGTTCCAACTGATTAACTAGGTACTTCACCCAGTTCATTTGTAGGCCTTCTATGCACTTCCCTGCAAGGTCAACGACAAAGCATGTGATCTGCGTAGGTTTGTTCTTCGTTACTAACTTTCCGAATATTAACTGTAAGGCTAGGCACACTGCTCCATTCTGGATGGAGGCTATCTTGTAGCCTCGCATCCTCTTTTCAACATCGCCATATGTATCCTTGATCTTATGTGCTAGTGCGTGATCTGTGGCTTTTACTGGATAGAAATCTTGTGGGTCGGGTCCTTGCATACTTAATTCGGTGATCCCATGGATCAACGTCGGATCGACTATGATATGATGGTCTAGCCATAAGTAGTCGCCATGGTAACATGAAAGGAGTATTTTGACATAGGTGTTGACTTCCTGGTGCCTTCCAAAATGTGGGATTTTCATTACATTTAATAGGGTGGACTGCGCAAGGTTCATCATCCAGAAATGGGGGATTATCTTTGAGTTCTTCCCCTTCTTCCTGGTCAAGTATTTATACAGGGTGAGCATACTATATTTCTTGCGATCTCCGAGGTTGAAGTCATTGAACTTCAACACTGCAACCTTGTCATGTTGTGCTCTTACTGCACATATCCACTTCGGGAGGTACGCAGTAACCATGGTGTACTCAAAATATCTTGGAAAACTATCACAACTCACCATGCCGACTAGAGGCGGGATGTAATCGGGAAATATGGTCGGGATCAGCTTTGCATTTTCTAGGTCATCCCTGTGTTTGGTTCTCTTTTCCACTGATGGTTGGGATGGTCCGGCTCCGCGAGAAGTTAACGAAGAGGCTTGCACTCCTCTCGTCAATGACGCTTGTACACCCACAAACATCACTCTTTCATACATGACTCTCTCATTCATGAGGTCGATGAGTACTTCCTTCATAGACTCTTTGACTGCACTAATTTCTTCAGACATACACACTCGTGGTTTAATATCTTGGGTTCAAAGAGTAATTGCTCAATGCAATGGGGTGGATGGCAATAGAGTGATGATCACTATGTGAAATCAACTATTTTGTGGGCTCATATAGTCATGGTTGGAAAAAGTGTTCTCGAAGCATGGTGCGACAGGATAAATAGATAACTTGGCAACGGATCTCTTGCAACGGGTGAGAAGACTTCATTAACTCAGTTCTGTCCGTTATGGTGTGGTCCCAACGGTTTGGTGGTGAACTTTTTGACCATAAATTCCTTCCTACCCATTTGAGTCATCGATCTAACGGTTATACTGTTCCCAACGGTTATATTGCTTCACCATGGCGAAGTGCCATGTGATGTTGTTCTAATATCCCGATGAAGTTCCAATTTTGCAAATTTTCCTTCTGCAAAGTTCCCTCTGGAACCTTTTGTAACTTTTCGATCTTATCTCTCTTCTTACTTAGTTTTATATCCTTTTTTTCAGTGAGCTTTGTCTTGGTGTTACTTTTTCCATTCTGATTCTTATCTTCTTTTTGCATAGTAACTTCACGTTGTTGAGATTATTTTCTAGAAATCATGGGTAATACTTCATCTGTATCTGGAATAGGTACTTCAGTATTCTGTGGGTCTTCTAGTGTTCTTCCCACTTCAACATCCAAGTCTCTAGTTTTAAATAGATTTTCTCGGTTCTCCTGTTCTTCAATCAAGTGTGTGATCCTCCTAGTCATGAAATCTTTCAACTCTTGCTTCTATTGTTCTAAGACTTCTTCTCAATAAATTTAACAAATTCAAATTCTTCTTTTGTCGAAGTTCCATTGGTACTCATAGATATCTGGGTGATCTTTCCACATAGGTCTATCAGCTTTCCTCTGAATAGTTCTATTCCTCCCAATGAAGGAATGATAGCAAACTTTCCTAAAGTTTCCCAAGTTCTTTCTGTCATAATATTCACTTGTGTTTCTTCATCCAGAACACAGTCAATGTCGAAGTCTCCTATTATTTTTTCTATGCATTCTTTTTCTTTGGAGATCTCTGATAAGTTGACATGTCGGTGGTCATTCAGGGTTTCTTTCATCTGTAGCAATACTTTTTTTTATTCTTTCTGGGGTTCTGTCATAATCTTAGTTTCTAGATTTGCCTTAGGGATTTCTTGGTTCATATTCATTCTTTCAACCTTATCAATCATTCTAGGGAAATCCAATACTTCATGGTCCATAGCTTTGCAATAGAGGCAACTAGGTCTTCTACCAGGGCATTCTTTAGCAAGATGTCCTAGTTTTCTGCAACTATAACAAAAGGGTTAATCCTCTCTTTCTTTTAAATGGTCCCCAACCTTTCATGTACTGTGCGCTAGGATCATGGTAGCTAACTTACAAAAAATTCTTTCTAGGATATTGAATCCATTTGTTAGTCCAAACAGTCTCTCTATGCATAGGTATAACATATCTTTCACTATTCTTATCAGATCTACTCATATCAAATCTTATTTTTTCTATCAGTGCCCTAGTTTTCAAGCTAGGACAAATCTTATCAAACATACCTAGATCCATACTTTAGAAACAAAAATCTCCACTTATCTTACTTCTACAGAGCACAAAGATTATAGATCTTACCTCTTTAGTCTCACTTTCACCTTTATTAGGGCACAAAGCTCCTAGATATTACCTCTTTTCTTCAAATCTGACCCTTCTTCTTGGCACAGAGCTCCACAGATCAAGTAGTGTTGTGTATTAGGGAAACAATTATATGCACAAACCTTTTCTCTTTTCAGTTTAGATCTTCGCTCAAAGCTCATTTTTCCTCAGTTCCCAACAATCATAGTTTAAGGTCAGATCTTTTCACAAATCTTCTTCTTCCTCAATTCCCAACAATCACAGTTTCATGTCCTGGAAACGGAACCATATGTTGGCACAGGGGTAGACCCAAGGTTCAAAGCTACAAAAATGCACCAAAAAAACCCTAACTACCGGCCCTTTAGGCAACACCTGCGAAGCAGATGAAGTCTCACCCGAGGTAGAGGTAGGGGTGGTTGCAGGACTCAGATGTCTTCAACCTTAGCCGAGACACAGATCTGTGATTCTAACACTTAACAGAGAACTCAGCAATTAACATTCATCAATATCCAGTTCTTAGTTACAACGCAGTTAAACCCTAATCACAGTATTCATTCAGATCTAAGGTATTTAAGCACTCAACATATATACATAAGTTAGATCTAACATCAATCCATATTATTAAGCAATAATCATCAACGGATCTATCTATCATTCATCTATATCAAAGCACTAAGCAAGTAAACACATAAACACATCAATACATCGCACAAATCATAGCAACACAACATGTACGTGGTTCAGCCCCACCCTGGGGCTATGTCCACCAACTCTTCTCTTCTTTATTATCTTTGGTCAAGCTTCTTGCAGGCACATAGCATCCAAGTCCCACTCCACAGAAGACATGAGATCTACGCACACTCCATGAGATCCTTCTTCTTCTAGCTAGGGTACAACACCAAGCCTTCACACAGTCTCTTACAGTTACTTGCACTAGTCTTGCAAGCCTCACACAGTATGCACAAGGCACTTACAACTCTTGATCACACAGATCAAAGACTAGCACTTAGCACACTGGCCTCTAAGCCTACTTCTTACATTGCTTAGCTACTTATTTATACGTTTCAAAATAGGCCTAAGCATGGGTAAACCCATGGGCCGACATTCCCATACCCATTACATAATACTGAATCCCAAAAAGGAACCTAAAAGGGGTCATGATCCCGTGATCTCCACTTCATCTTGCGCTCCTTCTTTGACAGCCTATCGAAGTCCCAAAAATAGGTCAAACCTGACTAAGAGTCCTCAAAACTTGGTCAAGGGCCAACACCTAACCAACCTTTTTATTAACCCTTGAGTTTTTCACTCCCACAATAATCCTCCAAAGTGGTGAAAGGCGTTCTAATGATCGAGACCTATGGGTGACTAGGGTCTAGTAATATTATAAATGAACATGCTAGACATATCCTAGAGTCTTGCGAAATTCCATCAAGTCTAATTAGTTTTTTTTAATTTATTAAAATTACCCAATTAATGGTAATTTTAATTATTCTTGATGTAAAAATGTAAAAAATAGGTCCTTGGGATTTTTGATAGGGTTATTTGAGCTCAAAAGAAATGGAATGAGACCCCCTACACCCTTGGACCAAGTTTCATCTCAATTGAACAAGTTTTTCTAGGTTATTGTCCATGAGGAGTCCAAGTCAATCTAGAGTTAACAATTTAATTGCTTAATTGACAAAGTCAAAATGTCATTTTTTTGTAAAAATGAGTAAAAAGGTTAGAGAAAGAGTGGGAGAAGATGCATAACCACTTTCCAAATTTATCCAAATCCCATTCCTAACTTTATTTCACCCCCTCACCTAGCCATCACATCATTTCATCATCCACCCTAGGGAAGTTACACCCCCCTTGGAGAGAAAGTCATGAAAAAATAAAAATTAAAGGGGGAAACTCTCTTTCTCCCTAAGTGTTTCCCCCTTGGTCTAATCTCTTGTTGGAAAAAGTAAAAAATGTGCCACCTCACCCCTCGCTCATTTACCAAAACCCTAAAATCTACCAAAACCTTAGATTTTCACCCCTCCTTCAAATGCTCAATCTCTCTTAAGGGAATGACACTTGGAAAGCATCCAAGAGGGGTCACTCTTGGCTCCCAAGTATAAATAAAGGCCTCTCCTCCCTCATTTCACATCTATTCTCAGTGTATTTTTATTATGCCAAAATCTCTCCTCTCCCACTCTTTTCTCTTGCTCTCTTTTTCTCTTCCTCTTCTCTCAAGCTTGTGGCAAGTATTTGCTCAAGCTTCCTATTGAATAAATGAAATCTTTGGAGGACATATGGTGTTGAGAGTATTCTTGGTTCCATTTCTTTATTGAGGTGATATTGTTCCTTTGTATTCTTCTTATGCAAGCTTAGCTTATTATTTCAAAGTATTTTGGTTTGCTAACTAGATCTACTCACTTCCTATTGTTTCTTGTAGCTTAGCATTGAAGATTTGCAGGATTGCCTAGGGTTTATCTGAAGATTTCAGATATGGAAATCTTCCATTTCACCCACATTTACCCTATAATATTTTATGTTTCTTATTTCTATTCATTTTCATTCTATTTTTTGCATTCTAACATGTTAGGATGGGTCATTTATATACTTTTTATTGGCTGAAATTTACACATAAAATTTTTATTACTAATAGAAATTTTCACAAGTTTTGGTGTTTTTGCAGCTTTTCCAACAAGGTTTTCCTTGTTGATTTGTTGCAGGTTTGCATCAAAGAGGAGGGTCTACAGCCCATTTGGGGCAATACAAACATCCCACAAAAGCTTCCCAAGTTGGGGTAACGTATTCCCAACACTTCTACTTTTCTCCATTGTAAGCAATCCCCAAGAGAATCTCTAGGGCTTGCACTTCTCTTAATTTTAAATTTTATGAAATTTTAATTTTCATTGTTTTCCTACACCTTGCATAGTGGATTGGTCTAGCCACCCATGCAAAATTGTATGGCTAGTTTCTAAGTTTTATTTTAGCATTGTTTTTATTTCAAGTTTGCCCCACTTGTCCTTAAGGTAATGTTGTGTGGCTAGGATCCTTTTTCTTTATTTACAAGTGAAGTTATTTCATTTTTTCTTTTATTTTTCACCCACTTGGGCACAAAACCGGTAGGCTCTATCCTCCACCTTGTGCCTTTGTTGAGGTTGCAAGTAGTTTATTTTTATTTCAAGTAATTTCATTCTTTATTGTTTGCCTGCACCCTACAAAGAGGATTGGCTTTGCCACCCATGCAATACTGTAAGGCTAGGTAGATGGTTGATTCTTGTTGCTTCTAGTTCTCAAGTTTCATGTGATATATTATGTTTTAGAAGAACATGTTTACATTTTCTTAAGCCCATGGAGGCATAGTTTATTTACTTGTACATTTCTTTCAAGCATTTTAACTTACATTTCCTTCAAGCACTTTTACTTACTTTCTTTCAAGAACTTGCAATTTATTTCATTTCAAGCACTTAACTCAAGTAATNACACTTGGAAAGCATCCAAGAGGGGTCACTCTTGGCTCCCAAGTATAAATAAAGGCCTCTCCTCCCTCATTTCACATCTATTCTCAGTGTATTTTTATTATGCCAAAATCTCTCCTCTCCCACTCTTTTCTCTTGCTCTCTTTTTCTCTTCCTCTTCTCTCAAGCTTGTGGCAAGTATTTGCTCAAGCTTCCTATTGAATAAATGAAATCTTTGGAGGACATATGGTGTTGAGAGTATTCTTGGTTCCATTTCTTTATTGAGGTGATATTGTTCCTTTGTATTCTTCTTATGCAAGCTTAGCTTATTATTTCAAAGTATTTTGGTTTGCTAACTAGATCTACTCACTTCCTATTGTTTCTTGTAGCTTAGCATTGAAGATTTGCAGGATTGCCTAGGGTTTATCTGAAGATTTCAGATATGGAAATCTTCCATTTCACCCACATTTACCCTATAATATTTTATGTTTCTTATTTCTATTCATTTTCATTCTATTTTTTTCATTCTAACATGTTAGGATGGGTCATTTATATACTTTTTATTGGCTGAAATTTACACAAAATTTTTATTACTAATAGAAATTTTCACAAGTTTTGGTGTTTTTGCAGCTTTTCCAACAAGGTTTTCCTTGTTGATTTGTTGCAGGTTTGCATCAAAGAGGAGGTTCTACAGCCCATTTGGGGCAATACAAACATCCCACAAAAGCTTCCCAAGTTGGGGTAATGTATTCCCAACACTTCTGGTTTTCTCCATTGTAAGCAATCCCCAAGAGAATCTCTAGGGCTTGCACTTCTCTTAGTTTTAAATTTTATGAAATTTTAATTTTCATTGTTTTCCTACACCTTGCATAGTGGATTGGTCTAGCCACCCATGCAAAATCGTATGGCTAGTTTCTAAGTTTTATTTTAGCATTGTTTTTATTTCAAGTTTGCCCCACTTGTCCTTAAGCCAATGTTGTGTGGCTAGGATCCTTTTTCTTTATTTACAAATGAAGTTATTTCATTTTTGCTTTTATTTTTCACCCACTTGGGCACAAAACCGGTAGGTTCTATCCTCCACCTTGTGCCTTTGTTGAGGTTGCAAGTAGTTTATTTTTATTTCAAGTAATTTCATTCTTTATTGTTTGCCTTCACCCTACAAAGAGGATTGGCTTTGCCACCCATGCAATACTGTAAGGCTAGGTAGATGGTTGATTCTTGTTGCTTCTAGTTCTCAAGTTTCATGTGATATCTTATGTTTTATAAGAACATGTTTACATTTTCTTAAGCCCATGGAGGCATAGTTCATTTACTTGTACATTTCTTTCAAGCATTTTAACTTACATTTCCTTCAAGCACTTTTACTTACTTTCTTTCAAGAACTTGCAATTTATTTCATTTCAAGCACTTAACTCAAGTAATCCTTATTTTTTTAAATCAATCTATCTTAGACTAATAGAGGATCAATTCATTAGCTTAATTAGAACACCTTTAACTGACTCAAATTTCTCCATCAAACAAGGGACTTGTGGAGTCAACTTGGGGTGTTAGACCAGGGATGGTCTCACGACACTAGGTGCCCCCCTTGTTTGTTGGAGTTACTTCACACACACCTAGGATTTATTTTTCCTAAGGTTTTTCCTTGTTTATTAGTCATAATTAGTCATTATCCAGTCTCCTATATTTTAGGGGAGAATTTTCCACCTGGAGAATATTCTCTTTCAGTTGACACTTCAGTTTGACTAGTTGAGTTGAGTTTAGATGTTGCATTGGTTTTGTCACCATGCAACATTGGGATCATCACTAGACTTTCACATTAACCTTGATTTCTTGAGTTAACTCCTCACTACTCTCTGTTCAGCCAGTTAACTGAAGACTAGTTAACTCAACTACGTGGCAGTTCACTCCCGTAATTGCTTGAGAGACTAGACTAGGTGGAAATTAACTCATGTAATTGTTGGTGTGTGTATAGATCATTCTAGACCACCACTATGTAGCATTAGTTACTCATGTATCCTATATCTATTGTAAATTATATACTATTTGAGTGTGGAATACAGTTAATGAGAATTTTTCCATTCTTTCTCTCCTTCTTCTTCTTTCTCCAATTCTCTTTGAAAATGTGTGTATTATTGTTTAGCTAGATATATTATTTGCAGGTTCAACACATTTACATGGTATCAGAGCCGATGGACTGCTAAGCAAAAGCTACACCAAAAAAAATTTGCAGGTAAAAAATATTAAAGACAACAAAAAGATGGATTATTCGCCAGAAATACTTCTCACACCTCATAACTATTTGGAATGGAAGCCAAAAATTCTGCTTCGGCTTAGATGTAGAGGCTTATACCTAATAACCATGGCAATGGAAGTAGAGCATGATTCTGTTGATGAGAAAAATGAATTTCTCAATAGACAAGATATGGCCATAGGATGTATCCTCTATTTTATTTCTCCCGAAATTCTCCATCAAGTATATGATGACTCACAAGAATTCACTCCAAATGAATTATGGAGCAGATTGGAGGTTTTATTTTGGAAAAAGGAAGAATGCATGCAAAATGTTGACAAGATAGAGAATGTAGAAAAGCCACTGGAAGATAAATCATCTCAGTTTGAAGAGCCTTCTACACAAGTTTTTGCAGAAATTTG
>JZKD02S2229877.1:0-22935 GCA_000966675.3 Picea glauca
TCAAGGTGATCAGGTTGTATCTTCTACTTTCAATTAATATGATACAACGACATGTCCCTTTCCCAAAGTCACTCTTACTTTATTGTGTAATTCCTTGATCATATGCATAAGTTGATGATGAATACATTTTTCTATCTTCACTTTGGTTGGTTTGTGTTGTCTTGGTATTGACCTCACGAGAGCACCAGAGCGAATTGGGAGCAACAGAGACCTAAGGAAGCGATACAAAGGTATGTCACTTGTCCCTCCTTACTAGCTAATTCAATGATTTCAACTTAGGGAAAGAGTCATGTCCTGTCCTATTTTGTTCTAGATCCAAGTGGATCTAGGGAGATCTGTTAGTGTCCACACCTACCGATTAGTTCGATAACACACTCCTTGCAAGATAGGTTCTTCAACCTCTTTCTCGGGTTGGAAAAGTATAAGAATCAATCTGGCCTATGCATGCCTTGTGCGGATCTGTGCTACTCTGGCACTTGCGTGGGTATAATTTCAATGGTATCTCTCCTGATATTTCTGAGATAAAACTTAGAATATGTCGATGCATGCCTTGCGGACTTTCGTTGCACTCCTTGCAGGAATTCTCAGGAAGAGAAACAATTGAAACTTATACTCTCCTCACAGACTTATTCATTCAACATGAAAGACACATTCATATGGAATTCAAACAAATGCATAACAGAGACTGGAAATAAACTGTAAACATACCATTTAATTGGTACAAACAATAACCATAATACACCATCAAATTGGACCAAAGCATTCTTATATTAATTCAAGTGCTATGTACATGGTTTTCAACAACAACAATTCTCTTCTCATACAATCCTCTCTTCTACTCTTCTACATCTATCTCTTCTTGCTCTCAAGCAATTAAAATGATAATGAATCGTACAATCTACCTACGAGGGAGTCTTCTTGAGTTTTTCCCTCCTACAATTATAAGCTATATTATCAAATTAAATACTACCATCTACTTAACATTACTTACAATAAATTTCTGCAACAGACAGATAAGAGTAACACTCTAGATCTTCATTACAATTCCCCAAAACATTAAAAGAAAATACATCCTCCTTAGATGTTTCATTAATGTGCAACCCTTTGAAATTTAAAATCCTTCTGAAATGTGTGCTGGTGTATATCTAGTTGTCCTCCACTTGCACTTTGCTAGTGATGCTCCTACATCATACTCCTCTGGCTGAAAAATTCATGGACTCATGTCCATGAGCTCCTGCACTGGCTGCCCATGTTTTTGAATATATTCTTCACTTTCCCAATTGGGATCCTCAATCAGGTGTTCTTTCCACTTTACCAACTATTCAAAATATGTCTTCCTTTGGGTCTTTTTTCTAACTCTCTAATCAATGATATTTTCCATCCGCGGCTTTTCAGCTACATGCATCTGTTTTATCCATTGAATCTCCTTTTGATTCTATGCTCCTCCTGCTTCATCTTCTCTATAAGGATATATATCTTCTATATTAAATATGAGTGATATGCCCACATCATCTGATAATTATATTTCATAAGCATTTGCTTCAAACTTCCTTAAAATTTTACACGACCCTATCTTCTTCATCTTCATCTTGTTATATGTTCCCCTTGGGAACCTTTCTTTTCTGAGGTTTGGTAAGAGTAAATCTCCCACTTCAATTGAATCTCTCTCCTGTGTTGATCTTCTCTGCGCTTGTATTCATGGTTAGAACTCTTGAACCACTCTTTAATCTTACTGTGGAGCTCCTACATCTCTGTTGCAAAATCTTCTGATCCAACACTCCTGAAATCATTCTGATCTATGTATCTCAACTTAGATACTCCCCTTGGTTGGATTCCATATAGTATTTGGAATGGGATATTTCCTGTACTCCTATTAGGTGAGTCATTCTATGCAAATTCCTCTTGTGGTTGAATCTGATCCCACTGACTATGATGTTCAGTGACCAAACTCCTCAATAAATTTCCCAAACTTCTATTTACTACCTCAGTTTTTCCATCTGTATGACGGTAATATGCTGAGCCAACGGATAAATATGTCCCCAACTTCTTCCATAGTGTCCTCTATAAATGACCAACAAATTTGGTATCTCTGTCTGAAACAATACTCTTAGGTAAACCATGAAGTCGAACAACTTCTTTGAAAAATAGATTTGCAATGTGTGTTGCATCACTGGTTTTCTGACATGGAATGAAATGTGCCATTTTGGAAAATCTATCGACTACCACAAATATGGAATCATATCCTCTCTATTTTCTTGGTAGTCCCAACACAAAATCCATGCTTACCATGTCCCACAGCCTCTCTGGTATTGGCAATGGTTGATACAACCCAGTGCTTTGTATTTTCCCCTTTGCATGCTGGCAGATTCTACAACTGTTCACAAATTTTCTTACATATGTCCTCATTCCTGGCTAATAATATGAATTGTTCAGCTACGCAAATGTTTTATCATGGCCGAAATGTCCAACCAATCATCCAATATGCTTTTCCTTCAAAAGGTTTTCTCTCATGGAACTCCTCAGGATACACAACTAATTTCCTCTGAACAACAGTCCATTATCTTTTGTCTCTCAGAACGAGATTCTCACGTGCTTCATAAGCATCTTTAAAATCTAAATCATCCCTGTACATTTCCTTAAGGTTGTCAAAACCTGAGGTCTTCACTCAAAACTCCTGGAGAATCAAACATCTCCTGCTCAATGCATCAACAACGTTGTTAACATTTCCATAAATGTGCTTTATAACAAAATTAAATTTCTTCATAAACTCAACCCAGTTTTCATGTTTCTAGTTCAGTTTCTCCTGTCTGGTTATAAACTGTAAGGCATGGTTGTCTCTATACAAAACGAACTCTTTCAGAACTAGGTAGTGCCTCCATTTCTTCAAGGCTTTAATAACTGCATAGAACTCTTTATCATACGTGGAGTATTTCCCTTTGGTCTCATTTGGCTTCTCACTAAAGTATGCAACTGGCCTATTGTCCTAACTCAAGACTACTCTTATCGCAAATCTACTTGCATCACATCTTACTTGAAATGTCTTACTGAAATCTGGTAGAACCAGATGCCACTGTCCAATTATCTTCTCCTTTAACAACTTGAAACTTTTCTTTGCTTCCTCTATCCAATGAAAATATTTATTTCATTTCTTGACTGTATCCATCATCAGCGCACAAATTCCACTAAATTCTTGATGAATTTCCTATAGAAACTGGCTAATCCATGGAATCTTATGAATTCAAAGATATTCTTTAGCAATGGCCATTATTTGATTACTTTTACCTTCTCTAGATCCATCTTCAACTCATTCGAAAAGATCACAAAACCCAAATAAATGAGTTATGTCTTCATGAAAGATGACTTCTTCAGATTTATCAACAACTTCTCTTGCTGCAACCTCCTCATCACAGAAGTTAAATGCTTCAAATTTTCTTCCTTAGTCTTACTGAAGATCAGTATATCATCAAGATACATAATTACAAACTTCCGAATGAAATATTTCAAGACTTCGTTCATCAATCTCATGAAAGTAATTGGAGCATTCGTTAAGACAAATGGCATGACAAACCATTCATACAGTCCTTCATTTGTCTTGAATGTTGTCTTCCATTCATCACCTTCCCTCATCTGAATCTGGTGATATCCACTCTTTAAATCAATTTTCGAAAAAAACTTTACTCCACTCAATAAATCCATCAAGTCATCCATCCTGGGTAAAGAAAATTTGTACCTAATGGTGATTTTGTTTATATCCCTTGAGTATATACACATTCTCCATCCACCATCCTTTTTCAGACTCAACATTGTTGGCACAATGCATGGACTCAAGCTTTCTCTAATCAACCCTTTGTCCATCAAATCCTATACTTTCTTCTTAACCTTTTCATTCTCCTGCGGCGTCCATATGTACGCTTCTTTGTTTGGTAAACTCACTCCCGGTATAAGGTCAATGTGATGGATTATACTCCTTATGGGTGGCAATGAACAAGGCAAATCGTCCACCACTATATCAGCGAAATTCTCCAATAGTTCCTGAATTTCCTCGAGTAGATCATTTATCAAATTATTGGTCAAGATGACTCTAGGTTTTCTCACCACAACAAACTGCAATTCTTATTCTTTCCTGACTTCATCCAAAAGTTCCTTCCCACTCATGAGAAGTGTAGTATTGCTTGTTTCTTCTTTCACTTTCTTGTCTTCAATTGGTAGCAACATATGTGTCCTACCATTCTTCTCCAAGGTATAAGTGTTCTTTATTCCATCATGAATAACATTTTTGTCACATTTCCAAGGCCTCCCCAACAAAAGATGACAGACATCCATGGGAATTACATCACATAAAATCTCATCTCTATATCCCCCTATCTTAAATTCAACTAAACACTTTTTAGTGACTGTTACCTGATGTCCTTTTTGCAACCATGAAACTTTGTACGGGCTTGGATGTGCAACTATTTCCAGCTCCAACTTCTCCACCATATCTGTGGGTACTAAGTTATCCATGCTTCCACTATCAACTATCACCTTGCATACCCTATCTTTGGTATTGCAAGCAATCCTAAACAAATTGCTCCTCTGGACAAGATTTTTCACTTCCTTCTTTGGCTTCAAGATAAATTTCCTCATCATCAAGGATCTTCCACCTTCTGCATCTTCTACCTCAACATTTCTCCTTTGTGCCCCTGAAATGTGAGCTTCACCTCCTTCTTTCTTTCTCTCAGGGCATTCCCAAGATTTGTGTCCTATATTTCCACAAACAAAACACGTTACTTCACCTTCTTTATCTCTTTCTCTTCCTCTTGCTCGAGAAAAAGTGTTCCTATCAGCATACTGTCTTCCCTATGAACTTCCTCCACTTTATGGGTGATTATGTGGCTTCTTTTCTTCATCCTTGGGCTTCTATACTCTATCCTGGGAAACTACTTTGACTCCGCTATGACTTCTACCTCTGCCCCTTTGACCTTACTTTCAAGCCAATTTCTCTTCTGCTTTCAGAGCAACCTAATAAGCATCTTCCACATTTCTAATTTTTACCATGCTTATCTCATCTTGAATCTCGTATCTCAGGCCATTCATATATATGCCGACGTTTTCATCATCACTCTCACGATGACCAGCTCTGATGTTTAACTTGTAAAAATCCTTTGTATATTCCTTCATTGTCATCCCTTTCTGTCTCAAATTCTGCATTCTTCGAAATAGATTGATTTGATAATCTCTGGGTATGAATTTGGCTTTCATATTTGCTACCATTCTGTCCCAGCTTTTAATTCTTTGTTTTCCTTTACAACGCATGTCAACCTGTAGTTCATCCCACCACAATGTTGCATGTCCTTTCATCCTAGTGACAATGTGATAATCCTTCTTACCTTCTTCGATATATTCATAGTCGAAGTATTTATGTAGATCTCTAAACCAATATAGCAGCTCCTCAACGTCCAAGTTTCCTTCATACATCGGGATGTCCATTTTTTCTCTAGTACCCATTCTTGCAACAAATTGTAGTAAATGTTCCTCTGCAACATATTTGGCTACAACTTCTTCTGCTCCTTCTTCGTTCTCACTTTCATCCTCAGTGATATCAAAAGTATCAGGTGTTTGTCTCTGTGTTGTCTCCATAACATATAATTGAGCACAAAGTTCTCTCATTTCCCTCTCCATGGCTGGATCGCGTAAATATTTTTCTGGACGTCTCCTTGGCGGCATTGTGTCAATATGTCTACGCAGAATTAAAATCAAAATGCAGTGTCCCTACCTTAGCATGGTCTGCTGACCTCTCGGTCAATGTATATTCAATACTCCCAAGCTGAAGCAGGTCTTTGGTTCCTGCAGGAACCTCTATGAAACAAATCCACAGGTCCTTTTCCTAAACATCGCCCGCGCAAAATAGAACCAGGCATAAGCTTCCTCCACGTGATCATTGGCTGTGACCACACGCCTATCCAAAAGGCTCTTCACGACCTCGGGCCTCAGATAGTTCTGTTGTGAGTCACTCCGATTCTTTATCCTCTCTATCTCCTTTCTTTATCCTCCACTGATGTGACCTCCGGTTATGATCTAGGGCTCGACTCCTAAGCGCTTCGATATTTCACGCTTCGCGAACCCAAAAGTTAACTCATCTCATTTTCTCTCAAGTCGAAACTCTGAACTTTGCTATGTCAAATCGACAGTCCACAACTCCCTGTGATCCAATGCTCCAGATCCTTTCTTAGAAAATCGAGACTTCGCGTCTCAGAACTTTGGATGATGGCTTCCTTCTTTCCTCCCGACTCTCAATCTACGAACTCTCCTTCCCAACGAAAGGAATTGACATTCAGATATATCCTCAGATCAACGACTCAAACTATTCCTCCTGATCTTCGAAGTGTTGTATGACTTCTAGCTCTTATCCTCCTCACAACTCGAGCAGATCTAATGACACACAATTGTCGGCACCTTTCTCTTCTAGGTATCTATACCATCCTTCGAGATTCTTGATGGCTCCTTGCTAGATATCATGGCGTCAACCATTATGAGCTTTATTCCACGAGGTGACTACGAACCTCATCCTTCCTCTGGACTCTCCAAGTCTCTATCCTTCCTGATCTTGATTCTTGCTACAAACTATGGGATTCTAAGTAATCCTACACGCACTCCTTGCAGCCTTCACAATAACCTTTGGTTATTTGAAATTCGACTTTGCAAATTCCTTGCGACAGAGGTTCTTCAACCTCTTTCTCGAGTTGGAAAAGTCTAAGACTCAACCTGGCCTACACATGCCTTGCGTGACTCTGTGCTACTCTGGCACTTCTGTAGGTATAAGTTCAATGATATCTCTCCTGAGATTTCTGAGATAAAACTCAGAATCTGTCGATGCACTCCTTGCGGACTTTCACTACACTCCTTGCAGGAATTCTCAGGAAGAGAAACAATTGAAACTTATACTCTCCTCACATACTTATTCATTCAACATGAAAGATACATTCATATGGAATTGAAACAAATGCATAACAGAGATTGGAAATAAACTGTAAACATACCATTCAATTCGTACAAACAATAACCATAATACACCATGAAATTGGACCAAAGCATTCTTATATTAATTCAAGTGATCTATACATGGGTTTCAAAAGAAACAGTTCTTTGCTCATACAATACTCTCTTCTACTCTTCTATATCTATCTCTCCTTGCTGTCCAACAATTACAATGATAATGAATCATACAATCTACCTACGAGGGAGTCTTCTTGAGTTTTTCCCTTCTACAATTCTAAGCTATCTTATCGATTTAAAGACTACCATCTAATTAACATTAATTACAATAAATGTCTAAAACAGAAAAAAAAGAGTAACTCTCTAGATCTACATTACAATTCCCCAAAACATTAAAAGAAAATACATCCTCCTTAGATATTGCATTAATGCGCAACCCTTCGAAATTCAAAATCCTTTCGAAATGTGCACTAGTGTATATCCAGTGTCCTCCACTCGTGCTTTGCTGCTGATTCTCCTTCATCATACATGCTCACGGCCCCCTGGGACCTCTGCTATACTCATCGTTCTTAGTCACGGGATGGAAGGACTAAAGCTCTAATACCACTGTAATATCCCAGATTCATCTAGTCTAGGAATCTCTGCTAATACTTGTGTATGATTAATTGTTTACACCATATAAATGAGCATACAAATAAAAATTATGACAAAATACTGCAAAGCTTATATTATGATATCTCTACAGAGTACAAATGTTGAATGGGGATAAATAAAATAAATCACTCAGCTAGATAAGTGACAAAAGGGTCTTAGTCAGAATACAATAATTATACTAAAAAAATAATACATGATACTGAAGGAATGTTGTGGGATCAATGGATGAGATGTAGAATCTACTGCAAGCTACAACAACTCATACGACAACTACTACAATTCTAGAAAGTTCACCCTAGTGGCTAGGCCTCTTGGATCTGCCTGGAAACTGTCCCAAACAATGTTCCTTGTTCTCCCTCTCATCTCTAGTGACTGACCGACCCTCTGCTGGTATGTCTGGACCCCACATGGATCCCCTTGGGGAAATGCACCCCCTCTGCTACTAGAAAATTGCGCCCTGGTGATTCCACCATCAGAATCAGTTGATATGTGTCTCAAACTGATCTCCCTGACATACTGTGAAATGCGTCGAAAGGATTTCCCTGGATCTGATCTGATGATCACTTGGGAGCCCCAAATGTGTCCTCCCCAAGTGTTCCAACCTCAACGGCTAAAAAATGCACCCCAGATGATTTCTCTATCGGAATGTGACGAGAAGTTGGGAAAAATATGTGTCTTTCCTTCCTCTCAATTGGGTCGAAAGGGAATCTTTGGATTCTCCTTGGATGGGACAAGTTGACTAAATACCTCCTCAAAAGTTGTGCCCTCACCTTGACTAAGTGCGCCATTGCTGCTGGAAACTGTATAACTATTCCTGAAGACTAATGGAAGACACATGTGATCTTCTTGGTGACTAGGGTGTGCCTCTTAACACCAAAATAAACCATTGGTGTATTCCTCCTAGAATCCACTGACCTGTCTCTCCTGAGATGCACATCTCTCCTCAATGGCAAGTCAATATTTGTGTAATGATGAATTAGGTCGCTTTACCTTCTCTTATAGCTTCCTAAAAGCCTAATTCATTGGTGACTCTAATTTTAGCTCATCTGCTCTATTTTTAGCTCAAGTTGGCTTAAAAGTGATTTTAGCCACTTTTAGCTCAGTGTCACTTTCAAATTATAACACCCTTGGCTAGAATGACCTCTAGTAACCCTATTTACCCCTTTCTGTCCCTGGCTATAGTCTAACGAGGTTGTTTAGACCATTAAGCCTCCTTTCTAGGTATAGGAGCACTTATGTTTGTCATTGTAGGGTGAGATTGTATATTTTAGGAGTCTAATATATTTTTATTTCTAGGAATAAGTGCACACTTGAAGAGGGGTTAGATCCTACTTTCTAGGAATGAAAGCGTATGAGCTAGTTTACTCAACTTGGCTAGTAAAATCCACGTTAACTCCCTCATGTAAGTTCACTTCACTTGGCTAATTAGAAATTCATGTTTTCTCATGCATTGCATGTAGTTAATACTAGCATAATTGCATAAACAATTCATCTATATTGCATTAAATTTCAATTGTATTGCATTAAATTGCATTGCATTGTATTCATTCATTCATTCTTGGATGATCATTTTTCTTTCTATATGTTAATGAGAATCACATTGCTTTAATTATTCTTCTTCTCTTATCCTCTCTCAAATTTCTAACTATATTTATTCTCAATTAGTTTCTAGATCATGTTCTAGGTTGATTAGCAAAATCCTACAACATATGAATAGGTGCACTCTCTCATTTTAAAATTATTTTCCCTTATCTACAACATATCTCCAAATTTGTTCTATACCCAAACCAATGATCCAAATCATATAACTATTGGATTAAAAAATTTCATAACCAAAATTAGCAACCCTTCCAGATAGTTATTATTTCTAAATGGAAATTTACATAACTAAGGAGTTGTTACTCCTATTTTTATTGTCTTTTTTTTTCCAACATTATGGGCACGTGACATTCTCCCATTTTTGAATTTTTGATGTGGTCAACAAGGTTGACCTTATTTGCATCAAAATTGTATGATGAGATCTATTTCATAGAAAAATGATACAACATTCAAGTTTACAAATAACCTAATTTAGTAAATTAATGTGTCATCTAATACAATTTTTAAAGAAAATAAAATTTAAAATAAAATACATATAACTTTAATATTATGTTTTCTTAGTATTATTATTTCATAATATGAATTATCTCAATAATCAACAATCAAACAATATCACTTTTATATATGTAGGAAATATATCCTTCCCCTTATGTAAAACAATCCATCTTCAAATACAACCTTTAATACATGCCTTATTATCTCCTTTCATTGTTATGAATGATGATAAATAAATCTTATAATCTTATTTTTTATTTTTCCAATGTAAATTGAATATATAACATTAATTTACAATAATTCAAACATATAGACATCATCTTATATTCCAAGTATAGATTAGTTTAATTGAAATATATAAAACAATCCATCTTCAAAAACATCCTTTAATACATGCCTTATTACCTGGTTTCATCATTATGAATGATGAAAAATAAATCCTATAACTTTATTTTTCCAATATAAATTAAATATAAAACATTAATTTACAATAGTTCAAAATATAGATATCATATTCCAAGTATACATTAATTTACTATAACTTTATTTTTCCAATATAAATTAAATATAAAACATTAATTTACAATAGTTCAAAATATAGATATCATATTCCAAGTATACATTAATTTAATTGAAATGATA
This sequence comes from Picea glauca, assembly GCA_000966675.3. Classification (NCBI taxonomy): domain Eukaryota; kingdom Viridiplantae; phylum Streptophyta; class Pinopsida; order Pinales; family Pinaceae; genus Picea; species Picea glauca. The sequence continues at coordinate 10,366 of JZKD02S2229877.1, forward strand.
AAAGACCTTGATATTCCATACAAGGGAAAAATTATACATTAGTTGAATTGAAATGATAAAAAACCTTGATATTCCATAGAATTGAAATGATAAAAGACCTTGATATTCCATAGAAGGGAAACATCAAAAATCTAAGATACAATATGAGATCATAAACATCATGAGGAAAATAAATATTATATTAAAAATTAATAATCATATTACTTTTATTTTTAAAATAAGACATTCTCATTTCATTACTTAATGAAACTTAAGTATCTAACCCATTCCTCTCTTCATTTAAATTCCATTTATTCATTATATCATCCTTGAATTAAAATGAAGATAATTACATCAAATCTTCGAGCACATCACTCATTCTCATTCAATGCATCGAGGCTTGGTATCATATTTTCTATGCTATATGGATGAGTATATTCTTTTTCCACATGCATCATTATTTTCAATTATATTTTAATTTTTTAATATTTAAAAATTTGTTTAAAATATTTTTAAGTTAAATAGTTGTTATAATTTTTTAATATTTAAAAATGTGTTTAAAATATTTTAAAGTTAAATAATTGTTATAATTTTATTTTGAAAAATTTATTATATTACAATATTTATAGTTTAAATTATTTAAAAATTCATAAATACTAAGAAAGTGTTATTAGAGAAACTCATTAATGAATAAAGTAAAATATTTTACAATATTCAAAATATATTTTATTTTTAAATTATTTAAAAATTCATGAATACTAAGGAGGTGGTATTAGAAAAACTCATTAATGAATAGAGTAAAATATTTTACCAATATTCAAAATATATTTTATTTTTATTTGAAATTATTTTTATTCTGAAAAAGTATGTTATTGAAATATGTTTATGTGCATATTCCCATCATTCATTCTAGATCAACAACAATTGGTAAATGTCATTTAATGAATAGTAATATTGTGATATAGCACGTTTCCATTAAAGTCACACAATATAATATTTAATACAGTAGTGAGTGTCCCTCCTTATAAATAAAAATTACACAATAAAATTACAATACCATATGGTAAGTAAAGAATAAAATCTAATACATATCCCCTAGAGAAGTAATATGTAATATGAATACATAGAGAAATTTCTAGAAATTAATTTAATGGATTTTTATTAGAATTAATGGCCAATGATTTCAGCGTCCTTACAAAACATTAGAGAGTAAAAGGCCTTTATTACATCAATCTCCTAATTATTTACTTTATAGGGCCATGACTATTGGGTTCCCAATTAGTTTAACCTTTTATATAAGCTAAAAACCTATTTGAATAATACATGGTTACTATTAGTCTCAAAACTCAAATGTCAATGTTTTAATATTCATTGGAAAAATAAGCACATTAAACAAATGTTTGGCTTTCATGTCATGTTATGTGTTTGGGTTGGATGATTACCATAAAATAATTTTTTTTTTTATGAAACTCTATATTGAAAGTAAAAAATGATGCATCCTACAACATATAAAAATTATACATTGTAACTCCGAGTATTCACGACACGCAAGTCAAAATATTACACCCTTGTTTTTTAGAAACCTAACAAATTTTGTGTGCAAGTTTTGAACTAGTAACATATTGGACATGATACTTAAAATCAATAAATTTTGTGTAACATGTGCCTCCAAAATATCTTATATATTCTCACCAATACCAAAGTTGGTTCTATACATATGCCCAGCAATTGAAAAAACAAATGCAATAGCTAAATCATGATAAGACATATATAAACTTTGAGTTTGTGGATGGAATCAAGTTTAGGGATAATCGGGCTCAAACAAAAGAGAAATACAGAAAAAATTGCATGACAAAAGGTCATTTTGAACGTTACTATCGAGGTAATGCAAACAACTAAAAAAGCATTAAGTTAAGTACCTAATCAATATCAATTAAGATCAAGAAATTCATTCTATACAATATATCAAAATTCCATACCATAATTCCAAGTATTGAATGTGTGCAAAGAAAAACACTAACCCCTTTTTGTTATAAATTTGGAAAAACTAGGCATGTTGTTCAAGGCATTTGCACGGTAAAAAATATTAATAAATTCAAATAAAAATTGGCAAAGGAATATAATATGTCTTCGACATATTTTTATAAATTTCATACCATAATTAACAAATATTAGAGCATGATGATTAAAATAATAGGCCTCTTTCAACACATAAATGAAATCTAGAAATTACTATGCATTGGTTATGGACTTGGGAAAGGGATTTAAAATACATATATGCTTCTAAGACTTGGTTTTAAGGTATAAATGATATTATCTACAACATATCCATAATTTAGCATCTTCCAATAGAATAGTGTGCACTGATCAAAATGTTTGACCCTTGTTGTTGCTAAAAATATAGAAAATCTAGAAATAAAGCATAGAATCGAAAATAAAAAATTTTAGGTGTGTAGGATTTCCAAAGGCCTAGGGATTCTTCTGAACTAGACTCTATTGGTTGGAAAATTTTGGGCATCCTTCTCAAAGGGTAGGTGCATTGTTTTTACAAAATAAGCATTCTCCTCTCTACCAATATTTATTGCTAACATCCAAAACACTTCCTTCAATTTGATGAATCCAAGCATCTCTGCATCTAATCCATTGTTTGTCCTTTATTCCATTCTTTGGAACTGTAGTCCGCAATCTTCCACTTCCCCTTCGTCTTCAATCCCATGGTCCTTACTTCCCTAAATTGCTCTCTTTTAACGATGCTTACTAATTATTCATCCTCTCTATTGGGCACCTTCACCACTATTTCAACATACACACCTAATGTTTATTTCTTAAGAATATCCATAGTTTGTTCTTCCATTGAAACTAGTTCTCTATTGTAATCATGTTCCTCTCACTGTTGGAATTCCTCTTCCTACCATACTTTTCTACTTAGCGTGTCCACTCTTACCAATACCAAAATTTGTTTCTCCTTTGCATGATTCCTCACTTGGAATTATGTCTCTAATTATCTCTTATACTCAACATCCACTACAATGTCTCTACAACCTCATCTTGTAGATTATACAACACCTTGCATTTACTAACCTCTACCTAGAACCCTTTAGTATTAGAAGTGTATCTCCTCCTCTCATATATACCCTATCCAACCATTAGGGGAATGCATTGTTCCCTCATTCAGATAACTCTACCGAACATCAGACCCTTTCTAGAGTCATATACACTTCTCCTCTCACTCTACCACCACTTTGCTGCTATAATCATCTCTATACTCTCTCTACATATCCACTTGCTACTACACCTATTCATCTTCTTCATTGTCTGACATCAAATTTTCTTGCTACAATTGCTTCTATATCATGAACACATCATCATGTTCTCTTTCATATTCAAACATTATTTACTACTCTATTGCACTTATACCTTACTTCTCCACCTCATAATCTCCTTTTCTTTGGAAACATCCCTACTGCCTTGTTTCTTTGGTTTGTCTATAATTCTTCAAGAGAAATATTGATTTCTTCACATGTAGGCACATCAACACTCAAATAATTATGAATCAACATTTCCCATCCACAAATATTCCATTGTTACATCTGTTGTAACATCATGTCTTTGCAACTCCACTAGTAGAAAACCACTCTTCGTAATACATTTATTTTTCTCATCTAGGTTGTGTCACTCGGTTTTTGGTTTTCAACATTTTCCTCTCTTTCTCTTATGCAAGTTACCTCAGTCGATGATCAATTTATATATTTAATTCTCCACAAAACAAAATTCTCAAAGAATTGTTTTTGACATTTCCCCTCTTCACATTGAATCTCTATAGTTGGGTCTACAACATATTCACTTAAAAGTTTCTTAATCTCTATTAGTAGATTTCTAATATGCTCCTCTCCTCTTCCATCAACATTTTCTTTGTCTTTGACATCTTGTGGTTTCCTACGTGTATTTATCTTCGTCTTTGAAACTCTCTCTTTATTCTCCTAGTATGGCAACTATCTCTAATACCATTTGATGCAACTAGGATAGTGATCAGTTTCACACAACAAAAGGTATGATACCATTTGATGTATTGGGTTGATCCTCTTGTATTAAGATACAGGGTCTTCTCATATAAATATTGGACGAAGAGTTTCCATAACCAAAATAAACAATCCTTACAAATAGTTATTATTTCTAAATGAAAATTTACATAATTAAGGAGTCGTTACTCCCATTTTTATTGGATTTCCCTTTCCCAGTATTAATACATATCATAGGAGAAATGGGTATATGAAAACTTTCCACAATCACTAATAGTAAACCCATCAATGTTGACTGGTACACCTCACCATCTAAGACTAGTCATGAGATTTTGTCCCTACCACTACCTGTTGTGAATAAGTTGACCTTATTAGAGGAATCGAACCACAGGTGACAATAAGACATTACAGTAATTAAACCAATGAAACTACCCAATAAAGCTACCCATATGAAAAATATATATATTTCAAGAAAAAAATTATATTCAATATTTCCAATGGAAAATACAAACATTATAGCCTATACTTCCGAAAAAAAAAAAAAGAAAGTTAAATTATGACCACCCCACACACCTAAAGTAAAACATCATAAAATCATGACTTTATCATATTTTCTTTTTAACTTTATAATTATTTGTTTTTAAATAAATACTTGTGTAAGTTAACATAGCATTAACTTATTACCAGGAAATAAGTTATTATAAATATAATTAGGAAATTTTTTCAACTGTAAAAAAACTTATTACAGGGAATCTTTATTATGAAAGTTAACATCTTTCGTGATTAACCATAAAGTAATTCTTGACTTTATCTGAATTTTCGTCGTTTGTTACCATGTCCATTATAATTAAAATCATGTGTAGAATTTTGCAAACAGGAAATGCACGATTAAATTTTAACCCATCCTTATATAATCATACTATTTTCCAGAGTATTTAGACACAATATATCATTTCCATAACCAAAAAGACGTGTGAAAGTATGCAAAGCTATCATGATGAACATGATCGTAAAGACCTTATTTATCTCTACTTTGACTTTCTCTATACGTGATGCATACCCTTATCTTTGTAGACACATGTGAATGGGAACCTTGTGATGTACATGGTGACAAGTTGGTTAAATTTTCAAATGCACATCCCTCTCTTTACATAATGTTTCTCTATAGATATCCCCCTCTCTATATAAAGTAAGGGGGGAGGGGTGGGGAGAATTCTAGAGAATTCATACGGCAAAAAATGTTTTAGTAGTATATATGTCACGGAGGAGGAATGTAGCATTAAAGGTTGGCGGCATATGATAATGATTATTTTTAATGAGTTGGGTTGATATTTAATTAGTAGTGTTTATGATAGTTTTTATTATATAAATGTTTTATATATGTAATGTTTATGATAGTTTTTATTATATAAATATTTTATATATGAATGGGGTTTTTAAAAAATTAAATAATATATAATTTCATAGATTATAGATAGTTTGGTGGGTTAATTTGAGTTGTTGAGTCTCGTGAATTATAAGTAAGAGGTTATTAGATAAAGTCTCCCAACTAGCTATCTGTGTGGATATTAGACTTCACTCAATGTCTTCGATCTAGAGTAGTTCCCCCAAAAAATATTGCATCAAAACAAAATAATAATTTGATAGATTATATTCACCGAGATCAAGTGTTACATGGCCCATGGGTCCAAGGAGAGACGTCAAATGGCAAGGAAATTGGATTTGATGTTCATATGTGGTCTGCCTTGTCCACAACTACACCTCCCAACACGTATGAAGGACACACATACCATATAATGTATGCACCAAAGAATGTAATCAATAAGAGGTTCACTAATGAGGATTGGAAATCACTACGGGCAATGGTGGTGTACATCTAGTTGGGTCAAGTGACTGGAATTGATAATGCATATGATAATAGAAGAAGGTGAATGGGACAACCATGTTCATGCCATCATCATGGATCTGAATGAGAAGAAGGTAGGCATAGGAGTTTTATTTGGATGGTTTGGAAGCTCTTCTATGATGTTGATATTCCATGCTTGTGATGGAGAGAACGGTGGAAATTGTTTGTGCTCGACTTCAACCAAGTGCTTAGCTTGAATTGGGAAGGTACGACACCACACAAGAAATGGTTTAAGGAGACTTAGTAGAAGAAGGCACAAGTTGTTTCAGCTACAGAGGATGCTACGAGTAACTATGAAGAGGGAGTGGAACTGACATATAAAGAGGAAATGCAAGCTCTAGAAAATGAGGTAAGAGCCAGAAGGGATCAAATGGAGAATGAGGAGGTAAAGTCACATGTGGGAGACTTGGTCCCTGACCTAGCATGCACACGAAATAGAGAAATCAAGTTTCTTATAACTATTGATCTTTATTGGCATGTGAAAGCCATGGTTTTATAGGGTAGATCTCCTTTGGAGCAAGATATCGAATTTCTAAAGCAAAGAGTGGAAGCATTAGGGAGACAATCCAACCGCCTCATCACTATGGCTTCCTGGCTTGTCAAGAAGCAAGGAGGGGTCTTCCATATTGCCAAAGAAAAAAATTCTTCATCCAGCTCAAAGGGACCGTCAAAACAACCACCTCCAGCTACCATCCACGTTGTCGAGCTACCACCCAGGTTCCAATGCTTGAGCTTAAAGCATTATGCATAAGTCATAATTTTTCTAGCATAGATTTACTAACCTTTTTGTTTTCAAGTTTAATAATTTTTAATTCAAAATGTTTTCCAATATATATTAAGACAAGGTAGGATATATAATTTTGGAAGTTTGATTAAGCGACATAGTTTTTGGTATAACTATTTACATATACATTTTACCTCTTTATCAATAGAAATCCTCAAGTTACTTTAAAAAAAAAATCCATTAATTATTATAAATTCAAATATAAGATTTTGAAATTATTTATTATATTTTATATTCTAAATAAATTCCAAATTATAATTAATATACATAAATTTACATTAAATGTTATTGACCAAATAAAAAATTATACTCTTAATTTTTTTATTTTTTTATTTTTTATAAACAAACCTATATTGTAATTTCACTAAGATAATGCTTTTTCCTTCCTAGGGTAATGGAATACCATAATACTTGTAATGTTTCTAAGTAGTATTTAGAAATAACATATGATATGAGTGGTACCATATAAAATATTAAATATTAAGGACGAGAGAAATTCATGTAATTTGATAGGGTTGTAAGTCTTAGAAAAGACATTTAATACGGGGCACTCAAGTTGAAATTTGATAAATAGAAAATTGTTAAACACTAAATTATATTATTATAAATTGTAATTTTGAATATTTGAGTAATTTTAAAATTTCAATTTTCAATCTTAAAATTACATATTTATTAAAAAGAATTACAATTTTACATTAAAGTAAAAATTTACAAATATTTTCAATTTTAATAGAAAAAAAAACATAAATATAAAATTGAAAATTTGCAAATTTACTCTCAATTTTAATTGAATAAAAAAAACCTAAATATAAAATTTTAGGGTTGTAAGAGTTAGAAATATGGGACACTCATATCCAAATTTTTTAAATAAAAAGTTGTTAAATATTAATTTATATTTTCTGAGTGGGTTTAATGGTTAAGAATATGTGTTTCCTCTTAAGAGGTCACAAGTTTAAATTGAAAACGGGTAGGGTATGTATACCTTCTTAGACTTTACCAATCAAATAGTTGGACAAAAGTGAGTCCCTTATCCCACAAACAAAGGGTCTCATACACCAATTTAATGTGACTTGATCGTAACCTTAAAAATAAATTATTATTATTATTTAAATTGTAAAGTTAAAATTTTAAAATTAATTTAAAATTTCAATTTATAATTTGAAAAAAAAAAATTACAATTTGATAATTTTACATTAAACTGAAAATTTGCAAATTTACCCCGAATTTTAATCGAATAGAGAAAACATATGATGACTCCGTATCCACGGTGTTGGAGAATCCAATTCTTAAACATTTGTCTGCGAATGAGACAAGGTGGGGCCCATAACCACCCCACCTTGTCTCATTGAGGCACCAAGCCACGCGGACGCTGTTCCCACCCATTCTTGCTTTAACACGCTCCACTCCCCGGTTCCCTCGCCGCGTTTTTTTTCTTTTGGTAGCTTTGCGTCTTTTCATTCGTCGCCATTTTGCACCACTCAAAGCTGCGGCTGCGGGGATCCATTCCTCCTCTTCCATATCTACACTTCTGCTATTTGAGTTCGGCTCTAACTGACCTGCATGTACAGCTAACTTCTGCTCTGTTTGGATCTGAATTCGGGGAGCGGAGTATACTTATATATATCAAACGTTCGAGGTAATTGGTGCCATGGTGGAACCAGGGACGCGGTCAGAGCACTGGACCCTGCACACTTCCGATGAGGAGGAGAGCAGCCCGAAAAGCGGCCGGGGCAAAAGGAGATCCAGAGAAAATCATAAAACCCTAGAAGCTCCGCTTGGAGATGAAGTTGTTCCCAAGAGACCCAGAGGCAGACCTGCCGGCTCGAAGAACAAGCCCAAGCCCTCCATCATCATGATGACCAAGGAAAACCCCAACGCCCTCCGTGCCCATGTGCTGGAGATCTCTAATGGCTGCGACGTGGGAGAGAGCGTGGCCACCTTCGCCCGCAGAAGGCAGCACGGAATCTGTGTTTTAAGCGGCAGCGGAACGGTGAGCAATGTTACCCTCCGCCAACCTGCGGTGCCCGGCTCAAACGTGTCTCTACGAGGTCGCTTTGAGATTCTTTCGTTGTCTGGAGGCTTTCTGCTGCCTCCTGCTCCTCCCGGGGCGTCCGGTCTGACGATTCACTTAGCCGGCGGGCAGGGACAGGTCGTGGGAGGAAACGTTGTGGGTGCGCTCATGGCCTCTGGTCCTGTTGTCATCATTGCGGCCTCCTTTATGGAAGCTAGTTATGATCACCTCCCGCTAGATGAAGAACAGCCGCCGCCGCCGCCTATAGGGTTAGAGTCTCAGTCCTCGCCCTTTGTTGCTCCACTGCAGCATAGCGATATACCCGCCATGTACAACGTGCCTCCAAATTTCGTTACCCACTGCGTACCTCTACCAGGTGATCGTGCCTATACATCACGGGTTTCTGCACGGCCTCCCCCTTGATCTATCGGATTGGAGGCAACAGGTTAGGTTAGGTTAGGTTCTGTAGTCAACGATCGTAGGTCGATAGACATTTATTTTAAACTCACTGAACCCGAATCATAGTTCCACTGAGATGATCAGTACAGCATTGATATATCTGTAGTGATTATCTGTAAGAGTTTCGTTCTGGTTTATGCTTGTGGATGGTTCCAGAAGAGGACGACACTGCAAATTTCAACCTTGATTTCTGAAATGACATAAGATGGAGGAGTGCTCCTTCCTTCGATTCAGATTTAGAAGAGAAATCGGCGAAATGGACAAATCTTTGGCAGTAGTTTCATGGATTGTATTAAGCTTTTGATGAACCACATAGATTATACTGAGCTTTTAATAGAGCACAAAAGTAGAGAAGAAACAATAAAAACGGCTGTAAGTATCTCAGTCTCTGTCGTCGTTTAGGTAGCTCATTATATAGATGTTATCCAAGATTCAGCTACAATTAAAAATGTTCTGAGTTTATGTATAAATAATTTTGTTTTCTTTTCTGTCCATTATATTGAGTTTAGATTGTGATAGTTTACATTAATGTGTTAGTAAAATCAAATGTGACTTTGAGTAAATAATTTTCCTTAACAATGTAGAAAACCAATTAGTTTACATCAATTTTTTTTGCAAATAGATAGTAGAGTTTTTTTTGCAAATAGATAGTAGAGGTAGAAGATTCTATGCTAACTTGTATTACAGTAAATTTTTTTATCTATTTTGAATGTAACAAATATCCTAATACAACTTAAATTTGGGTGTCAAATGGTCTTGTGTTACATTAAAAAAGATTATTTGTTTTGAATGTCACAAATATTTTAAAAATAAACTCAAATTTGAGTGTCAAATAGTCTACTTAAGTGAATAATAGATTAACAAAAACTTTAGGATTGTCCTATTTTTTTTTTTTTTTAAACTAGAACAGATCTATTATATTATCATAAGAAATGATGTAATAAGGCTAATAGGAGTTACAAAGGACTGTCCAATGCTTCAAAAAACAAAACTAGGTAGTTCTCTGCTGCTAGAAAAAGTAGTTTACAAAAAACTATATGATATATATATTCCAAGTATTCTTTCTAATTACCTATTTGACAAAAAAAATTAGAATTCTAATGACCTCGAAAAACATGTAAGTTCACAGAAAACATGATTATTGTTTGCTTCCTTTTGACCAATGTTACAAACATGCAAGTTAAAAGAAAACATGATTATTGTTTTCTTCCTCTTGGCCATTGTCATAAGGGGAAGAGTTTTGTTGTTCTATGTTCATTGGATCTTTGAGTTGATGGACTATTTCTTCCTCTTTAAAGTCTGCTTGAGTTGAACTGTCAGATGCCCTGTTGTTGGAGGTCGTGGAAAATGAGTCTTTGTGGAGATTTAAAACCAGATTCCTCAACTTATTGCAATTAGCTTCTAGAATGCATATCATCTTCTTTTGATGAACTAGCATGCTCATGATGTTGGCAATCGTCAATCACTGCATGTCTCAGCATTAGATTAAGTTAATATAATGTTGAACTATATACTTAATATATTTTAACATGTTGAACTATATACTTTCTTTGTCACTTCACAAGATTCTCTCAAATTCCATGGTGTCTCTATTGTCCATGCTTGACACCTCTTCAGACTAGGAAAAATGAGGAATGAGAAAACAAGAAAAATACTCTTAGCTCAATTGAATAGAGAGGAAGCCTTAGAAAACCCTGCTTTCTAACTCCAACTTAGAAAAAAATCAATACCAAAAACTGAATCCCTTCAATATGAGATTTTTCCTTAATATAACAAGAGGTGAGAATACAAAGGGAGGAATTCCAATGAAAAAATAGACAGTTTCTAAAACTAAATAAAATTTCCTTGTTCAATGAGAACTAACATTTATCATCGTAATTTATACTTTTGAATGATGCAAATCTCATATGCATCAATCCACAATTTCAAATCTTGCAATGATCTAACAACTCAGAATGTACCCTAGGTATTAGACTAGTTACGCCATAAATATCAAATGTAATAGGCCTAGAAGAATGCAAATGTAGGATTTGATCCAAATGATCAAATGGATACATATAGAAATTTAGAGAGAGAGCCCACTATAAGAAATAATTCAACCATCACAATAAAATAATCCTACCCTGAATGCCACTTCCCTATTATTGATTCCGTTGTTCGGACAAACACATGTAACACTTACAAATAACCCAAGAATATTGGTCACACATACTAGAAGGCATGTCCCTGTTGAACATAGCCCACAAGACCACCTAGTTTAGATACATGAGTTCTCCATAATCACACACGGTGACAATTTATAGGCCTAAATTCTTCATTACCTGGAGTAGAGATTAATGTTTTCTTATTAAGAGTACTTAGGATTTTCCTCCAAGATCCCATTTCAAAATTAATGGAATGATTCTCTGACTATTGATGCATGTGATATTAATTTCTAGTGGGCTGGAGCATCAATCCAATCAAAATCCATTAGGGGATACAACTATTAAGTATTCCCCCATTTTTCAAAAGAACTCCAATGTGTGATTCAGTGGCCTTGTTAGTCCATTGATCTACTATAGAATCAAGACATATTTTCATGTGGAAATAAAAATTCAATGAAAAAGATTGCTTATTTTTTAGTTGTGTCCATAGTGGCTACTAGTTGTGTATCCATCAGAGTTATATTACCTAGCATATATTTAATTACTACCATACAGTCCTTGTTGATGTCCAAAGTTTTGTTATTCTCTTCTTTGGCTAAGAGGATGCCCATAAGGCATAAGCCTCAACATCATTGTTTTTGGCTTGAACTAGACCCATGCATAGGTCGATCCAATTTTTCCTTGAGGATCATAGAGAATCCCCCCACACCTTCCTCCCTTTGCATTATACTATTTCCTAATTAAGAACTATGTGAATCTATTTTTAATCAATTAGGATTTCCTACTAGTTTGTAAATTTAACATGCAAGAATTGAAAGAAAAAAAACGTTGGTTTAAAATGGACAAAATTAATGGTGACTCTTTGATCTCATACACATTTTAAAAATTATAATAAAAAATACCTTAAACATAGCTTTTAGATTGATAATAATTACAAGAATCATAAAGTTGTTGTGTAGAAGCATGATTCAACTTCAATAGTGATTATACATAGCAAGATCTGTACATTACATTTATATATACAAATATAATTAATGAGAGAATAGGGAATCATAGTATCCCATGATAATTTGGAAACATTGCAATAAGATTTCTCTTTGTTATGCTCATCAAATGGTCAAACATACTCAAAGTCGAAGGATCATCCACTTATATTATAACACTAAGTTTCCAAATTTAAAAAAGGTTATAATTGTTCCTAAATCAGGTTTCACTCCTATGAATTTCTCATAGTGGTGGGACATGTTGTCACTTAATCAAAATTCACC
>JZKD02S2229877.1:28471-48395 GCA_000966675.3 Picea glauca
TGTGTGCCTTAAACGCTCCAATATCTCTAAGGAAATAATTGTAGTAACATAGTAAGGTTGAAGGAGAGATTAGAAAAGCTATAAACCTAGAATTCAAGATTGTCGATGTTACTAGAAGGTCAGATAGGTAGTAAGAATGAAAAATTACAAAAGTAACACCAACTTCTCATTTTTTCTCTTTACCCCTATAAAATCAAAAACAAATAAATTGATGTCAAGTGCAAAATGAAATTAGAAAATTAAGAGAAAGAAGAAAACTACACTAGAATAACTATTATTCAAGAAGAAAACTACACTAGAAGAACTTATATTCAAGAAGAAAATTATTGTCACACACACTATTATTTAAGGAGAAAATAAAACAAAGATAATTTTTTGTTGATACAAAACATATTCAATAAGAAAATGATTCAATAACTCATTATATTGATGTTATCCAAGATTAAGCTACAATTAAGAATGTTCTGAGTTTATGTATAAATATATAATTTTTTCTTTTGTGTCCATTATATTGAATTTAGATTGTGATAGTTTAAATTGAATTTACATTGTGATAGTTTACATTAATTTTATTGTATTTGCATATTGTTTTTGTAATGTGTTAATGAAATTAAATATGAGTTTGAGTAAATAATTTTTCTTTCAAAATGTAGAAAACCAATTAGTTTATATCAATTTTTTATCAAATAAATAGTTGAGGAAGATGATTCTATGCTAATTTGTATTACATAAAAAAAATTATTTATTTTAAATGTCACAAATATCCTAAAATGACTTAAATTTGGGTGTGAGATGGTCTTCACATTATTTAAGTCAATAATAGAATAACACAACCTTTATCATTATCCTATTTCCTTTTTTTTGAAAAACCTAAACAAAAATATTATATTATCATAAAAAAGGATGTAGCTAAGGTTAATAGAAGATGTAAAGGTTTGTCCAGTACTTAAAAAAATAGTTTATAACAAACTATATGATATATATTCCAAGTATTATTTCTTATTGCCTACTTGACAAAAATTCCTAGAATTCTAATAACCTCGAAAAAGATACAAGTTAACAAAAAACATGATTATTGTTTGCTTCCTCCTTACCAATGTCAAGAGTGAGAGTTTTGTTGATTTATGTGCATTGGATCCTTGACTTGATGGTCTGTTTCTTCCTCTTTAAATTTTTCCTGAGCTGAATTGTCAGATGCCCTGTTGTTGGAGGATGTGGACAAGGAGTCTTTGTGGAGATATAAAAACAAATTCCTTGGCATATTTCAATTAGATTCTAGAATGTGTATCCGCTACTTTTGATGGACCAACATGCTCATGATGTTGACATGTTGAGACATGCAATGATGCTCAATTTCATTCATCCTTGATGATATTGAAATAAAAAAGGTCCTATTGAACTATATACTTTCCTTGTGCCTTCACAAGATTCTCTTGAAATCCATGTTGTCTCTATTCTCCATGCTTCACACCTCTTCAGACTAGGACTAATAAGGAATGAGTAAAGAAGAAAAATACTCTTGGCCCAATTAAATAGAGAGGAAGCCTTCGAAATCTGTGCTTTTCAACTCCAACTTAGAAACAAAATAAATACCAAAAACTGAATTACCTTCCCTGTGATATTTGTCCTTATTATAAAAAGAGTTGAGAAGGCAAAGGAAGGAATTCTAGTGAAAAAATAAATAGTGTTTAAAGCTAAATCAAATTTGCTTGTTCAATGATCAATAACATTTATCATCGTAATTCAGACTTTTGAATGGTGTAAACCTCTTATCCATAAATAAACAATTTTCAATATTGCACTCATCTAACAACTTATAATGTACCAAAGGTACCAGACTAATTACACCATAAATCTCAAATACAATAGGCCCAAAAGAATGTAGATATAGGATTTGAGCCAAATGATCAAAGGGATACAAATTGAAATTTAGAGAGAACCCACCATAAGAACTAATTTGACCATCACAAAAATAATCCTTCTCCAAATACCATTCCCTATTATTGATTTCACTATGTAGAAAAATACATGTAGCATTGTCATGTAGCTCCATGAACAATAGTGAGCGCCTCTATTAATAGATTTACATAACTCAATGAACAATTATAGTGTTACTTATTTATTCAATGAACTTAAACCTATTCATTTATCAATATTATCGTATTTAACAACATAACATTACTACAATCAAATTCACCACTCTAAACATTTCATTTTGTAATGACTTCAATTTTGTAATAATTTGCTTTTCTAGCTTCTTAACGTACCACACCACTCTTAGATTTGTTAATGCAACTTATCCATAATCCATGTTATTCTCGTTTTCACATATATGTCCTTAAGCTATGATATTATTTTTTGAGTAGGATTATTATGTATATACTAATATTACATGCATACTTTTATCATTTTTTTTTTCTTTCCTATAATTTCAGTTAAGAGTTAATATTATTATATATTTTATTTTTATTTTTATTTCATTTTTATCAATTCTTACTGGCCATGCAAGTTAATATTGCTAACTTGACGAAAGGGTGGTGGAGTGTTATCAAGATCTCTTGTGTTGCTTTATTATTTTGTCCTTCCCATTTGCTAAAAAAATAATTTTGGAGAAGCATATAAAGAATTGAGAAATATCACTTTATATTATTGTGTCCTTTCCATTTGCTAAAGAAAAATCATTTTGGAAGAGCATATAAAGATTTGAAAAATATCACTGCATATGTGGCTCTATGACTTTATGCTTCCCATTTACTAAAATAATCATTTTGGAAGAGTACATACAAGTTGAAAAATATAGGGATAAAGTAGGCATAGTTTACATAAGTACATTCATAGTTTGACGTAGTGAATCGATCATTTAATACCACTCAAAACCTCTTCCACTTGGAAACCATTTGATTTTCTTAACACCACCTCTATGTGGGGGCAACGCCACTCCTTCTCAGGATCATAGACTTCCTCAATACATAAGCTATACATGTATTGATTTTTTTTTATTGAATTACTTATTGTTATTAAAATTTTCATGTCTATCCACCCTTCCCCATCACACTTCACCTTCACTTGACTCCCTAGAGTAGACAAGGCACCTTGCCTTGAGTACTAGACTCACATTATCCACCCTTCCCCATCACCCGACTCCCTATAGTAGACAAGTCTCTTTACCTTGAGTGCCTTGAGTACTAGACTCACATTATTAATGAAGTCTAAGCTTGTTTAATGTTCTATTTTCAAGGGAGTGAAGGGATTGGGAATGTTTATTATTATTTGTAGTTGATATATGTACACAAGAGGTATGTATTCATGTGGTATATATCCTTACAACGTAGTCTATTCTTCTAATGTTTTAGATTGAATTATTAGGGATCATTGTTATTCATGTTTTTATGTATAAATGATTTCTTGATTTATTCTTTTGTAAAAACTGCTTGATCTTGGGTTCATTTTAAGAGTTTTAATTTTATGGTTTGAGTTTTCTTTTATAATGAAGAGTGAAGTTCAACTTTTCTCTTTTCTCCTTGTGTAGAACAAAATCATATACATATTCCATTGAATTTGGTTTATAGGTTTTTGAATCCTTGTATAATGTTGAATGATTTAATTCTTGGTATAATGAGTTTGGTATAATTTTGTACCTAGTTATTTAAATATTCAATCGAGTCTGAGTATTACTTTTAAATTGATTTAATTATCTAGGTGCCAAATCCTAATTTCGAGTATTATTTGAGTTCCACGTCCTTTTATTGGCTTTATATTGTTGGGTGTTTCTATTGTAACTCATACTTAAGATTATGGTAATATATATAGTTATAACTATAACACCAACAATAATTTGACCTCAAATAGTCTCCATGCTACCCTAATTTCTTTTATAGGGACTTTAGAGAATACACACTTTTCACAATGAAATGTCAATCTATATAGATTCCCTAGCATTCATATTGTTCTTGGATCATGAGAAGAAGTGTCTCTCACTTTTATTGTTTAACATCATAAACATTTACATCTAGCAAATCATTTTCAATTTTATTATTATATATATAAATATAATTCATTTCTATCCACTAATCATAACTAGATTTTGATTCACTCAAATGCACATATTCAAGAGGGAAACCCCATATAAAAATTGGGCAATTGAACAAAAGCTTATCTTAAGCATCGTGTAGAGGATAAGATAGATTTATCACATAAGTGGGTGAATCCTCTACCACTTATCCTCATCTAAGTTACCTTTACCTTTAGGAATAATTAGAATAAAAAATGTTAATTTCTTGCTAGACCTAGAGAAATTTCCCCCCTGATAGAACCAACTTTGCATATAGCTTCGAGCTAATCATGTAACTTATAACACAAACTGAAAAAGCATTGTGGATAATTTTATCTAGAATATTAGTATTAGTCTCACCATAAATTCCTCAAAATCCTCTACATTAAATAGAAACCGTTTTACAATTAAAGCACCAAAAAATCTTAAACATAAATGTTCAATTATTCCCAAAATGAATGATTGTTATGATAAACCACTAGAAAATATTGCTTGACCTATAAAAGAAATTTAAGGGGGACATAATGAAAAATGCGAGACACATATATAGTGTATTCAGTGGCATGTTTTGATGGCTACAAGGAAAATATGGATGCGAATAAGAGGGTAAGTTATCATCTTTTATGTTGGTATATATTGTCTTAGTGTTGAGCCCTAGATATTGAGTTATTGCATTTCTATTGTTATATTAGGTGGCGGACTAACCCTTTAATTTTAATTGTATCCTTTGTCTCCTATGTATAAGAAGGAGACCTTGTTTTATAAATCATCTCAACTTGTACACATGTGTATTGTAAAGGAGGTTTTCCCCGTTGAAGAGGCCTATCATTTATTATTCTACCTAATTCTCAAGGAACACAATTACTTCTGTTTATATTTTAAATCTATTTGGGTTTTTGTTGCCCAACATTTAAAACAAGGATCAAGCAACTGCCAAATTAAGCAATTACTTAGTATCTCATCAAGTGGGAGAACCTACCATAGAATATGCAATATGGGAAGACAATTTCTTCATGTAGAAACATCCACTTATAATCAATTGTTTAGGGAAACACTTGTTTGTATGGGAGGGACATGTTAATCCCTAGATAAATCCCTAAATATTAACTTATTACATTTTTATTATTATATTAGGTGGTTAGCTAGACCCTTTAATTGTAATTGTACCCTTTGTCTCCGATATATACCAAGGAAACATAGTTTTAGAAATGATCTCATATTGTACATTTATTATATTGTAAAGGGAGGTTTCTCCCTAAAAAAACTTATCATTCATTCTTCTATCTAATTCTCAAGGCATGAATTACTTATCTTACTATTTTTAAACTCTTTGGGTGTTTCCTACGTAACACTCAATTCTTCTATCTAGTTCTCAAGACATGAATTACTTATCTTTCTATTTTTAAACTCTATGGGTGTTTCCTACCTAACACTCAGTGGATTAATTATACTTTTATAATTTGTAAAAAGTTATGTTAGTGAACTATATTATTTTACTTTACTTTTTGTTCTTGCTATTTTGTTGTAGCTAGAATGGTCCAGTTCTCTTCTTGTGGTTCAACCCTTTTTTTATCATTTGACTAGGCAGTTTTTAGCATGCCTCTACTCGTGATGAATCACTTGCGGATAGGTATGACACTATTTTTTTATATTTTTTAAATATGGCTCATCTTAGTTTCTAGGTCATGTTATTTCCTCTCTAAAATCTAAGTGAGATTTAATTACGTATGGCTTGCTTCTTGCAACTTACGTTTTAATTGTATTCTATTTAAAAGTGACGACGACTAGTAATTCTATGGTTCCAAAACAAACATTAATGTGCAACATGCCTTGTTTTCAATTTAATGAAATGGATTTTTGGGACTGATTTCAGGTCTATCTTATGTTATCTGACTATGGATATGCCAATATTGATATCTTTCTATTTACTTTTCACGGTCCGTATGGTATGTGAGAACTAATGGGGGTTAAATCTAGAACTACAAAAATACTTATCTTGTTATCACGTATTATGATATGATTAAGATGGCTTAATTAGGCCAACAACAAAGCATATGACCCATAGAGAGCTACCTACTTATTGGACATTGTATTAACATTATTATTGTTGCAACATGAATGAAAGAATTTTTTTTTATCATCGAAACAAATTCATCTTAATTCCTACATTAAAGGTAGTGGTATCATTTGGTTATCAAAATTTAGATAGAATTAGAACACCGCAGGGCAAAGAGAATAGCTCCAATTATATAATTTTGACAGAATGTTAATGTATGTCAGAATTTTGTTGTAGGGACATAGAACAAACATTGCAATTTGTTGCCAAGTTCGACAACAAACTATATTTTGATGACTTACTAATTTATTTTTGATGTTAGGATATTTTTCTAAATTTGTTAGACTGATGAATGTTTCATGATATAGAGAAATAACATCGATATTAAAACTACCTGCCAAGTTAAAAATACTAACAATCGACCTACATACTATCAACATTACAACCTTCTATGAAGTATGAAAGACTGATGATAGACCAGCAATATAACAACATTAAATTGATTTTATAATGGTATGCCAACCTCTAATGTTGTTTGAATCACCTCCAATGTTAATTTCTATACTTTTCTATTTTTTTTCAAATTTTACTGACAATCTGTCAATGATAGGTTAACAATCATTTTTGTATCAATGTCTTATACATCAATCTTCCTATGATAAAATCATTTTTTTATGTAGTTTGAATCACCCCTAATGTTGATTTCCATACTGATCCAAATTATTTTTGGCACGAAATGGGAGTGGAGATATAATAAAGAAATGCACAGAGATATCGTGGATATCCAATAATATAATAGAAATGTATCAAAGATGAAACCATAAACATAGAGATACAATAATACATGATTTTTATTAATGAAAGAAATGTACAGAGACTGCAAAAATATAGAGTGAAAGACTCGCTAGAATGGTGACAACTTATCTCTGAGAAGAGATGTGACGGCTACTCGCATTCGCAAGAAGATGATTACAATGAGGCTCTGGAGGCCTTTTTACAATAAACAAGAATGTCAAAAACCCTAGACATCCAAAAACTTAACCCTAGGAGATGAAACGCCAAAAGTCATGTGGGCCACATTTGGGTAAGTTAGTATATCAACTTCTGGGGGTCATAACTTTTTCATCCGATCTCTGTTTTAGGTGCATGATATTCTGTTGGAAATGTATCTTCGAGGAGATTCTTTTTTGGGTCAATATCTAAGAAACTTCCATATTGCTCCTCTTTTTCCCAAAAATGTCGTTTAGGGCCTCAAAATTGCCCTAGAAGTTAAAAACTGCTAAAAATAGTAAATTACCAAAATGACCAGACAGTTGGAAAAGGTGGTTGGCCACCGATATCCACTTGGATCACATACTTTTCTATTTTTATCAAATTTCACTAACAATATGTCAATGATAAGTCAACAATAGTTTTTGCATCAACATCTTATACATCAATCTTCCTCAATCTTCCTATGATAAAATCAATTTTTTTTAAAATACAACATGAAGGACGATGCAATATCGTACTCTGTATTGCACATTTACTCATGTGGGGAAGAAATGTAATTGTTATTATTGAATATTTTCAGATCATACTAATCATGAAAACCTTACTCATGTGGGGAAGAAATGTAATTGTTATTATTGAATAATTTCAGATCATACTAATCATGAAAACCTATATTTCATTAGTGCTTGAGCTTTTTCGTTAATGTGTATCATATCTTTGGATATAGGTATCTTGGCCGAACAAAATAGTAGTTGGATAAATTTTGCAACAAATAACCATAGGTTTGATATAAATTTTTAGGAATAATGAAAGAATGCATCGAAACAAAGGTTTTTAGTGACATATATGTCACATACAATTCTAGCTTGTTGATTTTTAGTTGCAGCTATTCTGGTAAACAAGCATGTTATGTGAAGTGCATTATTGCAGGGTACCAGCTAAACCTATGAAATTTGTTTGAGAGAAAATTGAAAACGATAGCTACCTGAAGGTCACCGCAAATTTCAGCTTTTGGTCATGGATTGCAACCTGCACTTAAAGCATGCATTCAATCAAGACGTGACTAGCCAAGGATTTAGTGAGAGGAATATAAAATCCTTATTATATTACTTGCCATCATAATATAACATGATATGTGATGTGATGGTGAAAAGTATGGATAGGGCTGGTAGAATTTGTATATATAATAATTTTTATTAGTGAGTATTGGACAAATAATATGTTCCGTATAATAAGTCAATGATTAGTAATGTATCTTTTTCATCCTATTCTTGGAAAAATAAACTGTGTGATATTCTATAGACAAAAAAAAATGATACATCGTCAATATTTGACCATGAAACATGACATTCTATGTATTTAGTCCATAAAATATTTAAGAAACAGTAACAGACTTCATGGAGCAAAAACATGGTCACTAGTGAGCATTATATTTCTATGAAAGCCAATTAATTAAATGTTCCATATAATATTTAAGAAACAATAACAACAGACTACATGGGGAAGATACAGGAAAGAGGGCTCGAGGCACTTGCACGAAGGGCTATAAAGGGTCAGGGGCAGATCGATGGGACTATTTTCAGGAAAATAAATGTATTAATGATTTGACAAATCTGACGACCAAACATTACCACTGTCGAACCAAAAAAAATTTGACAACCAGACTTTGAAAATAAGAATTTTCATTTATTATTTAAAACTAAAACATAATTAGATAAAAAATTAATAATCTTTTTTATGTATAAATATTTTTTTTATTTTATTTTGTCCTGAGGTTTTTGGTAGTACTAAAAGTTTACTCTTTACAAATTAAGTTAGTTATTTGGGGTAATCTGATTTTCTTTAAATAATGGTAATGAGTTAACTTACATTTTTGGTAAGTAACTATCCTCATTGAGAAGTTCTTATAGGTTTTGTTATCTTCCTTTTTTAATCCACCAACCATAAAAAAAAAAGAAACTAACTTAATATAACATATTTTCAAGAATACAAATATGAGTGAACATTTTTTTTTCACTAAGAAAAATGTTCTTTATATTATAATAAATACAAGCAGTCCCCCAAATTACTGTCACCTTACAACTTATATGCACTAAAATGCATGAACATAATCTAAACACCAAACAAAAAATAAATATGATTAGAAAATGTCTAAGATCTTTTCAGGACCCAAGGTACCTTCCACTATCTGATAATAGAAAATGATTCCTTCCATAAGATCTAGCCCCTCCTTTGACATCATATCCCTATCCTGATTGAATTATCAATATATATGGTTGAAATTGATATAAGAAAATTCCCAAATTAGGTTAAAATTTCATTCCTTCCAAAAGTGCAAACCTCTAGCCTGAATATCACTTAGATGATTCAACGAATCAATAATGATCTTTGAATCCCCACCACCTGCAAATGAAAAATATGTAATCGGATAGCCATCAATAAAATAACCCAAACTCCCAATAATTTACAAAAGTATCAGTACCAACACCACAGTTGAACCTCCACTTTTAACTGATCGACCCAATAATTCATCCCACCAGATTTACACTTTGAATTCCTTGGCTGAAAGACTCCATCACACCATCCAATGCCTATATCCATCACTAATACATGAGGTCTCATAAATCTTGTTTTGGAGTTCTTAAAAACCTGAAAGTTCTCAAGCATAATTAATGAACATACCATGCCTATATCCACACAACTGAATTTTTTTATTCACGTAAGCCAACATCGATGTATGAGAATGCGATGGGATAGGTAATTTTGATAAAATTGTAATACTTCTCAGTAGGATTTAGGAATAATATATGATTGGTAATTTCCCCTACAGAAAATATGAGCCATAAGAGAAACTCATTCTTTGTGACAACGATGTAAGATTCGCATAATCCTATTCTTAATTTTTAAGCATTTATTTGCTAATGAGACAAAGTAAGGTCCATAGCCAGGCCCACCTTGTTTCATTGGCCCACCAAACTGCGAGAATGCTTTTGTTACCCTAATGTACAATGAATATAAGCACTAAATCACTAACCTAGTTTAACTATTAAAATTTAGAAAAGAGATGGGTGAAATGGCTAGTTTCCTCGATTGATGTAGATTTGAAAAGCTTATCTGCATCACACAACAAACAAATTTTATTTCCATTAGAGAAATTCACAAAAAATCATGATATAATAATAAGTTTATATTACAATTTGATTAGGTAAATAAATAGGAACAAAATCATGGAATATATTGTAAAAAGAATAAAGTGTAATACTTAAAATTATCTAGACAATCATAGAGATGGAAACAACAAACAAGGTGGACAATAATATTTCAACAACATATACTATAATGACTATAAAAGACATAAAAATGTGTAACCATCTAGCTCCTACATTGTTCCTTCAAGCATGCTTAACATTGTATCAATGATATTAAAAACATAAAATGTCGAAACACAGACTCAATCAAGGATCTCCTAGTTTTGAGAACAATATATTCTATACTAAACAAGGCCGACCACATGAAGGTGGAAGATCATTTGTCCCCTCTCCCATTCCTATACCCCCCACACAAAAAACATCACTTTTAATTCCCCATAAACAAGCTATTTAGTAATAAATAATTGAAATTAAACATAAAATTATAAAACATATAAAATGTGTACAAAACATAATATATTTCAACTTACAAAATCCAATACAAACACATTTTACAAAATTCAAATAAAATCAAACTTAGATAATACAATCATACTTTCCGAACAAAAAATCTCACCTATAGAATTAAATTGAAATCCCACTCAAAGAATAATCAATGCTTCAATGAAAATTTCTTATATGACACAATCACACTAGTGTAATTATTAATTTAAGGCTCCTTGATAATAGAATAGGAAACCACACAATCAAAAACGAATCCTATGATCCAGCATACAAAAGACAATGAAAATAACAACATTATTATTTTATTGAGTGAGGGTTGCTTCCATAGAGTAGAAATGATGGGCATTAAATATATAAAAAACCTATATAAATATATGCAATCTACTTGTTACTCATGTAAAATGCATAGAAAGAGATGGAACTTGAGCTAGTATTTCCACGTAATGGTTATTCACTACACGAACAAATAGTTTATTATCATAGCTATCCCTTTCTTAGATAGAACTAACCTTTATATACTAAAATGTCTTCCTCAATTAAGACAAGAACAATATTAGTTTTAACAAGTGGACTTCAAAACATATGCCACATGGATCTGTAGCATGCTAACTTGAGATATATTGACACTATGTCCCAATATTCATTTCTCAAGTTCGTCTTCAACTTTGTGAGCCTTAGTGCCAATTGTGAATGATTTTTCACCATATTCCACAACTTTTGAAGATTGTTATCCCGCTTTATGAGGTTTGGTAGTAATTGGAAATAGACAACTTTGTGAGCCTTAGTGCCAATTGTGAATGAATTTTCACCATATTCCACAGCCTTTGAAGATTGTTATCCCGCTTTATGAGGTTTGGTAGTAATTGGAAATAGATTTACAACATATTTCACAACCATAGTTAAAACCAAATTGAATCCAAATAAGCTATCACTTCCATAATATTAGGATATGGAAAAATCTATTAGAAACTTAGAAATTTCCATAGAAAAAATCTATTAGAAGCTTAGAAATTCTATTAATCATATTTTAAAATTTTTATATTCATACTAAAAAACAAATGATATTTAGACACTTAGGAATTAATTAAGATCTATTTGGTCTAATGTGTCATTAGGTAAAAGTGTGTTTCTTTAGTATCCATTAGTATGCATTGTAGTTAGGAAATCTGACGGTCACGATATGCTCCCGACATAGAGTGATTCAACGGTTCATATTCTCATCGATCTTAACAAACATTGATTTGTGGATTAACACCTGATTGGTCCATGATCTCTATTTAAAGAGCATGGAGGGTCATTTTCCAATGATAAGAAACTCTCTTGTGAAATCTCTTTGTAATACTTTTCTTTTGCATTAATAAACTGCTTCAAGTGGCCGCGTTGGTTGGGGTCGTGGATGTTTCCCCGTAGGGGTTTTACCATGTGAAAACATCAATGTGTTTATCTTTGATCTATTTGTGAGAGTGGTTACTAAAGGTGTTCGTCTTCTTTTAGAATATCCATGTTTTTTAATATGGTATCAGAGCCTGTTTGAAGACCCGCTCCTGTTGAAGATCGAGATCGTGAAGCCAAGTTGTCTCATATCCATTTTCTTCCATTTTCGTACATCTTTGGGATGAAAGGACTGTTCCATTGCGTCCGAAGCACTTGTTTCAATTAGAAACACTTTTTTTTTCACTCAAAAAGATTTTTGTTTTCCCAAGACACGGCCATTTCAGTCAGATTTGAAGGTATAAATGCTGAATACACCATTTTAAATTTTTGCAGAGTATTATTTTAGTTTTATTTTGGCTTTATATTATTTTTTTTCGGGTTGCTACTCTTTTAGATCTAAGTATGCTCTTTTACTCATGCTCTGTGTGATCTCGGCAAATCATAAACACATAGAAAAATGTGCATTTTCCAGGTAAGCTAACCGAGATCTAACTCTTGTTGTCATCAAGAAATGAAAAATTTTTCTTGTGTGAAAAGAGTTTTTTTTAGTACACTCTCCAAGGCCGACAACAACAACAACAACAACAACAAAAATCTTCTTGCTAAACAATACAATATGTTTTTCCAGACCATTTGGTTAAAAATTATCTTATTAAGTAAGAGGCCTTGAGTTCAAGTCTCTCTTTTTGTTACTTTTAAAAAAAAGTTTAGGTCTCTCTTTTTGTTACTTTTAAAAAAAAAATTAGGTCTCTCTTTTTGTTATTTCTTAAAAAAAGTTAATGCTCAATTGTAAAGTGTATTTCACTTCAAGTATAAAAGTGAATCACTATAAGGATCTTTAATATTTTATTTTAGAGTTATTTATTTTGCATGCGGTTTTTCTTTCATAAAGTAACTTCATTGTAAAAGTGATCCCCACTTTTTTTATAAAAGTGGGTTACTTCATAAAACAACTTACACCACCACGTGGTCCTTTGGTTATTGTTTATGCCTTTTTTTTAAAATGACATAACTTTCACATCCAAATTCCATTTTTAGTGTCGTTTTTTTAAAATTGACTAATTTTTTGAGATCTTTCTATCCCGATCATCAGTTTAAGTTTTTAAATCCATATTATATACATATTTAATATGGATTCTTCCAGTAATATTTTGCTTACCAGCACCAACTACTTCCAATGTAAATCTCATATGGAGGATTTATTAAGAAGTAAAGGCTTGTACCAGATTACCTTGGGAAAGGAAAAAGAACCCACTGATGTTGATAAGAAAGTCAAATGGGATAATAGAAGTGATGAAGCATGTGGACTAATCAAAATGTCCATCTCTCCTGATTTAAGGTTCCACCTTAAATAAATTGACGACTCCGATGAAGCTTGGGAAAAGATTGAATTTGTGTTTGGTAAACTCAATATTATTCTAGCAGAACAATTAGAAAATTAAGTACCGACTTTAAGTCCAAGTGATTTTTATTTCAATGGAGACTATCTATCTAATTTGAAAACACTCATGTCTCTGAGGTGTAGGACAGTCGGTGACGGATTGTGTTGTTAAGCCACTCTGTGATGTTAAAGTCACCGGTTCGAAACCTGCGGGGACAAAAAATCCAACCATGTTAAGGGTTGGTGTGACTCAGGCCGAGTGCGATCCCCGGGTGATTTTGACGGCTTAGATGCCCCTGAGTCGCGGTTTCTCAAGCCACAGGTTAATCGCGAGCCAACAGGTCCCGCACAAATTAACAAACAAAAAAAAAAATTTAAACACTCATAATTTTATGTGAAGAATGTGAGATCAAGATGGAGGAAGAGCGCTACATCTATATTATTCTTTCTAATCTAGGTAGTGCATATTCTGTTCTTGTATCTACCTTTTATTCCATGAGAGAGGCTCTAGGGAAACATTATAAAAAACCCATTATTGAGTCCTTTTGTGCTGCTTTGATTAGAGAGGAAGACAAGCTTGTACAACTTGGATTGATCAACACTGTATGTACCTCCAACAAAGACTCAGTCGCCTAGCAGAAAGATAAACCCAAGAATCCCAAGAAGCAACATCCTTGCTACAACAACAAGCCACATAATAGTCCCAAACCCACTCAGACAACTTCAACTCCTAATGGTGACAAAGGAGCAAAATATAAAAATAAGAAGACTGATAGAAATTGCAACTTTTGCGATAAAGATGGTGATGATGAGTCCAAATGTTTCAAGAAGATGGAAGATTTAGAAGCAACAATGAAGAAGAAAAACATCAATATTCATTATACTTCTTCTTCTTCTCATGGACATGCTGTAACACCCCGCTCTGGTGCACTGAGAAAACTTAATCTTTGAGGACACTTGCTCGCAAGTGATTCAGACTATTATGATATTAAAACATTTTGTCTTTGATTATGATGCGTTATGATAGATGACATGATGTTTTACTGCATTGACATAGATAGGTGCTATTGACTTGGTTTTACTGAGTGTGCAGGGTTTTGGACCTTAAGGATGCAGAGGCATCGACGGAACCCCTTGGACTCCGGATTGAGTCAGGGAGTGTGTTATTGGGGTTTGATTATTTTACTATGATTTTAGTACATTTGATTAGATGATATGATGTGGACATGTTCTGACATGATTGTTGATGATGCAGGCTAACGATAGCTTGCCAACCAGACTTACATATGGTATCAGAGCCAGGTTCAACCCGCGACTTGGGATTCGCTACGGCTTTCGTTGACATGATTTGATTATACTGTTGCTGATCGAGTTGATTGTGTGCGTGCAGATAATCATGGTTAGAGGACACCGCATAGGCAGACGACGGGGTGCTAGGGGAGGAGGCGCGACGCCTCCAGTAGCATCCACACCTGAGGGGTCTAACCCCCAGGGAGACGAGCAAGTTCTCGAACAGGAGCAGATAGCAGTTGGCACTGTTGTCGAGATGATGAGATCCTTTCAGTGCATGTCCGAGGCACTGATCAGCCGTTTGGACAGAGATGAGGTCAGGGCATCGACACCTGCTGAGGTTCCACTGCGCGCACCAGTCGTTACTAGTAACATTCACTGTGAACTCGAGAAGGCCATATTTCCCGAGTTCTTTGGTGCCTCGGACGACACAACCACCGAGGCATGGTTGGAGAACATGGCGATGTGCTTTACACTTAGTGATTATACCTCCAACATGAAGGTCCACATGGAGGTCTTTCAACTGAAGGGGAGCACTCTTCTATGGTGGAAGATGTTCCTACCGCAGTTGAACATGGCCTTCGAAGATGTGTCATGGGAACTGTTCGAGGAACGATTACGAGAGAGGTACCTTTCAGAGGAATTCATTGAGCGTCAGCTCAATGATTTCAACGTCCTACGACAGGGAGGTCGTACGGTGCTCGAGTACAAGGCCCATTTTATGGAGCTTCTCTGGTATGCTCCGCACCTTAACACTGAAAAACTTAAGGTAAACAGGTTCGTGTTCGGCCTTAACGGTAGCCTGCATGCAAAGGTTAGGATTTTGATGCCCCAAACCTTGCATGATGTCATCCAAAAGGCCCTCATAGCAGAGGAGGAGCTCATCAGTGGGGGCCAGACCAGGATTCCAGCGAGACTAGCAGGGTAGGTTTCATTTTTAACACAGTAGCACTAGACACTAGCAAGACATACACCGAGATATCATGGCTTCTAGTGGGGATCCACTTTCACTATAACCCGACGACCAATGCCTCAGCAATGGACACCTTATCGAGGACCACAACATCAGCAGCAGCGTCGCCCGCAGCAGCAACAATTTAGGCCTGTTCAGCAGAAAAGACCAGGGTTCTAGGCCGGTGGGCCATCATCTTCGACTTTGGGTACCAGGACTACTGGGCTGAAGAAGGGGTGTTGGACATGTGGGGAGCCACACTACCAGTGCGACTGTCCTATGGAGAGGAATAGAGTGTCTGGATCAGCCGGACCCACTACAGTGGGAGATATGGGCAAGGCCCATCGGATTCATGCAGCGGTGAATAACCGCCAGGTAGAGCATCAGTCGACTGTGATCGAGACGACAGGTACCATCGCTGACCAGACCCTTAGTATTTTGATAGATCCCGGTGCTACCAAGAGTTTCATTTCTGGTGCAACGCAAAAATGATTAAGGTAAAGGCAGTCGAATAGGATGAGTTTAGCTTCGTGGAGATGGCTTCGGGAGCCAAACAGAAGGTTGGAGGAAAGGTTACAGACTGTGTCCTTAACCTGGGAGAGTTTGTCACAAGGGCCAACCTATACGTCACGATCCTAGGATCTTATGATGTCATGATTGGTATGGATTGGTTGGAGTCACACGAGGCGACACTCAACTATAAGACAAAAGGATTGAGCTTGGTCAATGATGAGGGATAGAGACATGTGATTGTAGGATGGAACCAGGGAGTTTCCCTGAGGTTCGTCTCTTCCATACAATTACAAAAGAGTATGCGCAAGGGGTGCAAGCTTTATGCGATCCTTGCGCTAAACGAGAAGGGAGTAGTGGAAGGTCTAGAACACATTTTGGTGGTGAAGGAGTTTGCGGACGTATTGCCAGAGAAGTTACCTGGGATGCCTCTAGAAAGGGAATTGGAGTTTACCATAGACCTGAAACCGAGGACCGAACCAATAGCAAGATCGCCTTATCGGATGTTGACCCCAGAGTTGCAAGAGTTGAAAATGCAACTGAAGGAGTTGCTGGACTTGGGACTGGTACGTCCTAGTGTGTCACCATGGGGTGCACCGATTATTTTCATACAAAAGAAGGACGGATCGTGGAGGCTTTGCATTGACTATTGTCAACTGAACAAGGATATGATCAAGAACCTTTATCCCTTGCCGAGAATTGATGATCTGTTCGATCAAATGAAGGGTGCAACGGTGTTCTCCAAGATCAATTTGCGATCAGGGTATCACCAGTTACAGATCAAGGAGGATGATGTTCCTAAGACCGCCTTTAAGATGAGGTTTGGACATTACGAATTTATTGTTTTACCATTTGGACTGACAAATGCCCCAGGGGTATTTATGAGTTTAATGAATGGGGTGTTCCACGAGTACCTGGACAAGTTCATCCAAGTGTTCATTGATGATATTTTAATCTACTCTCGAACGACAGAGGAGCATGACGATCACTTGCGCTTGGTATTACAGTGTTTACGAGAGCACAAATTGTATGGGAAATTGTCCAAATGCTCTTTTTACCAATCGAGGATTCACTACTTAGGGCATGTCATCTCCAGCGAAGGTATCGCCGTGGATCCAGCCAAGGTCGAGGCTATTATGGAATGGCCTTCACCGACGAATGTCATGGAAGTACGTAGCTTTATGGGTTTAGCCGGATAATATCGATGGTTTGTCGAGGGATTTTCAA
The DNA here is from genome assembly GCA_000966675.3 of Picea glauca. Classification (NCBI taxonomy): domain Eukaryota; kingdom Viridiplantae; phylum Streptophyta; class Pinopsida; order Pinales; family Pinaceae; genus Picea; species Picea glauca. The sequence continues at coordinate 46,019 of JZKD02S2229877.1, forward strand.
ATATAGCAAATCCGATCACGGAATTGCAGAAGAAAAACAAGAAGTTTGTTTGGACCGAGAAATGCGCAGAAGAATTTCGGAGGCTTAAGGAGTTGTTAACAACAACACTGATACTAAAGGTCCTTGACATGGACGTGGAATTCTTGGTATGCACAGGCGCATCCAAGGAAGGTTTAGGTGGAGTCTTGATGCAATACGGATGAGTGATTTCTTGCATTTCGAGGAAACTGAGAAGGCATGAGGAGAACTACACGACACACGATTTGGAGTTATTAGCCATCATATATGCCTTGAAGGTTTGGAGACACTACCTTGTTAGACAAAAATTTGAACTAAAGACTGATCATTGTGGACTACAACACATTTTTACACAAAGCAACCTGAACACACGACAACAACGTTGGTTGGAATTGCTTAGCGAGTACGACTTTGAGATTACTTACATAAAGGGAATAGTGAACTGAGTGGTAGATGCTTTGATTCAGAGGCCACACATCTTTTCAGTGTTGCCTCTTCAGATGAATCTACATGGAAAAATTCTAACTTTACAGCGTGCAATGACTGGTACAAAGAGGTCGAGGGTTTTATCGAACAAAACACAATGATGGTACCACGATATGAGGGATTTTCATTTGATAGCGATGGGTTATTAAGGTTTAAAAGTCGGATTTACGTACCACCAAATGACGAGTTGAGGATGTTGATCCTGAGCGAGGCTCACAGAGCATTTTACATGGCTCACCCGGGAGTCACGAAGATGAGGGCAGACCTTAAACCCTTATTCTTCTAGAAGGGAATGAAGGCCGACATAGTCAACTATGTGGCCAGATGCCTAGAGTGTCAGCAGGTAAAGGCTGAACATAGACACCCAGCAGGATTACTTCAACCACATGCCATTCCAGAATCAAAATGGTAGGTTATTTCGATGGATTTTATTGTTGGATTGCCACTGATGGTAAGGAGACATGACTCGATTTTCATAGTAGTAGACACTCTGACGAAGAGTGCTCACTTTATTCTTGTGCGTACGACGTATCAGGCACCTGACATTGCTAGAGTATTCATCAGTGAGATTGTGAGGATGCATGGTGTGCCTAAGAGGATTATATCTGATCGAGGATCGGTGTTTACTGGACGATTTTGGACGAGTTTCCAAGAGGCCTTGGGAACCCAACTTAATTTTAGTACTACGTATCACCCGGAGACTGACGAGAAGACCGAACGAACCAACCAAACCTTGGAGGACATGTTGCGCATGTATGTAATGGACCAACAAAAGTGTTGGGAAGAATTCTTGCCTCTAGTAGAGTTTGCTTACAACAACAGTTACCAAAGCACCATTAAAATGGCGCCTTTTGAGTTTCTTTATGGGCGACCGTGTCAGATGCCCTTGAGTTGGGATCGGCTTGAGGATAGGGTCCTGATGGGATCAGAAGTGATCCAAGAAATGGAAGAGCAAATGTAAACCATAAGACAAAGGATTAAAGAAGCACAGGATGCGCACCGAGTCGACCGTAGTTATGAGGTCAGTGATCGAGTCTTCTTGCTGGTTAAACCGCACAAGAGTTCGATCAAGTTTGTAAAAGGAGCTAAAATCTCTCCTAGGTTCATGGGACCTTTCGAGATTGTGGAGAGAAAGGGGCCCATGGCCTATTGACTAGCCTTGCCTGATTCTTTGAGGCGTATGCACGATGTCTTTCGTGTATATGTTTTGAGACATTATATTAGTGACCCTACACATGTTATTGACATGAGTTCCTTGCAGGTATCGGACGACGGAGCGCTCATGGCTAAGCCGGTCCGCATCTTAGAACATCGCGTTCGATAGTTACAACGTCGAACGGTAGACCAGGTCAAGGTCCAGTGGGACAATTATAGTCCGCACTCGGTGACCTGGGAGGACGCATATGATATGCTCTAGCAGTTTCCATTTTTATTTGATAGATAGACATATGATACTGTGATACACTTATTTCAACATTTATACTGTGAAACTTCGGGATGAAGTTTAGACCAAGAGGGGGTGTATGTAACATCCTGCTCTGGCGCACTGAGAAAACTTATTCTTTGAGGACACTTGCTCACAAGTGATCCAGACTATTATGATATTAAAAATTTTTGTCTTTGATTATGATGCGTTATGATAAATGACACGATGTTTTACTGCATTGACATAGACAGGTGCTATTGACTCGGTTTTATTGACTGTGTAGGGTTTTGGACCTTGAGGATGCAGAGGCATCGACGGAACCCCTTGGACTTCGGATCGAGTCAGGGAGTGTGTTATTGGGGTTTGATTGTTTTACTGTGATTTTAGTACATTTGATTAGATGATATGATGTGGACATGTTCTGACATGATTGTTGATGATGCAGGC
>JZKD02S2229877.1:48405-94085 GCA_000966675.3 Picea glauca
ATTTAGTGTTTAACAATTTTCTATTTATCAAATTTCAACTTGAGTGCCCCGTATTAAATGTCTTTTCTAAGACTTACAACCCTATCAAATTACATGAATTTCTCTCGTCCTTAATATTTAATATTTTATATGGTACCACTCATATCATATGTTATTTCTAAATACTACTTAGAAACATTACAAGTATTATGGTATTCCATTACCCTAGGAAGGAAAAAGCATTATCTTAGTGAAATTACAATATAGGTTTGTTTATAAAAAATAAAAAAATAAAAAAATTAAGAGTATAATTTTTTATTTGGTCAATAACATTTAATGTAAATTTATGTATATTAATTATAATTTGGAATTTATTTAGAATATAAAATATAATAAATAATTTCAAAATCTTATATTTGAATTTATAATAATTAATGGATTTTTTTTTTAAAGTAACTTGAGGATTTCTATTGATAAAGAGGTAAAATGTATATGTAAATAGTTATACCAAAAACTATGTCGCTTAATCAAACTTCCAAAATTATATATCCTACCTTGTCTTAATATATATTGGAAAACATTTTGAATTAAAAATTATTAAACTTGAAAACAAAAAGGTTAGTAAATCTATGCTAGAAAAATTATGACTTATGCATAATGCTTTAAGCTCAAGCATTGGAACCTGGGTGGTAGCTCGACAACGTGGATGGTAGCTGGAGGTGGTTGTTTTGACGGTCCCTTTGAGCTGGATGAAGAATTTTTTTCTTTGGCAATATGGAAGACCCCTCCTTGCTTCTTGACAAGCCAGGAAGCCATAGTGATGAGGCGGTTGGATTGTCTCCCTAATGCTTCCACTCTTTGCTTTAGAAATTCGATATCTTGCTCCAAAGGAGATCTACCCTATAAAACCATGGCTTTCACATGCCAATAAAGATCAATAGTTATAAGAAACTTGATTTCTCTATTTCGTGTGCATGCTAGGTCAGGGACCAAGTCTCCCACATGTGACTTTACCTCCTCATTCTCCATTTGATCCCTTCTGGCTCTTACCTCATTTTCTAGAGCTTGCATTTCCTCTTTATATGTCAGTTCCACTCCCTCTTCATAGTTACTCGTAGCATCCTCTGTAGCTGAAACAACTTGTGCCTTCTTCTACTAAGTCTCCTTAAACCATTTCTTGTGTGGTGTCGTACCTTCCCAATTCAAGCTAAGCACTTGGTTGAAGTCGAGCACAAACAATTTCCACCGTTCTCTCCATCACAAGCATGGAATATCAACATCATAGAAGAGCTTCCAAACCATCCAAATAAAACTCCTATGCCTACCTTCTTCTCATTCAGATCCATGATGATGGCATGAACATGGTTGTCCCATTCACCTTCTTCTATTATCATATGCATTATCAATTCCAGTCACTTGACCCAACTAGATGTACACCACCATTGCCCGTAGTGATTTCCAATCCTCATTAGTGAACCTCTTATTGATTACATTCTTTGGTGCATACATTATATGGTATGTGTGTCCTTCATACGTGTTGGGAGGTGTAGTTGTGGACAAGGCAGACCACATATGAACATCAAATCCAATTTCCTTGCCATTTGACGTCTCTCCTTGGACCCATGGGCCATGTAACACTTGATCTCGGTGAATATAATCTATCAAATTATTATTTTGTTTTGATGCAATATTTTTTGGGGGAACTACTCTAGATCGAAGACATTGAGTGAAGTCTAATATCCACACAGATAGCTAGTTGGGAGACTTTATCTAATAACCTCTTACTTATAATTCACGAGACTCAACAACTCAAATTAACCCACCAAACTATCTATAATCTATGAAATTATATATTATTTAATTTTTTAAAAACCCCATTCATATATAAAATATTTATATAATAAAAACTATCATAAACATTACATATATAAAACATTTATATAATAAAAACTATCATAAACACTACTAATTAAATATCAACCCAACTCATTAAAAATAATCATTATCATATGCCGCCAACCTTTAATGCTACATTCCTCCTCCGTGACATATATACTACTAAAACATTTTTTGCCGTATGAATTCTCTAGAATTCTCCCCACCCCTCCCCCCTTACTTTATATAGAGAGGGGGATATCTATAGAGAAACATTATGTAAAGAGAGGGATGTGCATTTGAAAATTTAACCAACTTGTCACCATGTACATCACAAGGTTCCCATTCACATGTGTCTACAAAGATAAGGGTATGCATCACGTATAGAGAAAGTCAAAGTAGAGATAAATAAGGTCTTTACGATCATGTTCATCATGATAGCTTTGCATACTTTCACACGTCTTTTTGGTTATGGAAATGATATATTGTGTCTAAATACTCTGGAAAATAGTATGATTATATAAGGATGGGTTAAAATTTAATCGTGCATTTCCTGTTTGCAAAATTCTACACATGATTTTAATTATAATGGACATGGTAACAAACGACGAAAATTCAGATAAAGTCAAGAATTACTTTATGGTTAATCACGAAAGATGTTAACTTTCATAATAAAGATTCCCTGTAATAAGTTTTTTTACAGTTGAAAAAATTTCCTAATTATATTTATAATAACTTATTTCCTGGTAATAAGTTAATGCTATGTTAACTTACACAAGTATTTATTTAAAAACAAATAATTATAAAGTTAAAAAGAAAATATGATAAAGTCATGATTTTATGATGTTTTACTTTAGGTGTGTGGGGTGGTCATAATTTAACTTTCTTTTTTTTTTTTTCGGAAGTATAGGCTATAATGTTTGTATTTTCCATTGGAAATATTGAATATAATTTTTTTCTTGAAATATATATATTTTTCATATGGGTAGCTTTATTGGGTAGTTTCATTGGTTTAATTACTGTAATGTCTTATTGTCACCTGTGGTTCGATTCCTCTAATAAGGTCAACTTATTCACAACAGGTAGTGGTAGGGACAAAATCTCATGACTAGTCTTAGATGGTGAGGTGTACCAGTCAACATTGATGGGTTTACTATTAGTGATTGTGGAAAGTTTTCATATACCCATTTCTCCTATGATATGTATTAATACTGGGAAAGGGAAATCCAATAAAAATGGGAGTAACGACTCCTTAATTATGTAAATTTTCATTTAGAAATAATAACTATTTGTAAGGATTGTTTATTTTGGTTATGGAAACTCTTCGTCCAATATTTATATGAGAAGACCCTGTATCTTAATACAAGAGGATCAACCCAATACATCAAATGGTATCATACCTTTTGTTGTGTGAAACTGATCACTATCCTAGTTGCATCAAATGGTATTAGAGATAGTTGCCATACTAGGAGAATAAAGAGAGAGTTTCAAAGACGAAGATAAATACACGTAGGAAACCACAAGATGTCAAAGACAAAGAAAATGTTGATGGAAGAGGAGAGGAGCATATTAGAAATCTACTAATAGAGATTAAGAAACTTTTAAGTGAATATGTTGTAGACCCAACTATAGAGATTCAATGTGAAGAGGGGAAATGTCAAAAACAATTCTTTGAGAATTTTGTTTTGTGGAGAATTAAATATATAAATTGATCATCGACTGAGGTAACTTGCATAAGAGAAAGAGAGGAAAATGTTGAAAACCAAAAACCGAGTGACACAACCTAGATGAGAAAAATAAATGTATTACGAAGAGTGGTTTTCTACTAGTGGAGTTGCAAAGACATGATGTTACAACAGATGTAACAATGGAATATTTGTGGATGGGAAATGTTGATTCATAATTATTTGAGTGTTGATGTGCCTACATGTGAAGAAATCAATATTTCTCTTGAAGAATTATAGACAAACCAAAGAAACAAGGCAGTAGGGATGTTTCCAAAGAAAAGGAGATTATGAGGTGGAGAAGTAAGGTATAAGTGCAATAGAGTAGTAAATAATGTTTGAATATGAAAGAGAACATGATGATGTGTTCATGATATAGAAGCAATTGTAGCAAGAAAATTTGATGTCAGACAATGAAGAAGATGAATAGGTGTAGTAGCAAGTGGATATGTAGAGAGAGTATAGAGATGATTATAGCAGCAAAGTGGTGGTAGAGTGAGAGGAGAAGTGTATATGACTCTAGAAAGGGTCTGATGTTCGGTAGAGTTATCTGAATGAGGGAACAATGCATTCCCCTAATGGTTGGATAGGGTATATATGAGAGGAGGAGATACACTTCTAATACTAAAGGGTTCTAGGTAGAGGTTAGTAAATGCAAGGTGTTGTATAATCTACAAGATGAGGTTGTAGAGACATTGTAGTGGATGTTGAGTATAAGAGATAATTAGAGACATAATTCCAAGTGAGGAATCATGCAAAGGAGAAACAAATTTTGGTATTGGTAAGAGTGGACACGCTAAGTAGAAAAGTATGGTAGGAAGAGGAATTCCAACAGTGAGAGGAACATGATTACAATAGAGAACTAGTTTCAATGGAAGAACAAACTATGGATATTCTTAAGAAATAAACATTAGGTGTGTATGTTGAAATAGTGGTGAAGGTGCCCAATAGAGAGGATGAATAATTAGTAAGCATCGTTAAAAGAGAGCAATTTAGGGAAGTAAGGACCATGGGATTGAAGACGAAGGGGAAGTGGAAGATTGCGGACTACAGTTCCAAAGAATGGAATAAAGGACAAACAATGGATTAGATGCAGAGATGCTTGGATTCATCAAATTGAAGGAAGTGTTTTGGATGTTAGCAATAAATATTGGTAGAGAGGAGAATGCTTATTTTGTAAAAACAATGCACCTACCCTTTGAGAAGGATGCCCAAAATTTTCCAACCAATAGAGTCTAGTTCAGAAGAATCCCTAGGCCTTTGGAAATCCTACACACCTAAAATTTTTTATTTTCGATTCTATGCTTTATTTCTAGATTTTCTATATTTTTAGCAACAACAAGGGTCAAACATTTTGATCAGTGCACACTATTCTATTGGAAGATGCTAAATTATGGATATGTTGTAGATAATATCATTTATACCTTAAAACCAAGTCTTAGAAGCATATATGTATTTTAAATCCCTTTCCCAAGTCCATAACCAATGCATAGTAATTTCTAGATTTCATTTATGTGTTGAAAGAGGCCTATTATTTTAATCATCATGCTCTAATATTTGTTAATTATGGTATGAAATTTATAAAAATATGTCGAAGACATATTATATTCCTTTGCCAATTTTTATTTGAATTTATTAATATTTTTTACCGTGCAAATGCCTTGAACAACATGCCTAGTTTTTCCAAATTTATAACAAAAAGGGGTTAGTGTTTTTCTTTGCACACATTCAATACTTGGAATTATGGTATGGAATTTTGATATATTGTATAGAATGAATTTCTTGATCTTAATTGATATTGATTAGGTACTTAACTTAATGCTTTTTTAGTTGTTTGCATTACCTCGATAGTAACGTTCAAAATGACCTTTTGTCATGCAATTTTTTCTGTATTTCTCTTTTGTTTGAGCCCGATTATCCCTAAACTTGATTCCATCCACAAACTCAAAGTTTATATATGTCTTATCATGATTTAGCTATTGCATTTGTTTTTTCAATTGCTGGGCATATGTATAGAACCAACTTTGGTATTGGTGAGAATATATAAGATATTTTGGAGGCACATGTTACACAAAATTTATTGATTTTAAGTATCATGTCCAATATGTTACTAGTTCAAAACTTGCACACAAAATTTGTTAGGTTTCTAAAAAACAAGGGTGTAATATTTTGACTTGCGTGTCGTGAATACTCGGAGTTACAATGTATAATTTTTATATGTTGTAGGATGCATCATTTTTTACTTTCAATATAGAGTTTCATAAAAAAAAAAATTATTTTATGGTAATCATCCAACCCAAACACATAACATGACATGAAAGCCAAACATTTGTTTAATGTGCTTATTTTTCCAATGAATATTAAAACATTGACATTTGAGTTTTGAGACTAATAGTAACCATGTATTATTCAAATAGGTTTTTAGCTTATATAAAAGGTTAAACTAATTGGGAACCCAATAGTCATGGCCCTATAAAGTAAATAATTAGGAGATTGATGTAATAAAGGCCTTTTACTCTCTAATGTTTTGTAAGGACGCTGAAATCATTGGCCATTAATTCTAATAAAAATCCATTAAATTAATTTCTAGAAATTTCTCTATGTATTCATATTACATATTACTTCTCTAGGGGATATGTATTAGATTTTATTCTTTACTTACCATATGGTATTGTAATTTTATTGTGTAATTTTTATTTATAAGGAGGGACACTCACTACTGTATTAAATATTATATTGTGTGACTTTAATGGAAACGTGCTATATCACAATATTACTATTCATTAAATGACATTTACCAATTGTTGTTGATCTAGAATGAATGATGGGAATATGCACATAAACATATTTCAATAACATACTTTTTCAGAATAAAAATAATTTCAAATAAAAATAAAATATATTTTGAATATTGGTAAAATATTTTACTCTATTCATTAATGAGTTTTTCTAATACCACCTCCTTAGTATTCATGAATTTTTAAATAATTTAAAAATAAAATATATTTTGAATATTGTAAAATATTTTACTTTATTCATTAATGAGTTTCTCTAATAACACTTTCTTAGTATTTATGAATTTTTAAATAATTTAAACTATAAATATTGTAATATAATAAATTTTTCAAAATAAAATTATAACAATTATTTAACTTTAAAATATTTTAAACACATTTTTAAATATTAAAAAATTATAACAACTATTTAACTTAAAAATATTTTAAACAAATTTTTAAATATTAAAAAATTAAAATATAATTGAAAATAATGATGCATGTGGAAAAAGAATATACTCATCCATATAGCATAGAAAATATGATACCAAGCCTCGATGCATTGAATGAGAATGAGTGATGTGCTCGAAGATTTGATGTAATTATCTTCATTTTAATTCAAGGATGATATAATGAATAAATGGAATTTAAATGAAGAGAGGAATGGGTTAGATACTTAAGTTTCATTAAGTAATGAAATGAGAATGTCTTATTTTAAAAATAAAAGTAATATGATTATTAATTTTTAATATAATATTTATTTTCCTCATGATGTTTATGATCTCATATTGTATCTTAGATTTTTGATGTTTCCCTTCTATGGAATATCAAGGTCTTTTATCATTTCAATTCTATGGAATATCAAGGTTTTTTATCATTTCAATTCAACTAATGTATAATTTTTCCCTTGTATGGAATATCAAGGTCTTTTATCATTTCAATTAAATTAATGTATACTTGGAATATGATATCTATATTTTGAACTATTGTAAATTAATGTTTTATATTTAATTTATATTGGAAAAATAAAGTTATAGTAAATTAATGTATACTTGGAATATGATATCTATATTTTGAACTATTGTAAATTAATGTTTTATATTTAATTTATATTGGAAAAATAAAGTTATAGGATTTATTTTTCATCATTCATAATGATGAAACCAGGTAATAAGGCATGTATTAAAGGATGTTTTTGAAGATGGATTGTTTTATATATTTCAATTAAACTAATCTATACTTGGAATATAAGATGATGTCTATATGTTTGAATTATTGTAAATTAATGTTATATATTCAATTTACATTGGAAAAATAAAAAATAAGATTATAAGATTTATTTATCATCATTCATAACAATGAAAGGAGATAATAAGGCATGTATTAAAGGTTGTATTTGAAGATGGATTGTTTTACATAAGGGGAAGGATATATTTCCTACATATATAAAAGTGATATTGTTTGATTGTTGATTATTGAGATAATTCATATTATGAAATAATAATACTAAGAAAACATAATATTAAAGTTATATGTATTTTATTTTAAATTTTATTTTCTTTAAAAATTGTATTAGATGACACATTAATTTACTAAATTAGGTTATTTGTAAACTTGAATGTTGTATCATTTTTCTATGAAATAGATCTCATCATACAATTTTGATGCAAATAAGGTCAACCTTGTTGACCACATCAAAAATTCAAAAATGGGAGAATGTCACGTGCCCATAATGTTGGAAAAAAAAAGACAATAAAAATAGGAGTAACAACTCCTTAGTTATGTAAATTTCCATTTAGAAATAATAACTATCTGGAAGGGTTGCTAATTTTGGTTATGAAATTTTTTAATCCAATAGTTATATGATTTGGATCATTGGTTTGGGTATAGAACAAATTTGGAGATATGTTGTAGATAAGGGAAAATAATTTTAAAATGAGAGAGTGCACCTATTCATATGTTGTAGGATTTTGCTAATCAACCTAGAACATGATCTAGAAACTAATTGAGAATAAATATAGTTAGAAATTTGAGAGAGGATAAGAGAAGAAGAATAATTAAAGCAATGTGATTCTCATTAACATATAGAAAGAAAAATGATCATCCAAGAATGAATGAATGAATACAATGCAATGCAATTTAATGCAATACAATTGAAATTTAATGCAATATAGATGAATTGTTTATGCAATTATGCTAGTATTAACTACATGCAATGCATGAGAAAACATGAATTTCTAATTAGCCAAGTGAAGTGAACTTACATGAGGGAGTTAACGTGGATTTTACTAGCCAAGTTGAGTAAACTAGCTCATACGCTTTCATTCCTAGAAAGTAGGATCTAACCCCTCTTCAAGTGTGCACTTATTCCTAGAAATAAAAATATATTAGACTCCTAAAATATACAATCTCACCCTACAATGACAAACATAAGTGCTCCTATACCTAGAAAGGAGGCTTAATGGTCTAAACAACCTCGTTAGACTATAGCCAGGGACAGAAAGGGGTAAATAGGGTTACTAGAGGTCATTCTAGCCAAGGGTGTTATAATTTGAAAGTGACACTGAGCTAAAAGTGGCTAAAATCACTTTTAAGCCAACTTGAGCTAAAAATAGAGCAGATGAGCTAAAATTAGAGTCACCAATGAATTAGGCTTTTAGGAAGCTATAAGAGAAGGTAAAGCGACCTAATTCATCATTACACAAATATTGACTTGCCATTGAGGAGAGATGTGCATCTCAGGAGAGACAGGTCAGTGGATTCTAGGAGGAATACACCAATGGTTTATTTTGGTGTTAAGAGGCACACCCTAGTCACCAAGAAGATCACATGTGTCTTCCATTAGTCTTCAGGAATAGTTATACAGTTTCCAGCAGCAATGGCGCACTTAGTCAAGGTGAGGGCACAACTTTTGAGGAGGTATTTAGTCAACTTGTCCCATCCAAGGAGAATCCAAAGATTCCCTTTCGACCCAATTGAGAGGAAGGAAAGACACATATTTTTCCCAACTTCTCGTCACATTCCGATAGAGAAATCATCTGGGGTGCATTTTTTAGCCGTTGAGGTTGGAACACTTGGGGAGGACACATTTGGGGCTCCCAAGTGATCATCAGATCAGATCCAGGGAAATCCTTTCGACGCATTTCACAGTATGTCAGGGAGATCAGTTTGAGACACATATCAACTGATTCTGATGGTGGAATCACCAGGGCGCAATTTTCTAGTAGCAGAGGGGGTGCATTTCCCCAAGGGGATCCATGTGGGGTCCAGACATACCAGCAGAGGGTCGGTCAGTCACTAGAGATGAGAGGGAGAACAAGGAACATTGTTTGGGACAGTTTCCAGGCAGATCCAAGAGGCCTAGCCACTAGGGTGAACTTTCTAGAATTGTAGTAGTTGTCGTATGAGTTGTTGTAGCTTGCAGTAGATTCTACATCTCATCCATTGATCCCACAACATTCCTTCAGTATCATGTATTATTTTTTTAGTATAATTATTGTATTCTGACTAAGACCCTTTTGTCACTTATCTAGCTGAGTGATTTATTTTATTTATCCCCATTCAACATTTGTACTCTGTAGAGATATCATAATATAAGCTTTGCAGTATTTTGTCATAATTTTTATTTGTATGCTCATTTATATGGTGTAAACAATTAATCATACACAAGTATTAGCAGAGATTCCTAGACTAGATGAATCTGGGATATTACAGTGGTATTAGAGCTTTAGTCCTTCCATCCCGTGACTAAGAACGATGAGTATAGCAGAGGTCCCAGGGGGCCGTGAGCATGTATGATGAAGGAGAATCAGCAGCAAAGCACGAGTGGAGGACACTGGATATACACTAGTGCACATTTCGAAAGGATTTTGAATTTCGAAGGGTTGCGCATTAATGCAATATCTAAGGAGGATGTATTTTCTTTTAATGTTTTGGGGAATTGTAATGTAGATCTAGAGAGTTACTCTTTTTTTTCTGTTTTAGACATTTATTGTAATTAATGTTAATTAGATGGTAGTCTTTAAATCGATAAGATAGCTTAGAATTGTAGAAGGGAAAAACTCAAGAAGACTCCCTCGTAGGTAGATTGTATGATTCATTATCATTGTAATTGTTGGACAGCAAGGAGAGATAGATATAGAAGAGTAGAAGAGAGTATTGTATGAGCAAAGAACTGTTTCTTTTGAAACCCATGTATAGATCACTTGAATTAATATAAGAATGCTTTGGTCCAATTTCATGGTGTATTATGGTTATTGTTTGTACGAATTGAATGGTATGTTTACAGTTTATTTCCAATCTCTGTTATGCATTTGTTTCAATTCCATATGAATGTATCTTTCATGTTGAATGAATAAGTATGTGAGGAGAGTATAAGTTTCAATTGTTTCTCTTCCTGAGAATTCCTGCAAGGAGTGTAGTGAAAGTCCGCAAGGAGTGCATCGACAGATTCTGAGTTTTATCTCAGAAATCTCAGGAGAGATATCATTGAACTTATACCTACAGAAGTGCCAGAGTAGCACAGAGTCACGCAAGGCATGTGTAGGCCAGGTTGAGTCTTAGACTTTTCCAACTCGAGAAAGAGGTTGAAGAACCTCTGTCGCAAGGAATTTGCAAAGTCGAATTTCAAATAACCAAAGGTTATTGTGAAGGCTGCAAGGAGTGCGTGTAGGATTACTTAGAATCCCATAGTTTGTAGCAAGAATCAAGATCAGGAAGGATAGAGACTTGGAGAGTCCAGAGGAAGGATGAGGTTCGTAGTCACCTCGTGGAATAAAGCTCATAATGGTTGACGCCATGATATCTAGCAAGGAGCCATCAAGAATCTCGAAGGATGGTATAGATACCTAGAAGAGAAAGGTGCCGACAATTGTGTGTCATTAGATCTGCTCGAGTTGTGAGGAGGATAAGAGCTAGAAGTCATACAACACTTCGAAGATCAGGAGGAATAGTTTGAGTCGTTGATCTGAGGATATATCTGAATGTCAATTCCTTTCGTTGGGAAGGAGAGTTCGTAGATTGAGAGTCGGGAGGAAAGAAGGAAGCCATCATCCAAAGTTCTGAGACGCGAAGTCTCGATTTTCTAAGAAAGGATCTGGAGCATTGGATCACAGGGAGTTGTGGACTGTCGATTTGACATAGCAAAGTTCAGAGTTTCGACTTGAGAGAAAATGAGATGAGTTAACTTTTGGGTTCGCGAAGCGTGAAATATCGAAGCGCTTAGGAGTCGAGCCCTAGATCATAACCGGAGGTCACATCAGTGGAGGATAAAGAAAGGAGATAGAGAGGATAAAGAATCGGAGTGACTCACAACAGAACTATCTGAGGCCCGAGGTCGTGAAGAGCCTTTTGGATAGGCGTGTGGTCACAGCCAATGATCACGTGGAGGAAGCTTATGCCTGGTTCTATTTTGCGCGGGCGATGTTTAGGAAAAGGACCTGTGGATTTGTTTCATAGAGGTTCCTGCAGGAACCAAAGACCTGCTTCAGCTTGGGAGTATTGAATATACATTGACCGAGAGGTCAGCAGACCATGCTAAGGTAGGGACACTGCATTTTGATTTTAATTCTGCGTAGACATATTGACACAATGCCGCCAAGGAGACGTCCAGAAAAATATTTACGCGATCCAGCCATGGAGAGGGAAATGAGAGAACTTTGTGCTCAATTATATGTTATGGAGACAACACAGAGACAAACACCTGATACTTTTGATATCACTGAGGATGAAAGTGAGAACGAAGAAGGAGCAGAAGAAGTTGTAGCCAAATATGTTGCAGAGGAACATTTACTACAATTTGTTGCAAGAATGGGTACTAGAGAAAAAATGGACATCCCGATGTATGAAGGAAACTTGGACGTTGAGGAGCTGCTATATTGGTTTAGAGATCTACATAAATACTTCGACTATGAATATATCGAAGAAGGTAAGAAGGATTATCACATTGTCACTAGGATGAAAGGACATGCAACATTGTGGTGGGATGAACTACAGGTTGACATGCGTTGTAAAGGAAAACAAAGAATTAAAAGCTGGGACAGAATGGTAGCAAATATGAAAGCCAAATTCATACCCAGAGATTATCAAATCAATCTATTTCGAAGAATGCAGAATTTGAGACAGAAAGGGATGACAATGAAGGAATATACAAAGGATTTTTACAAGTTAAACATCAGAGCTGGTCATCGTGAGAGTGATGATGAAAACGTCGGCATATATATGAATGGCCTGAGATACGAGATTCAAGATGAGATAAGCATGGTAAAAATTAGAAATGTGGAAGATGCTTATTAGGTTGCTCTGAAAGCAGAAGAGAAATTGGCTTGAAAGTAAGGTCAAAGGGGCAGAGGTAGAAGTCATAGCGGAGTCAAAGTAGTTTCCCAGGATAGAGTATAGAAGCCCAAGGATGAAGAAAAGAAGCCACATAATCACCCATAAAGTGGAGGAAGTTCATAGGGAAGACAGTATGCTGATAGGAACACTTTTTCTCGAGCAAGAGGAAGAGAAAGAGATAAAGAAGGTGAAGTAACGTGTTTTGTTTGTGGAAATATAGGACACAAATCTTGGGAATGCCCTGAGAGAAAGAAAGAAGGAGGTGAAGCTCACATTTCAGGGGCACAAAGGAGAAATGTTGAGGTAGAAGATGCAGAAGGTGGAAGATCCTTGATGATGAGGAAATTTATCTTGAAGCCAAAGAAGGAAGTGAAAAATCTTGTCCAGAGGAGCAATTTGTTTAGGATTGCTTGCAATACCAAAGATAGGGTATGCAAGGTGATAGTTGATAGTGGAAGCATGGATAACTTAGTACCCACAGATATGGTGGAGAAGTTGGAGCTGGAAATAGTTGCACATCCAAGCCCGTACAAAGTTTCATGGTTGCAAAAAGGACATCAGGTAACAGTCACTAAAAAGTGTTTAGTTGAATTTAAGATAGGGGGATATAGAGATGAGATTTTATGTGATGTAATTCCCATGGATGTCTGTCATCTTTTGTTGGGGAGGCCTTGGAAATGTGACAAAAATGTTATTCATGATGGAATAAAGAACACTTATACCTTGGAGAAGAATGGTAGGACACATATGTTGCTACCAATTGAAGACAAGAAAGTGAAAGAAGAAACAAGCAATACTACACTTCTCATGAGTGGGAAGGAACTTTTGGATGAAGTCAGGAAAGAATAAGAATTGCAGTTTGTTGTGGTGAGAAAACCTAGAGTCATCTTGACCAATAATTTGATAAATGATCTACTCGAGGAAATTCAGGAACTATTGGAGAATTTCGCTGATATAGTGGTGGACGATTTGCCTTGTTCATTGCCACCCATAAGGAGTATAATCCATCACATTGACCTTATACCGGGAGTGAGTTTACCAAACAAAGAAGCGTACATATGGACGCCGCAGGAGAATGAAAAGGTTAAGAAGAAAGTATAGGATTTGATGGACAAAGGGTTGATTAGAGAAAGCTTGAGTCCATGCATTGTGCCAACAATGTTGAGTCTGAAAAAGGATGGTGGATGGAGAATGTGTATATACTCAAGGGATATAAACAAAATCACCATTAGGTACAAATTTTCTTTACCCAGGATGGATGACTTGATGGATTTATTGAGTGGAGTAAAGTTTTTTTCGAAAATTGATTTAAAGAGTGGATATCACCAGATTCAGATGAGGGAAGGTGATGAATGGAAGACAACATTCAAGACAAATGAAGGACTGTATGAATGGTTTGTCATGCCATTTGTCTTAACGAATGCTCCAATTACTTTCATGAGATTGATGAACGAAGTCTTGAAATATTTCATTCGGAAGTTTGTAATTATGTATCTTGATGATATACTGATCTTCAGTAAGACTAAGGAAGAAAATTTGAAGCATTTAACTTCTGTGATGAGGAGGTTGCAGCAAGAGAAGTTGTTGATAAATCTGAAGAAGTCATCTTTCATGAAGACATAACTCATTTATTTGGGTTTTGTGATCTTTTCGAATGAGTTGAAGATGGATCTAGAGAAGGTAAAAGTAATCAAATAATGGCCATTGCTAAAGAATATCTTTGAATTCATAAGATTCCATGGATTAGCCAGTTTCTATAGGAAATTCATCAAGAATTTAGTGGAATTTGTGCGCTGATGATGGATACAGTCAAGAAATGAAATAAATATTTTCATTGGATAGAGGAAGCAAAGAAAAGTTTCAAGTTGTTAAAGGAGAAGATAATTGGACAGTGGCATCTGGTTCTACCAGATTTCAGTAAGACATTTCAAGTAAGATGTGATGCAAGTAGATTTGCGATAAGAGTAGTCTTGAGTTAGGACAATAGGCCAGTTGCATACTTTAGTGAGAAGCCAAATGAGACCAAAGGGAAATACTCCACGTATGATAAAGAG
Source organism: Picea glauca (assembly GCA_000966675.3). NCBI lineage: Eukaryota > Viridiplantae > Streptophyta > Pinopsida > Pinales > Pinaceae > Picea > Picea glauca. Next base: position 63,145 of record JZKD02S2229877.1, read on the forward strand.
TTCTATGCAGTTATTAAAGCCTTGAAGAAATGGAGGCACTACCTAGTTCTGAAAGAGTTCGTTTTGTATAGAGACAACCATGCCTTACAGTTTATAACCAGACAGGAGAAACTGAACTAGAAACATGAAAACTGGGTTGAGTTTATGAAGAAATTTAATTTTGTTATAAAGCACATTTATGGAAATGTTAACAACGTTGTTGATGCATTGAGCAGGAGATGTTTGATTCTCCAGGAGTTTTGAGTGAAGACCTCAGGTTTTGACAACCTTAAGGAAATGTACAGGGATGATTTAGATTTTAAAGATGCTTATGAAGCACGTGAGAATCTCGTTCTGAGAGACAAAAGATAATGGACTGTTGTTCAGAGGAAATTAGTTGTGTATCCTGAGGAGTTCCATGAGAGAAAACCTTTTGAAGGAAAAGCATATTGGATGATTGGTTGGACATTTCGGCCATGATAAAACATTTGCGTAGCTGAACAATTCATATTATTAGCCAGGAATGAGGACATATGTAAGAAAATTTGTGAACAGTTGTAGAATCTGCCAGCATGCAAAGGGGAAAATACAAAGCACTGGGTTGTATCAACCATTGCCAATACCAGAGAGGCTGTGGGACATGGTAAGCATGGATTTTGTGTTGGGACTACCAAGAAAATAGAGAGGATATGATTCCATATTTGTGGTAGTCGATAGATTTTCCAAAATGGCACATTTCATTCCATGTCAGAAAACCAGTGATGCAACACACATTGCAAATCTATTTTTCAAAGAAGTTGTTCGACTTCATGGTTTACCTAAGAGTATTGTTTCAGACAGAGATACCAAATTTGTTGGTCATTTATAGAGGACACTATGGAAGAAGTTGGGGACATATTTATCCGTTGGCTCAGCATATTACCGTCATACAGATGGAAAAACTGAGGTAGTAAATAGAAGTTTGGGAAATTTATTGAGGAGTTTGGTCACTGAACATCATAGTCAGTGGGATCAGATTCAACCACAAGAGGAATTTGCATAGAATGACTCACCTAATAGGAGTACAGGAAATATCCCATTCCAAATACTATATGGAATCCAACCAAGGGGAGTATCTAAGTTGAGATACATAGATCAGAATGATTTCAGGAGTGTTGGATCAGAAGATTTTGCAACAGAGATGTAGGAGCTCCACAGTAAGATTAAAGAGTGGTTCAAGAGTTCTAACCATGAATACAAGCGCAGAGAAGATCAACACAGGAGAGAGATTCAATTGAAGTGGGAGATTTACTCTTACCAAACCTCAGAAAAGAAAGGTTCCCAAGGGGAACATATAACAAGATGAAGATGAAGAAGATAGGGTCGTGTAAAATTTTAAGGAAGTTTGAAGCAAATGCTTATGAAATATAATTATCAGATGATGTGGGCATATCACTCATATTTAATATAGAAGATATATATCCTTATAGAGAAGATGAAGCAGGAGGAGCATAGAATCAAAAGGAGATTCAATGGATAAAACAGATGCATGTAGCTGAAAAGCCGCGGATGGAAAATATCATTGATTAGAGAGTTAGAAAAAAGACCCAAAGGAAGACATATTTTGAATAGTTGGTAAAGTGGAAAGAACACCTGATTGAGGATCCCAATTGGGAAAGTGAAGAATATATTCAAAAACATGGGCAGCCAGTGCAGGAGCTCATGGACATGAGTCCATGAATTTTTCAGCCAGAGGAGTATGATGTAGGAGCATCACTAGCAAAGTGCAAGTGGAGGACAACTAGATATACACCAGCACACATTTCAGAAGGATTTTAAATTTCAAAGGGTTGCACATTAATGAAACATCTAAGGAGGATGTATTTTCTTTTAATGTTTTGGGGAATTGTAATGAAGATCTAGAGTGTTACTCTTATCTGTCTGTTGCAGAAATTTATTGTAAGTAATGTTAAGTAGATGGTAGTATTTAATTTGATAATATAGCTTATAATTGTAGGAGGGAAAAACTCAAGAAGACTCCCTCGTAGGTAGATTGTACGATTCATTATCATTTTAATTGCTTGAGAGCAAGAAGAGATAGATGTAGAAGAGTAGAAGAGAGGATTGTATGAGAAGAGAATTGTTGTTGTTGAAAACCATGTACATAGCACTTGAATTAATATAAGAATGCTTTGGTCCAATTTGATGGTGTATTATGGTTATTGTTTGTACCAATTAAATGGTATGTTTACAGTTTATTTCCAGTCTCTGTTATGCATTTGTTTGAATTCCATATGAATGTGTCTTTCATGTTGAATGAATAAGTCTGTGAGGAGAGTATAAGTTTCAATTGTTTCTCTTCCTGAGAATTCCTGCAAGGAGTGCAACGAAAGTCCGCAAGGCATGCATCGACATATTCTAAGTTTTATCTCAGAAATATCAGGAGAGATACCATTGAAATTATACCCACGCAAGTGCCAGAGTAGCACAGATCCGCACAAGGCATGCATAGGCCAGATTGATTCTTATACTTTTCCAACCCGAGAAAGAGGTTGAAGAACCTATCTTGCAAGGAGTGTGTTATCGAACTAATCGGTAGGTGTGGACACTAACAGATCTCCCTAGATCCACTTGGATCTAGAACAAAATAGGACAGGACATGACTCTTTCCCTAAGTTGAAATCATTGAATTAGCTAGTAAGGAGGGACAAGTGACATACCTTTGTATCGCTTCCTTAGGTCTCTGTTGCTCCCAATTCGCTCTGGTGCTCTCGTGAGGTCAATACCAAGACAACACAAACCAACCAAAGTGAAGATAGAAAAATGTATTCATCATCAACTTATGCATATGATCAAGGAATTACACAATAAAGTAAGAGTGACTTTGGGAAAGGGACATGTCGTTGTATCATATTAATTGAAAGTAGAAGATACAACCTGATCACCTTGATATCACAAGCTTCCTTTCAGTGACTCTTGGTTCCAACACACACACTTTCTCTATACTTTCATGAAGAAAATCCAATTCTTCTTGACAGACCAACTAGAGCCTTCAAGCCTCTATCCAAGCAGGGTTCTTCACACAATTCCTTCACCAATTCTTCAATTAATCTTTCTTAACCTTTTCTATGAGAATCATTTCAATATATAGGAGAAGGAGAGATGGTTACATGGATGAGGATGATCCCATCAAATCTGAGAAGTCAGTAAAATGACAACCATACTAATGCCAACTCATTTTCTATAAGATTCCCTTCTAGAACCCTCGAGACCTCTTCTCTTTTCCAAGTCTTGAAAACAAGTTTGCACCCTATGTATGGAGAAAACTGCGAGAAGTTCACACCCTAGATGAAGGTGGCCTGCAAGAATGAGGGATTTTCGCACCCTAGGCCATATGCAGTCTGCGAACTCACTTTGAAAATATGCTTTTGGAAGGAGACAAGATCCATTTTTCTCAGGCAAAAATTCCTTGTTGGGAGCCTGAATACACCATTGTTAATCCATCACCAAGATGACCAAAATCATGTGTAATAGAGTGAGCAGATTCAAAGTTTAGATAACCAGAGGTTATTGTGAAGGCCGCAAGGAGTGCGTGCAGGATTCCTTATAATCCCAGAGTTCGTAACAAGAATCAAGCTCAGGAAGGATAGAGAATTGGAAAGTCTGGAGGAAGGATGAGGTTTGCAGTCACCTCATGGAATCAAGCTTACAAGGGTTGATGCCAAGATATCTAGAAAGGAGCCATAAAGAATCTATAAGGATGGTATAGATCCCTGGAGTTATGAGGAGGATAAGAGCCAGAATTCATACAACACTTCGAAGCTTAGGAGGAATAGTTTGAGCCATCGATCTAAGCAGAGATCTAACCATTGATTCCTTTTGTTGGGAAGGAGAGTTCGAAGATCAGGATTTGGGAGGAAAGAAAAAATCCATCGTCCAAATTTCCGAGACCCGAAGTCCCTATTTGTGAAGAAAGGATATGGAGTGTTGGATCATGGGGAGTCGTGGACCATTGATCTGGCATAGAGAATTTTGGAGTTAGGAATTCAGAGAAAAGGAGGTGAGTTAAATTTTAGGTTAGCGAAGTGTGAAATCCTGAAATGCTTAGGAGTCAGGCCCCAAGTGATAAATGGAGGTTAGGTCAGTAGAGGATAAAGAGAGGATATAGCGTCCACTAGGCTCGAGTTTGGAGTTCAGGGATTAGAAGAGTCGGAGTGACTCGCAACAGAACTATCTGAGGCCCGAGGTTGCGAAGCACCTTTTGGATAGGTGTGTGGTTAAAGCCAATGATCACGTGGAGGAAGCTTGTACCCAGTGCTAGTTTGTGTGACCAAGGTTTTAGAAAAGGACCTATGGATTTGTTTGGTAGAGGTTCTTGCTGGAACCGAAGAGCTACTTCATCTCTATAGTACTGAAGATCCATTGAATGGGAGGTTAGAGAACTGTGCTGAGGTAGGGGCACTGTGTCAATGTAGGTGACAAATACGTCACTTACAATAGCCGCAAGGAGGGAAGGCTTAGATATGATTTCCCCCCTTTTCCTCCTAGCTCAGAGGAAGAGGAAAAGGCACATTAGGAAGCAGAGAGAAGGGAAAAGTGTGAGGCAGAGCATGAGGCAGAGAGGATTTTAGGAGATAGATATGAGAGACCAGAGGGCAGTGGTAAGGCCCCCATGGAACTAGACATAGCCTTCATGTCGATACTAAGCAATATGGTAGTCAGTCAACAAGACATGACTCAGCCTTTGGCACATATGGATGATAGATTGGCTATAGTGGGCACACAAGCCCCACATGTAGAACATGGAAACTCAGGGGCAAGTAGTAGACCCCAATAACCTACTCGCACATACACCTCTTCGAGTAGGATTCCTAGGGAGAAAGATCAAGCTCACTCTAAGAGAGAGAAAAATATGCATGTGAGTGAAAATGATAGGAAAAATGATGCATGTACACCAACACCCTCCCAAGACTAAATTAGGTGAGTATGATGCATGAAAAAATTGGGTTTCAAAAATATATAGCCATTTTTAGTACCCAAGTACAAAACAATATCCCTAAAAAGTGAGGAAAGAGGTATAAACTAGTGGGAAGAAACCTTGACCCTAAGAGAGGATATTGAAGTGTAGACTAAGAAGTCTACTGTAAAGTAGATGTCTCCTTCACTACTAAGTGAGATCATAACTCTGTGAATGATTTTGTAAAGATATTTATGTCAGGAAGGATGTGGTGAAGTGAGTGTAGAACCACAATACATGCCTCTACACATAGGTGTTGGACATATTTGTTCACATAATCTCCCCCATTATATATATATGCAATATTTTTATTCATTTTCCTAACTAATTATTTGCCAGAGATTTCAAGTCTTTGAAACACTCAAAAAACTCTAATTTATTCCTGAGAAAGTATACCCATGTGTTACTTTACCAAGCATCAATAAAGGTGAAAATGTATTTCGTCCCACTCATGGATGGATGAGGAGATGGACTCGTGATATCACTATAAACCAGATCAAGATTCGATGAGACTCTCCATGCCTTTACCTTTTCATATTTTTGTTTTGTATGTTTTTTGTAATTTCCCTTTCCAATTAGGAGCTCCATAAAAGAGGCTTAATGGTCTAAACAACCCCGTTAGACTGTAGCCAGGGCCAAAAAGGGGAAAATAGGGTTAATAAAGGTCATTCCATCCAAGGGTGTTATAATTTGAAAGTGACATTGAGATAAAAGTGACTAAAAGAGATTTTAAGCCAACTTGAGCTAAAAATAGAACATATGAGGTAAAATTAGATTCAACAAAAAATTAAGGTTTTAGGAAACTATAAGAGAATGTAAAGTGAACTAACTCATAATTATGCAGATATTGACTTGTCATTGAGGAGAGATGCACATCTCATGAGAGAGAGGTCAGTGGATTCCAGAAGGAATACACCAGTGGTTGATTTAGGTGTTGAGAGACACACCCTAATCACCAGGAATATCACACAACTCTTCCATTAGTCTTTAGCAGCAGTTATACAATTTCCAGCATCAAGGGCATGCTTAGTCAAGGTGAGGGTGAAACTTCTAAGGAGGTATTGAGTCGGCTTGTCCCATCGAGGGAGAATCCAAAGATTCCCTTTTGACCCAGTTGAGATGAAGGAAAGGCACATCTTTTTCCCAGTTTCTCATCAGATTCCGTCGAAGAAATCATTTGGGGAACATTTTCTAGCCGTTGAGGTTGCAAAACTTGGGGTTCCCAAGAGATCATCAGATGAAATCTAGGGAAATCCTTCCAACGCATTGTACAATAGGCCAGGGAAATTAGTTTGAGACACATATCAACCAATTTCGATAGTGGAATCACTAGGTGATGCAGCATGAAAACATGCGACCGTACCCTCGTTGCGCTCTCCTGCTCACAAGATCGTTCAAATCCTTTTCTGCTTCTGAGCCGAAGAAACTCTTTAGATTCCCTTCACCTATCCACAGGCCTTACCTTCACCTATCGCGACCTCTGCAAGAACCGTGATTATCCCCGACTCGCTATCGGGTTTTTGAGGTTTCGATGTTTTCGTTGTCGAGAGTCACTGTACTCTCCAACTCTTGACCTCCGATTCTCCGATGAGCTCCTTTTTCTTCATGCGCTGGCCCTCCAGGATCAACTCCCACCATATGACCACTGCTCCCGTGTCTGTGGCCTTACTTTTTTTTTTCGCGACTCGCTATATCAAACCCTTGATTTTTCGACTCTCACCACCCGATGTGCTGAAGTGTCGATGTGCACGTGAGTTGAATTTCAACGGTCTCTATCTCGCCGAGACTTCGGACCTCGCAATCTCGCAATTCCCATGGCCAAATTCTCCTATCTTTTCTCGCGAGACCCTGATACGTGATCCCACGTGCAGATCCAATGGTCCTCTTACGATCCAGATCCAACGACTATCTCCTCCTCCCTCCTCGCGTCCTCATCACTTTGAATACCCAATGTTTGGGCTCTCAACCTACGAACTCCCGAGTTCGCGAGATCTCTCGATCTCTCACCACCTGTCCTCCCCAGATGGATGGCTACAATCCTCTCGCCTCTTCGCTGCTTCGCATCCTCGTGCCTCACGACTTTGAATACCGGATACTTGGGCTCTAACCTTGCGAAATCCCAAGTTCGCGAGATCTCTCGATCTCTGCCACCTGTCCTCCTCAGATGGACGGCTACAAATCTCTCGCTACTTCGCCGCCTCGCGTCCTCGCGCCTCGCAACTTTTAATACCAAATCCTCGGCTCTTCCACTCACGAGCTTCCGAGTTCGCAAGATCTCTCGATCTCTACCACCTGTCCTCCACAGATGGACGACTACGATCCTCTCGCTCCTCCGCCGCCTCGCGTCCTCGCGCCTCGCAAATTTGAGCACCCAATACTTGGGCCTTTACCCTGCGAACTCCCGAGTTCACGAGATCTCTCCGATCTCTGCCACGTGCCCCCTTTAGATGGATGGTCCCAATCCTCTCACCACTTCACTGTTCATGAAGTCGAATGGCTTCCTCTTCCAACCTCCGATGCCCGAGTCCCCGATGTGGGTAATCTCGTGACACGCATCCGCTCCCAAACGAATGGTCTAGATCCTCGTCGAGATTTCTCCCCTGCTGTTCACGAAGGCTTAACCTCTGTGCAACTTCTTGCAGATCCGACGATTGTTGGGTATCTACCCCAGATCTGACGACCCAGATCTGTTCCCCTTGTGCGCTCTCCTCCAGCTGCTCCTTGGACTTGAAAATCAACGGTCCAGATTCTATCAGATAATCCAACGACTGATGTTCCTCCTCCCGAGCTTTGGCGCTCTTTCTTCTTGCACTTGGAAGAATTCTAATCTTTCAAAGGCCTTGACCTTTGCTTCTTTCCCCTCGGTGAACTCCCGAATCTTGACCTTCGCTACTGCATGTAAAACACTGACTCCTCCAGAGTTCTTACTCTCGAATCCTTGAAGTATTTCGACGTATACGCTTCTGCAGAGTCTTTGCACACCTAAAGTGCTGCCTCTCCTGAGCTTCCTACGAACACTCAGACCCCTTGGGGGATTTTATCTTTCTTCTCCCTCAGATGGAGAATGGAATGGATGCCCTCTTGGCTATCCTTATGTTCACTCAAGCAACCTCTTGCTGAGACTCTCTGGATGTTTAGCAACTCAGTGAAGGTCCTTCAGTGGACTCCTTCTTAAACACAGAACTCAAAGAGAGTTATCTTCACTTCAATGCCTGCTTTCACACATTCTCGACGCCCTTCTAGCGGAGTGTCTTCTCCTGTGCCGTCTGCACAATACCTCTATGCCCCTCTGGTAGAGTTCCTTTCCCCATAGAACGTTTAGTAGTTCTGTCTTCCTGTGCACCCTTTGCACTTACTCAATTCCCTCCTGGTAGAGCTTCTCAGAATCTTCATTGATTCTGTTTCCTTCTTCAACTCTCAGCAGAGTTCTTCTCCCAATGCACCGCAACGCATATGCTCAATGCCCACTTGGCAGATCTCTACAGAATTCCCAACAGAATTTTGTCTGCAACTGTGTCTCTTCCAACACAGTCTTACCTCCTGAGGTGTTCAACAACCTCACAGGTCTTCTTCCTGAGTTGTTGACTTCAATCCCTGTGCCTCAGCACATCTTTGTCTGAACCCACAGTGTTTAGAAGTGCATCCTCTATGCACGGCTCTCAGAACCCTCAGCGTTTTGTCACACCCTCCTGGTGTGAAGCCTCAAAAACCTTCAACTTGAAATCACACCAACTCCTGTAGAATGCATCAACAATCATACATTCACAACATACATAGGGAACACACACATACATCCATATACATAGAATATGCAGGAAAACTGCTCTGTTTATATTAACAAATGGCAAATGCCTGTAATTACAATGGTGTTCCTGAGCTCTCTCTGGCTCCTCTCCTACAACCACTCTAACTCATCTATTCTATCTCAACTAACTCAAATTGAGATCTCAAAATTTTTTTTACTTGAGGGGCTCATCGAGCGCTTCCCTCTAGAAGTCACCTACCCTATTCAATTACAATGAATGGGCTGTCTAGTCTAGAATTGGATCTTGATCTCAGCCGATCTACATTAAAGGACAATCTACCTAACGCCTTCTCAAAGGAACGGCTTCCATGGCTCACCAGCCTAAGTCATTTAATTACAATGAATTTCAAATTCAAAATGAGGTTGTGCCTCTCTTCAGCCTTTGAATGCGTGTGCACTGATGTGGCTGGTTGGCTGGCTGGCTGCATGGAGAGATTCTCCTACATCATACTCCACAGCTGTAAAAATCATAAGCTCCTGCTCATGAGCTTCCCCTGTAGCTGTTGGAAATCCTCCTGGATCCCAAATGAATATTTGGAGCTTCCCATCTGCTCCATCCTACTGCTGTTGCTGCCTCTTCTCTGCCCAGCTGCTCCTCGCTGGAAGTTCTTGCTGACCCCAACATCAGCCTTCTGATATCTTCTATCTCTCGGTCCAGCTGCTCCAATGGCTGGATTTTTTGTTACAGTCTCCTTAGCTACAAAAATTTTTGGTCATTGGGCAGATCATCATGATCTCCCACGCCTTCCTCATCTATTTCCAACTTCACCTGTTGGATGTGCTTTCCCTGCACTTTTATCCTTTCCTCCAGGGCTTCAAATTGATCCCACAGATCAGCAAAGCAAATATTGTCTGCCTCTTCCTCCTCTGCTTCTCCAACCTCCCATGTTGCATTGTTTTCAGCTTCATGGCTGAAAATGTTGAGCCATTCCTCAGAATGCTCGTCATCCTCTTCTTCTGCTTCTGCTGAAAATTCTCCTGTTGCAGTCTCTTCAGCTTCAATTCTGAATGCGTTAAGCCATTCCTCGGAATGCTCACTCTCTTCTTTGTCCTCTTGAGTAGCTTCCAAAGTCTGCTCCCATTTTTCTTCTTTTCTAACTGTCATAGATGACTGTTCCCCTGTTGTTGTTGTATCATCTGCAACAGAATTTTTTGCCTCCTCCTAGGAAGATGGTAGGAAAACTTGTATTCCCCCAATCATCAAAATACCATTCTGATCTTTCACCCCTTCTGTCAGTTGCACCTGCTGATCTAAATTCATCTCTGAATTTATGAGACTATTAGACAGTCTCATCTTCCCTGTCAGCTCCTCTGGCTGATCCAAATTCATTTGCTCATCCCTGCCCACCTGGAAATATGGTATGCCCTTGATGCTCTCTTGGCAGACTATGAGATCAATCAATCCCATCTTCATCATCACTCCTTGCTGAGTTGAACTCTTCATCGAGCCCATGAGACCTTCAGATGGTCCCAAATTTTCATCTCTGCCCTCCTGGCAGTCTTCGATTTTTTCGCTGCCCTCCTGGCAGTCTTCGATATCCCTCAGCAATCTCCTTTCATCATTGCCTAGCTGACAATGTGAAATCCCCTGGCTGTCCTCCTGACAGTCCTTGAGATCATCAGCTGATCTCAACTCGTTGCCCTCCTGGCAAACTGGAATTTCTTCTTCTCTGCTCTCCTGGTAGTCCTTGATATCCTCATCTGATCCCAATTCATCTTCTTCATCATCGAGACCTCTCCTAGTCTCTGGTTTACATACCTCAACCATATTTTCCTCTGTGGTCTTGAGGTTTTTAGCATACCTCAACCACTTTCTCAATAGCCTGTGTTGTCTCATGACCATCAAATCCCTGACTAGGCATTTTGTTGTTGCCTTCTTCATGGGCAATTTGCGCATCCGTCTCCTCCTCCTATCCTGCTGCATCCGCAGTTCGAACTTCTCTATGTCTACCTTTAATTCATAGAGGTCTTTATCAAATTCTCTATCCATTTTTGCAAGTTTTTCTGCCTTTCTTTTCTTCCTAGGGCCTTCAGTAGCCGTCTTGTTGTCTCTGTCTTCTCTCCTAGCAAACCTGCTGCTATCACTTTGCATCCCTGAGTGTTCCAGCTTCATCCTCCTACAGTTTCCCTGACTGTCTATGCACTGATGCTTACCTACAAACAAGTCCTTACAGAGTCTTCAGTAACTATGTCTTCCTCTTCTTCCTCTTTTCTCCTCTTGCCTGAAATATACAAGCAAGAAATCGCTCTGATACCACCCGATGCAGCATGAAAAGACGCGACCGTACCCTCGTCACGCTCTCCCACTCACAGGATTGTTCAAATCCCTTTCTGATTCTGAGCTAAAGAAACTCTTTAGATTCCCTAGTGGAATCCCTATCAAATGCCCGATCCACAGGCCTTACCTTCACCTGTCGCGGCCTCTGCAAGAACCGTGATTATCTCCGACTCGCTATCGGGTTTTCGGGGTTTCGACGTTTCCGTTGTCGAGAGTCACTGTACTCTCCAACTCCTGACCTCCGATTCTCCGATGAGCTCCTTTTTCTTCACGCGCTAGCCCTCCAGGCTTAGCTCCCACCATATGACCACTGCTCCTGTGTCCGTGGCCTTACTTTTTTTTTTCGCGACTTCGCGACTCGCTATATCAAACCCTTGATTTTTCGATTCTCGCCACCCGATGTGCCGAAGTGCCAATGCGCATGTGAGTTGAATTTCAATGGTCTCTATCTCGTCGAGACTTCGGACCTCGCAATCTCGCGATTCCCGTGGCCAAATTCTCCTGTCTTTTCTCACGAGACCCTGATACGCGATCCCACATGCAGATCCAATGGTCCTCTTACGATCCGGATCCAATGGCTATCTCCTCCTCGTTCCTCACATCCTCGTGACTTTGAATACCCAATGTTTGGGCTCTCAACCTGTGAACTCCTGAGTTCGTGAGATCTCTCGATCTCTCACCACTTGTCCTCCCTAGATGGACGGCTACGATCCTCTCGCCTCTTCACCGCTTCGCGTCCTCGTGCCTCGTGACTTTGAATACCCGATACTTGGGCTCTAACCTTGCAAACTCCTGAGTTCACGAGATCTCTCGATATCTGCCTCCTGTCCTCCTTAGATGGATGACTACAAATCTCTCGCTACTTCGCCACCTTGCGTCCTCGCGCCTCGCAACTTTTAATACCAAATCCTCGGCTCTTCCACTCACGAGCTTCCGAGTTTGCGAGATCTCTCGATCTCTGCCACCTGTCCTCCTAAGATAGATGGCTACAATCCTCTCGCTCCTCCGCCACCTCGCATCCTCGTGCCTCACGAATTTGAGCACCCAATACTTGGGCCTTTACCCTGCGAACTCCCGAGTTCACGAGATCTCTCCGATCTCTGCCACGCGCCCCCTTCAGATGGACGGTCCTGATCCTCTCGCCACTTCACTGTTCGTGAAGTCGAATGGCTTCCTCTTCCAACCTTCGATGCCCGAGTCCCCGATGTGGGTAATCTCGTGACACGCGTCCGCTCCCAAACGAACTGTCCAGATCCTCGTCGAGATTTCTCCCCTGCTGTTCACGAAGGCTTAACCTCTGTGCAACTTCTTGCAAATCCGATGGCTGTCGGGTATCTACCCCAGATCTGACGACCCAGATCTATTCTCCTTGTGCGCTCTCCTACAACTGCTCCTTGGACTTGAAAATCAACGGTCCAGATTCTATTGGCTAATCCAATGGCTGATGTTTCTCCTCCTGAGCTTTGGCGCTCTTTCTTCTTGCACTTGGAAGAATTATAATCTTTCAAAGGCCTCGACCTTTGCTTATTTCCCCTCAGTGAACTCCCGAATCTTGAGCTTCGCTACTGCGCGTAAAACGCTAACTCCTCCAGACTTCTTACTCTCGAATCCTCGAAGTATTTTGACATCTGCGCTCCTGCAGAGTCTTTGCACACCTACAGTGCTGCCTCTTCTGAGCTTCCTACGAACACTCAGACCCCTTGGGGGATTTTATCTTTCTTCTCCCTCAGATGGAGAATGGAATGGATGCCCTCCTGGCTATCCTTCTGTTCACTCAAGCAACCTGTTGCCGAGACTCTCTGGATGTTCAACAACCTAGTGAAGGTCCTTCAATGGACTCCTTCTTAAACCCAGAACTCAAAGAGAGTTCTCTTCACTTCAGTGCCTTCTTGTACACATTCGCGATGCCCATCTGGCAGAGTGTCTTCTCCTATGCCGTCTGACAATACCTCTATGCCCCTCTGGTAGAGTTCCTTTCCCCATAGAACGTTTAGCAGTTATGTCTTCCCGTGCACCCTTTGCACTTACTCAATGCCCTCCTAGCTAAGCTTCTTAGAATCTTCAGTGATTCTATTTCCTTCTTCAACTCTCAATAGAGTTCTTCTCCCAATGCACCGCAACGCATATGCTCAATGCCCACTTGGCAAAGCTCTACAGAATTCCTAGCAGAATTCTGTCTGAAACTGTGTCTCTTCCCACACATTCTTACCTCCTGAGGTGTTCAGCAAACTCACAGGTCTTCTTCCTGAGTTGTTGACTTCATTCCCTGTGCCTCAGCACGTCTTTGTCTGAACCCGCAGTGTTCAGAAGTGCATCCTCTGTGCATGGCTCTGAGAACCCTCAGCGTTCTGTCACACCCTCCTGGTGTGAAGCCTAAAAAACCTTCAACCTGAAATCACACAAACTCCTGTAGAATGAATCAACAATCATACATTCACAACATACATACGGAACACACATAGACATCCATATACACAAAATATGCAAGAAAACTGCTCTGTTTATATTAACAAATGGAAAATGCCTGTAATTACAATGGTGTTCCTGAGCTCTCTCTAGCTCCTCTCCTACAACCACTCTAACTCATCTATTCTAGCTCAGCTAACTCAAAATGAGATCTCAAAATCTCTTTTACCTGAGGGGCTCATCGAGCGCTTCCCTCCAGAACTCACCTACCCTATTCAATTACAATGAATGGGTTGTCTAGTCCAGAATCGGATCTAGATCTCAGTCGATCTACATTAAAGGCCGATCTACCTAATGCCTGCTCAAAGACACGGCTTCCATGGCTCACCATCCTAAGTCATTTAATTACATTTAATTTGAAATTCAAAATGAGGCTGTGCCTCTCTTCAGCCTTTGAATGCGTGTGCGTTGATGTGGTTGGCTAGTTGGCTGGTTGCATGGAGAGATGCTCCTGCATCACTAGGGCACAGTTTTCCAGTAGTAGAGGGGGCGCATTTATCCAAGGGGATCCATCTGGGTTCCAAACATACCAGCAAAGGGCCAATCAATCACTAGAATTGAGAGGGACAACAAGGCACACTGTTTGGGACATTTTTTTGGTTGATCCGAGAGGTCTAGCCACCAGGGCGAACTTTCCATAATTGCAATAGTTGTCATATGAGTTGTCGTATCTTGTAGTAGATTTTATATCTCATACATTGATCCCACAACATTCCTTCAGTATCATGTACTATTGTTTTAGTTTACTTATTGTATTCTGGCTAAGATCCTTTTGTCACTAATATAATTGAGTGATTTGTTTTATTCAACTGCATTCGAAATTTGTACTCTGCAGAGATATCATAATATAATATTTGCAGAATTTTTTCGTAATTGTTATTTGTATGCTCATTTATATGTTGTAAACAATTGATCATACACAAATATTAGCAGAGATTCCTATACTAGCCGAATCTAGGATATTACAATTGTATAAGAGATTTAGTCCTTCCGTCATGTGACTAAATACGATGAGTGCAACAAAGGAAAAATGGGTCCATGAGCATGTAGGTGATGAATATGTCACTTACAAAAGATGCATGGAGGGAAGACCTATCTCTAATTTCCCCCCTTTTCCTCATAGGACAGAGGAAGAGGAAGAGGCACAGAAGGAAGCAAAGAGAAAGGAAAAACATGAGGTTGAGCATGAGGCAAAGAGGATTTTAGGATATAGATATGAGAGACCATAGGGCAGTGGTAAGGCCCCCATGGAACCAAAGTCCACCTTCATGCCAATACTAGGCAATATGGTAGTCAGTAAACAGGCCATGACTCAGTGTTTGGTGCAGATGGTTGATAGATTGGCTATAGTGGGCACAGAAGCCCCACATGTAGCACAAGGAAACTCAGGGGCAGGTAGTAGACCCCAGTCACCTACTCACACATACACCTCTTCGAGTATAATTCCTAGGCCATTGTTCCCTAGTTTCTAGAGGGACATCCCAACAACAAAACAACAATCGATAACACATAGGTCTCCCACTCAGGCAGATGACATTACAGAGTATAAGATGGAATATGCATCATTGGGCCATGACTTCCATCAAGACATGACCCTGGTCGAGTATTGTTTTCTCAGACTCAATAACCTCCCCAGAGAGCCTCGGAGAGGAGGACAACAATAGAAACAAGGACATAACATTGATTTCATCCGAAAAGTTGGTAAACTTACTACACCGTCTTTTGAAATATCATCCAAATGCACAACCAGAGCTTGGGTACAAAATGTATACACGTACTACAAGCTCAACAAGATGACCGAGACATAAGCCATCAGTTTCTCTACCCTATACTTGGAGTGTGAGGCACACGAGTGGTGGCATCATGGACTGGTGACATTAGGACATAGTGACATCATAGAGGGAGTTCATAGAAAGACTCATGGACATGTTTGATAGGAGGGATCCAAAGATCCATTTCATGGATCTAGCCTAGTTGAGACAAATTGACATAGCATAAGCATTCATCATAGAGTTTCAGTGGGTGGCAGTGGTAGTGATAGATATATCCAAGCCTAGGCTGATCATGTTATTCATAAATGGGCTCACAAAACCCTTGAGAGGATTGGTGACGGAATATAGGCCTCACACCTTACAAGATTCCATATTACGCACTCAAAATTTGGTAGACTCAGCGCTGAAGACTAAACCATTTTCCAAACCCTTTTCCAAACCCTTCGTACCATAGAGGAACCGAGATAGGAATCCATTATAGAGAGAATGGAAGGGAAAGGAGAAGTTGAATGATGAGACGAGGCGAGAGCTTATGAGGAAGAAGCTTTTCTTCACATACAAAGACCCTTGGGTCCTAGGCCACAGGTGCATGGGAAAGGGAGAGATTCATTATATTGATGTGGCATAAGATAGTGTGGACAGTGAGGAGGAGGAGCATGAAAGTGGATCGACTACATTAGAGGAGGAGCCAACACATGCATAGGAGCAACCTCCCTGTAGACCACCAACACCAGCAAGGAGCCACCCACTGATAGTTCCACATCCTCATGAGCAGGATAACATACAGAAACCAGTAAAGGGAGGAGTCATAGCAACCCTTTCTGGTGTTCCCAGGTATGATACCCTCCATATCAGAGGGACTATTCAAGGACAATGAGAAATCACCCTGATAGATGGTGGGGCCACCCACAAATTCATTGATGCTTCATTGGTATCGAGACATGCACTTTGGACAAAGGAGTTTGAGGGGTTTGATGTTGCAGTAGCATATGGCCATATAGTGGAGTGTCTAGACATAGTTCTGGACTTGTATATAAATTTAGGAAACTACATAGTGAGAGAAACATTTTATGTGGTTGACCTATCTGACACATATGTAGTATTGGGAGTCCAGTGGTTGATCACATTGGAAAAAATCACCACCAACTACCAAACCTTGGAGATGGGGTTCGGAGGTAGTGAAGGGAGGAGGGTTGTTCTGAGGGGCATGGCAACAAGAGCAGTCAAGAAAATTTCAACCAAAATTATGGAGAGGATATTCAGACATGGGGAGGTAGCATATGTCACAGAGTGCTTGATAACCACGCGAAAGGATTCATAGGGTCAACAAAATTATCAGGAAGAGATCGGGAACTTGTTGGGATGACATCGACAGGTTTTTGGTTTGATTCCACCAGGGATAACACCTAACAGGGGGTTTGAGCACACCATTGATTTGGTGGAGGGGGCCAACACTATGATCACATCACCCTATCATCATCCTAGGAGGTTCAAGGATGATATAGATAAATCAATTAAGGAATTAATAGCGATGGGACACATCAGACCAAGTAGCGGTCCATTCACTTCTTTAGTTGTCTTATATCTCAAGAAGGATTGTACCATGAGGATGTGCATTGATTACCAAGACTTGAAAAAGAAAACCGTCAAGAACTGATATCCTATGCCTCGCATTGACGAGTTGATAGATGAAATGCATGGGGAGGTTTTCTTCTCGAATATTGATCTACACTCTGGGTATCATCATATCAACATCCGAGACCAGGACATAGAGAAGATGATATTTTGATGTCACTTTGGCCATTTCGATTTTCTGGTTATGCAATTTGGGCTAACCAATTCACCAACTACATTTTAGTCTTGCATGAACCACATATTCAGGGATCAGTTGAGGAAATCAATGTTGTTTTTCTTCAATGACATATTGGTCTACAACAAGACGAGGCAAGAGAATATGAGGCATTTGGATGAGGTAATGAGCATCATGGAGGCGAAATCACTATATTCCAAAGATTCCAAGTGTGATTTAGGTATGATAGAGCTACTTTACTAGGGACACATCATCAATGCAGATGGGGTACAGGTACAATAGGAGAATATCACGGCCATTCTGGATTGGCCAATGCCTAGGAATGTGACATATTTGAGCAGCTCCTTCGGGTTATGCAGCTGTTACAGGAGGTTTGTTAGGGGGTTTTCTCATCTTGGAGCACCACTAATGGATCTCACCAAACATGGGGATTTTATCTTGACTTATGAATAAGAGAAATCATTTGATCACATGAAGGAAGTCATGGGGACATGTCCAGTGTTAGCATTACCAAACTTCACTTTACCATTTATGCTAGAGTGTGATTCGTCCGGCAAGGGTATCAGGGAATTTTTTATGTAGGGAGGTCACCCCATTTTATTTGAGAGTAGGAAGATCAGTGAAACTGAGAGGTTGTACTCCATTTATGACAAGGAAATGATGGAAATCATGCATGCCTTGACCAAATTCAGACAATATATGGTGGGCAACAAATTTTTGGTCAAAACAAATCACAAAAACTTAAAGTATTTCCTTGAGTAGAAGGATATTAGTAAGCACCAACATAAATGGGTTACGAAGGTGAATGAATTCTCCTTTGACATAGAGTATGTCAAATGGAAGAAGAAAATTGTAGCCGATGCACTATCTAGGAGACCTATGACATGTTCTTTGATGGAGATTTTAGCAGATTGGAAATCCCACTTCTTAGTGGAATATTCCAAGAATAAGTTCGCTTGTGAGGTACTGGATGGAAAAATTCAGGATGACAGGTACAAGGTCATTGAAGATGTCATATTCTATAAGGACATAGTCTACTTAGTACCAGATTTAGGACTCAAGAAGAAGATCCTCACAACATTCATGATTCACCACTAGCGGGCCATCAAGGGTTTTTTTAAACCTACAAGAATATCAGGGAGAGGTTCTCATGGAAGGGTCTCAAATAAGACAATAAGAGGTACATCAGTGAGTGTATGACTTGTTAGCAGAACAAGTCAGAGAATATGCTTCCAACAGGGCTACTTCAGCCACTTTCCATTCCGGAGAAGAAATGGGAGAGCATATCGATGGACTTCATCGTAGGCCTGCCCAAGGTCTGGGGTAGGGACTGCATATATGTAGTGGTCAAAATATTGACCAAGTTTTCTCACTTATATGACATACTGAAAGAGTACATCGTAGCCTAGGTAGCCAAGTTATTCTTCAAAGAGGTCTTCAGACTTCATGGGTTGTCGAGGAACATCATCAGTGACAGGGACAATTGATTTATTAGGAAATTCTGGAGGGAGTTGTTTAGATTGGTGGGGACAGAGTTGACACCTGACACCAACTATCACCCTTAGAAATATGGGAAGACCGAGATTGTCAACAAGTGGGTTGAAGGGTATTTTAGGAACTATGTGGGTGGAAATCAAAGAACATGGGTCAGGTGGCTACATTTAGCAGAGCATTGTTACAACACCACCTTCCACATGTCCATTGGTATGAGACTCTTCCGAGCATTGTATGGGTATGATTCTCCCATTTTGGTAGACCTGGTTTTTGGGGAGAGTAGAGCTCCCAAGGCCAAGGATTAGATCACAGAGAGTCGGAAGATTCTCAAATTGCTAAAAGAGAACCTGCATACAACACAAAATCGACAGAATATGAGTGCAGACATGCACATGATAGAGCACAACTTTGAGGTTGGGGATTTGGTTTTCTTGAGACTCTAACCTTACAGACAATAATCTATTAAGAAGACTGGGGCCAAGAATCTCAAGTCAATATTTTATGGACCTTATAGGATCATGTGTCGAGTAGGAGAGGTTGCTTATGAGCTAGAGCTTCCAGAGGGGAGAAATAATCATAACGTGTTCCACGTATCTTGCCTCACTAAGGAGGTAGGACAATTCATCAACACATCAGAGGAGCTTCCCCCATTGGATGAGGAGGGACAATTGGAGTTGGTTTAGGAGGAGTATTGGATTTTTGAAAGCATAAAATTAGGAGCAGGGTCATCATAGAGTGTTTGATTAGACGGATATGGCTTCCAATAAAGGATGCTACTTGGGAGAGCGAGCATGTGTTGCAACACCCTAGATTAGCATTGCTTGAGGACAAGCAATTTCGGGAAGGGAGGAATGCAATGTCCCTTTCCAAATAAGAGTTCCAAAAATGAGGCTTAATGGTCTAAACAACCCCATTAGACTATATATAAGGCCATAAAGTGGTAAATGGGGTTACTAGAGGTCATTCCAGCCAAGGGTGTTATAATTTGAGAGTGACATTGAGATAAAAGTGGCTAAAAGTGGTTTTAAGCCAACTTGAGCTAAAAATAGAACATATGAGCTAAAATTAGAGTTAACAACGAATAAGGGTTTCAGGAAGCTATAATAGAAGGTAAAGCGACCTAATTCATCATTATGCATATATTGACTTGTCATGGAGGAGAGAGGCGCATCTCAAGAGAGAGAGCTCAGTGGATTTCAGGAGGAATACACTTGTGTTTTATTTTGGTGTTTAGAGACACACCCTAGTCACCAGGAAGATCACACATGTATTCCATCATTCTTCAACAACAGTTATATAGTTTCCAACAGCAAGGGTGGACTTAGTCAGGGTGAGGCTACAACTTCTGAGGAGGTATTGATTCGACTTGTCCCATCTAGGTAGAATCCAAAAATTCCTTTCCAACCTAGTTGAGAGGAAGGAAAGGCACATCTTTTTCCCAGTTTCTTGTCAGATTCCGAAAGAGAAATCATTCTGGATGCATTTTCCAACCGTTGGGGTTGTGACACTTGGGGAGGACACATTTGGGGTTTCCGAGTGATCATCATATCAGATCCATGGAAATCCTTCACACGCATTTCACAGTAGGCCAAGGAGATCTGTTTGAGACACATATTAACCTATTCCAACTATGGAATCACTAGGGTGAAGTTTTCCAGTAGCAGAGGGGGCACATTTCCCCAAGGGGATCCATCCGGGGTCTAGACATACCAGCAAAAGGTTGTTCAGTCACTAAATATAAGAGGGACAACAGGGCACACTATTTGGGACAGTTTCTAGGCTCATTATTTGGGACTTTCTAGACTTGCAACAGTTGTTGTATGAGCTTCCGTAGCTTGCAATAGATTCTACATATCATCCATTGATATCACAAAATTCCTTCAATATCGGGTACTATTGTTTTAGTTTACTTATTGTATTCCGGCTAAGATCCTTTTGTCACTGATCTAGCTGAGTGATTTATTTTATTCATCTGCATTCAAAATGTCTACTCTGCAAAGATATCATAATATAATATTTGCAGTATTTTTTCGTAATTGTTATTTGTATGCTCATTTATATGTTGTAAATAATTAATCATACACACATATTAGCAAAGATTCCTAGACTAGTTGAATCTCGGATATTACACTTTCCAAGAATGTAGCCTTGGAAAACACCATCATAATACTCAATCTCTAGAAATCATATTACCTTACCCTATTTGTCGAGATGCTACAAATAACGATAGTTATGGTGACCAAATATTTCATGCCACAACCTACTTATTTCATCACATTGTGTTATAGTAGAATGTGATTTTTTAATAAAATTATAAAATATGTACAACCTGCATTGGTGATCTACTTTCCTAACCACCCCCTTTGTTCCATCATAAATTTATTTAATGACTATTGGGTTAGGTGTGAACTCCACTCACTTATTGGTACCTAAATGGGTGATCTCATAGATGGAAATAAGGTTGATGGACAAGGAAGATACATGAATTAAATTTTCAAAATTCCATTATATAAATCAATGGCTCCTTTCTTACATACTTGAACATGTGCACTATCTCCCATTAATATGCTAGGAATGGCACATGGATACAAATATGTAAATATTTCCTATGATGAGGCCATATGGTTTGAGGCTCCTGAATCGACAAACCATGTAGATAATGAGGAAGATTCAACAATAAGTTCGTGACTTGTTTCCTTATATTTGCCATTATCATCTTGTGTTTTTTAAGATTTCTCATCTTTCCTATTGATATTATGTCTCACAAGAATATAAATCATCTAATAAATCTACTTCTTCATGCATGCATGTTCTTCATGATTGGTTTTCTTGTAGTAAGCACATATCACATTGTCCTTGTTTTCTTCCTAATTTTAGAGTTGGGAGACTCCCATGTAGATTTTGGATTGTGCTCCTTCTTCTAATATTGGTCTTTCTTGCATTTGAATTTCTATTTAAGTTTGTTTCTAATATTTATTACCTCATTTGTAGGAAGTACATGCACCTTTGTTATCTTTACAAAACCCAATTGAACAAGTTTACCTTTCTCTTGGGTGAAAGTGGAAGAAAACTCATCCAATGAAGGAATCTTCCAAGTGGCTCCAAATGTGTATTTTGTTGCATGGAATGTAGAAACAAAATTTGAGTGTTCAACACCCAATTTTGAAAAAATTCAGAGAATGTGTTGCTCTTCCTTCTCCATCTTGTCTATGCCACATAAATTGAGTTGAAACAATATTGATTTAAACTTGTTGAAGAAATCATGGACAATATTGAAGTTGCTTGGGATCAAACTAATGAGCTCATTCTCCAACTGATGTCTTCAAAAAACATCCTACATCTTGAAGAGTCCTTCCATATTGATCTATACTTCATTGGGTGTTTTTTCATATTCTATGTGGAATAAGTGGTCGAGATAAATAGAGAGAGAGATAATAATCCATATGCTACACTCATTCGATAAACCATTTTTTCTTTACAATAGTAGAATCTAGTTGAATCTTAGTTCCTGTTGTGATCTTGTATAGGCATTTACTCCACAAGAGAATAACCACTTGTTTCTTTCATTCATAGTAGTTAAATGGTGTGAGGATTTTCTATTGAGACTAATCCATCCTTTCTAGTTCATTATGATTTGTGGCTTCCACCTGAAAACATGTATATTTATCCCTTAGATTCAACCAATCTATGATACCATGTAAGATTCAACTAATCAACCTTCAGTAGGATATAGAATATAATTCAGAAGAAATACAATTAAAAATTTGAGAGAGGATAAGAGAAGAGCAATAATTGGAGAAATGTAATTGTCATTAACCTATAGAAAGAAAAATGATCATCTAAGAATAAGAATGAAATAACGAATGAATACAATGTAATGAAAAATTTAATGCAATAGATATGAATTGTTAATGCAATTATATTAGGCTTAAATACATGAAAATCATGATATATCATGCATGCCCTAATATCAAGTGAAGTGTCCTTACATGAGGGAGTTAACTTGGCTTTTACTAGCCAAGTTGAGTACAAGTTATTCCATGTGCTTTCATTCCTAGAAATCCTCCTCAAGTATAAACTTATTCCTAGAAAATAGGATCTCACTCTACAATGGTGGAGAGAAGCGCTCCTATCCTAACATAACTCTCTAGAATTTAGGGACGAACCTGAAGTGTTCTCCAGGAGAGAAAACAAATGCATGTGAGGGGAAATGATGCATGTACACCAGCATATGTTGTACTTGAGTTTTGTCTCAAGAGAATTCCTCTTTGGTTCAAGCAAGTTTGGTGATATCCAAATCAAAACAATATGTGTAATAGATAGGTTATTTGTATTTGTATTTATATATAAATGAATAAATGAAATATTTGTTTTTAATAAAATGGTTATATTGCATATGGAATGATTATTATGATGCTAGAATGAAGTTATGAATAAAGTTATTTTCTGTTCCATTACTATGAATGTGGTGTCCCATAATATCTTAAACACAAAATTCATAGTAATATTGGCATAAATGTAACTATGGAAAGAAAATAAAATAGAACTAAATTACTAATATTGCAAATGGGGAGAAATGTTCACTTGCCTCTCTGAGGAGGAAACCTATAATTGAGAAATATCCAATACACTTTATTAATCACTTGGGAAAACATTATACAACATTATACCTTTATAAATGGTTTCTCACTCTCAAAATCCTAACAACTAGATTAATATAAATTTACTAATTTTTTATATCGAAAAAAAAATATATATATATATATATATATATATATATATATATATATATATATATATATATATATATATATATATAAGCTACTATTTTTTTGGGAGCTGACCAATAGTTATATTTGTAGTCCTTTATAATATGATTAAAATTTACTAGTATCTCTCTTAGTCATTAATTAGTTGATCTAGTTTATTTACTAGTTTAATGTATTAATTATCGTCTATTTATAGTATATTTACTAGTTCAATGAGTCATTAATTATGGTCAATTTGTAGTATATTTATTAGTTATATTAGTTTAATTGGTTGATATGATTTGTTATCTTCTAGTATATTTATCGGTTTAATGAGTCATTATCTTTTGTCAATTTTTATTATTTACTAGTTTATATTTATTTCCAATTTAGTAGTTTCATACTTATTTTATTTTTGTTATTCATTATTATTAAATATAAATTTATATGACGTGAATAATTTATTGATTTTGATGTATATTTAGGGAAAAAAGAGACAATTGACACTCTACACTATTAGGTTAGGTAATTGCAAACTCTGAACTGAAGTCTATACTGCATTTGGGACAAAAGACCTCACCTCCAATCCATAGATGAGAATCTCTCTAACAACTGTAGATTGATATGTTATTCCATGGTGGCTCAAATAAAACCTAAACTTGGTAATAGATATTTCCACGATGTTGTCAAAGATAATTCAAGTTGGAATAATCCCTCATTAGAAATCAGTGGGGTAGGGAAAGACTTGTAAACTAATAGTGAGTTGGATAAAGAAGCGGGAAAAAAAACAATCAAAATATGAAGAATGTTTTCCTTCCTAAAATAGAGAAGAACCCAAGGTATGAAATAACCTCCTCTAACATTAATAGTTACATTAAATATATGAAGGAACATGTAGTGATATGAAAATTCATGTGGACTTGGCCATCATAAAAATCCCTCATGGATTGGGTTTGTTCTAGAGGGAAACTAAAAGGGAAGATAGATCTAAATATAGGATCTAAAGGATTCTTCATTGCAATATTCACATGCATGGAGAATAGAGAGAGGGTATTTGAAGAAGGCCTATATGTTTTCAAGACAAATGTCTGAATGGACTAGATCCAAGATGTTTTATGACCTATAGGTATATAAGGTAAACTTTACATAGGTATATTTACCTATGACACAGGCCTCACAAAAGTAAAATGAACTAGAACTCATGTGCTTCATACCTCATACCATGTCTTTACTTTTCAATAGTTTAAGGCTACCTTAATTTCAATGAGCTTACAACTGAGATACTGGATAGAAAAATTCATACCTAAGAAAGATGATTTTACAAAGGCACCTTTTTGGATCCAAATGTAGGGAGTTCTAGGAATAAGAAACCCTAGAAGGAATTGAAAATACATTAAGATCCTGTGTCAAAATCTCATAGGTAACTAAAAATACAATATGCACTGCCTACGCTCGAATATGCATCTACATGAATGTGGGATGGGAAATTTAAGAATTAATATGCATAAGATACCATGATGAAGAATGGATCCAAAACTTAGACTATGAGAATATGATGCAGGATCATCACTAGAAAGCATGCGAAGCAAGACGTATCAACGTCTGGGACTCTGTACGAGACCTCAACGATGACAGTTTCGACTGATATTTTGAAATCCTCTTTAAGTTAGTTCCAGAGAAATCATTGAGTCACGCTTGAGAGATCGCTAGCGAAGTAGGAGTTTCCACTCTAGCTATGGAATGTGACTACACTAGGATAACTATCAGGATAAGTTTTGATGTACACAAGTTGTCAGGGGGAACCCTAAGAGCCCTCTGAGATAAATAGAGGTTTTGTATGCCCGAATGAGGTTGCCCATAAGTAGTTAGATGGTAGTAGGAGAAAATGAGATAGAAGTTAGGTAGAGATTTCTGACTTTTTCAGTTTTTTCTTTTCATTTATAGTTGTAACCATTTTTCACTTTGGAATATAATAGAGGAAAATTGATCCAATGCATAGTGTGGACATTGTTTGCAATCCCCTATTATTGTGTCTTAATGAATGAATGACTTAATTTCATTATGAATAGATGGAACTGTGAATGTTAGGATAAGTTTCAATTGTTTCTCTTCTGACGAGTGGTGCAAGGTGTGCACACAGAATGCAAGGAGTGCATAGACATAATCTGTTTTGGTTATGAAGCTCAGAAGAGATAGCACAAAATTTTTCCCTTTGCAAGGAGCACAAAGAGATTGGTGCAAGGCATGCACAATCGTCTGTATGAATTTGAACTTTGCCTAAAGATCTGGTTTAAGGAGTGCACAGATATGAGATTCGACTAAGTGTCAAAGGGACTTTGTAAGAAGTCGAAGAACCAGGAAAGGAGAACGTTGGGAGGGTGAGGGAAATTTCTCTTTGATAAATCCCCTGGATTTGAGTTGTTGAAATCCCTGAACGTAGGGAGTGCACGATAAGTCGAGTGTTGTCACAGAGGAAGACCCAGGGTTCATGCTCAAGAGAACACCAAAAAACCCTAAATACTGACCCTTTCAGCAACACATGCAAAGCATATGAAGTTTCACCCAAGGTAGAGGCAGGGGTGGTTGCAGGACTCAGGTGTCTGAAACCATAGCTGGGACATAGATCTATGATTATAGCACTTAGCAATTATCTAGCATGGTTTCTCCATCAATATTCAAACCTTACAACACTTCGCAGATAGCATAGAGAATTGTACTATATACTTAGATTCAAGAAGACTTAGCACTTAGATACAGTAAGATACATTGGATTCACTAGATCATACACTAAGCATATTATATATCAGATCTAACATTTATTCCTATCTCAGAAGCACAAAGCATAACTAAATCTATTTAATCACATCAAGCACTTAGCCAAGAAGGAGATAAACACATTAGGTCGAAGCATAGAGCACAATACACAAGGTTACCGTGGTTCACCCCCACCCTGGGGCTACGTCCACAAAGTCTTGTTCTTTATATTATCTAGGTCAAGCGGTTACAACACGAAGCTTCAATGACCCTTACTTTGCACAAGACAAAAGATCTGCGCAACTCACTATATCCTTCTTCCTTGCACTTGAGTACAAAACTACAACAACTTGCACTGAGCTTTTCAATCTCCTTACAATCATGCACAAAGCACTTGCAATATACATCCTATCACACAGATCCAATTACTAGCACTAAGACTTTAGCTATACATCACATAGATGTACTACCATCTACTACTTAAATTTCCTAAGTATCTATTTATATATTTAAGCGTGGGTAAACCCATGGGCCGACATCCCTTTCCCATTACATCAACCCAAAACCCTAAAGGGACCCAAAAATAGGTCTATTTTCCCTAATTTCCGCTTCACGTTGCGCTCCATCTTTGGAAAGATGTCGTAGTACCAACAATGGTCAAATATGACCAAGTATTCTTCAAAAATTGGTCAAGGGCCAATAGGCCCCCAACACTCACTTGTGACTCGTCTCGAGTCACTCTAGTCTGATCAATTTTGCCTCAAATGCCTCAAGCTTAGCTCGAGATGCTTCAACCTCCTGCTTTGTTATTTCCTCTTGCTTGACGAAATCCTGGATGAGTGCCTTAGGCATTGTTCAACTATAGTCACGATCTATTCCAGCTCTATTCCTTGGTTCTCAATCTCTAAGAATAGCTGACATGCCTTATCCTGCAAGGGTTGAAGTTGTTGAGTTACTTCCATTACCTTGCTCTGGATCATGTGGATCTGCTACTGTGTGATGCGTTGTTCATGGGATCGCTTCATTTTCTCTATGGTTGATAGGGCCTTCAACTACATCTAAAGTCTGTCTACATGCTGCTTCTCTTCCTGGAGCTACGACTCCAGTTTATGAAATTCTGGGTTCTCGGTTAGGTTCTCATGTATCTGCAAACTTCTGCTACTTAATTGTTTGCATTCTTCGATGAGTGCTTTAATCCTTTCTACTATAGTTCGGGCAGTTATTTCTCGCTGGTTGTGATCTTCTTGCGGGGTGTGTGGGATGATCTGAAGCTCTAATTCCACGACTCTTTGTTGAAGTTGTTGAATAACTTCAGCAAGATTCATCACTTGACGGTCTAAGGGTTATTCAACCTTCTTTTCTAAGCCAATCATAGAGAGAAATGCTTTGTTGACAACTTCTTCGATCCCAGCTTGCTTCGCGGGAAGCTGCTCCTTCTCCTTTTGGATTTTTTCTCTGTCTTTGTCAAATTTCCATTGGATTGCCTTCTTCTCTTGTTGTGTAGCTTGATGCTGCTCTATTATTTTCTTTAGGGCCTGGGTGGCCTCTGCTGTTGCTTCTTCTTCTTTCTGAAGGTGTACTTCGACTGTGTCAACAATCCTGTGGAGTTGAATTGGTACATCTCCTGCTTCTGTTGTTCCTTCTGGCAAGGGCACAGTGGAAGCTTCACAACTCGATTGAAGTGCTTGCTTTAATCCTTGGAGCTCAATTTAAATTCATTTGTACATGGCCTCATGCTTAGCTACCTATTTTTATGTTATCTCTTTGATAGCTTCATTCATAGTCGCAAGGATAAAGATGAAGTCGTCTGGGGTGAGTGTGGTCGTCAGTTTAGTCATGGATGCTTTCGAATTATTCTTGGAAGAAGGTTCTGGAGGTGAACCCTTTCTTTTATTTATGATCTATACTTCGTCCTCTGACCTTTGTTCAACTTCTTCAAAGTCTTTGTTATTACCTCTGTGATCGGGTGTGGTGGAAGCCGTCCTTACAGATCTACTGTCAACGTCTTGGATTTCCTCATATTTCTTTATCTTCTTAGTTTTCTTCTCTTTACTGGGCCCAGTTGTATTCTGCACAACTTCTGGGCTTTCGATGTCAGACATATCTATTGGATCTGCTGAGATAAGGAGGTCCGCCGACCATTCCTTGGTGATTTCTTCCAGGTCTTCTTCTGTCATCTTATAATAGGAATGAAGATGTTCCTGGTGTTCATCAGCACATGGAGTTAGGTATATAAAGTGTCCTCCCATATTGAACTTTATCAGAGGTCGGAACCTTTGTAAAGTGTTCAGGGTTATGCGAGGTTCACCCCCTATGGATTCTTTCAGTTGGTTATAGTATGTATGAAAAATGACATTTGATTGCCACTTCTTGTTCATATCATTCAAGTACCATAAGGTACTAAACTTTGTGGCTAAGGGTTCAAAAGGGTCAAGGTTCGGGAAGGTTGTGCCTTCCATTAGCTCCCATGCAACGAAAGCGACCAGTATTAGTAGCCAGCTAAAGTGGAATTCATGCACCTGATCCCGGGCTTCTCTGTAGTCAATCTCTAGCTGGTTAACCAGGTACTTCACCTAGTTCATCTGTAGTCCCTCTGCACATTTTCCTGCAAGGTAAACTACAAATATTGATACTTGAGTTGGTCTATTCTTATGTACCAATTTCCCTTCTATCAGTTGGCATGCAAGGCACACTGTGCCACTCTCGATAGAGGCTACCTTGTAGCCTCACATGCCCTTCTCGACATTGCCATAAGATTTTTTAATCTTCTGTGAAAGAGCGCAGTCCACAGTCTTTCCAGGGTAGTAATCCCAGGGATCAAGGCCCTGCATACTAAGCCTGGTGATCCTATTGATCAGTGTGGGATCAATAGTTATGTGACAATTTACCCACAGGTATCCTCCATGGCAACTTGCAAGCAACAATTTTACATAAGCATTCACCTCTTGGTGTCTTCCGATGTGCGGTATTTTCATGACGCTGAGCAAAGAAGACTACTTGAGGTTCATTGTCCATTGTTGAGGGACAATCTTGGAATTATTTCCCTTCTTTCTGGTTAATTACTTATGAGGGGAAAGCATGATGTAAGATTTATGGTCTCCCAGGTTGAAGTCGCAAAACTTCAACGCCGCAACCTTGTCTTGATCTGCATGGTAGGTGCATACTCCTTTTGGTAGATAAGAAATGACTAGGGTGTATTCAAAGTCTTGAGGGACATTGTCCCAGTTAATCGCACTGCTCAAAGGGGGTATGTAAGCTGGTAGGATGGAAGGTACTAAATTTGCATTGGTTATGTCATCTTTATGCTTAGTTCTTCTTTTTGCGTTGGCTCGAGATGTTCCTGCTCGAGCAGTCGACGGGGAGGCTTGTGTTCATCTCGTCGATGATGCCTGTAAACCTGTATACAACCCTCTTTATGACATGACTCATTAGGTTCTGAGGCTAAAAAGTTCCTCTCTTACAGATTCTTCAGTTGCGCTGAGCTCATCGGACATATACGCTCAAGGAAAATATCGGGGTGACACTAGTATTAAGCACTATACTGGGATAAATAACAATGGTGTGACGATCACTGTAGACACTTGATAATTCTGTGAGCTTCAACTTCTTAATTGGCAAAAGTGTTCTTCAGGAATGGGTCGACGAGATTAATAGGCAATCTCAACAATGATTTGCTTGCAACAGACATGGGGCCTTCATTAACTCCATTCTATCCATTCTGGTGCTGTCCATCAGTCTAGTCGTAACCCATCATTACTTTTCGACCCGTTTAGAGCGGTAGTTGAATGGACATATTTTCTTCCAACGACTATATCACTTCGCCATGGTGAAGTGAACCATGTCGCTATTCTGATATCTCAATAAAGTTCAAATTCTACAATTTCTCTTTTTGTGACGTTCCATCTAGACTCTTTTGTACATTTTTTCCATCTTTGCCTTCTTCTTAGTTAACAATCTATCTTTATTTCTCGTGAGCTTCTTCTCAGTGGTTTTTTTCCTGCTCTGATTTCTATTTTCCTTGGATATAGTCACTTCACGTTGCTAATGTTATTTCTTAGGGTTCAGGGATAACGACTCTTCTTTGTCTACGATGGGGACTTTAGTCTTCTATGAATCCTTTGGCATTCTGATAACTTTGAAGTTTGGGTTTCTAGTGTGAAATGGCTTCGATTGATTCATTTGTTCTTCAATCAACTGTGTGATCTTTCTAGTCCTAAAGTCTTTTAACTCTTATCTCTGTTGTTCTAAATTTTTTTCTTCTGCCTTCTTTCTAGTGTGATCTCTTTCAATCCAAGGATTTCCAAGCAACATAGTAAATGGGGCGTTGACCTCAATAAATTTGATGATTTCAAAATATTCCTCTGTCAGAATTCCATTGACATTCATAGATATCCGAGTGAGCCTTCCACATAGGTTTACCATTTTTCCTTTGAAAAACCCTATTCCACTTAGGGATGGAGTCATAGAAGGTCTCCCTATAGCTTCCCAAGTTCTTTCTGTCATGACATTCACCCGTGTTTCCTCATCCAGAGCACAGTCAATGTCAAAGTCTTCTATTCTTACTTCGATGCATTCTTTTTCTTTGAAGATATCTAATAGCCTAATATGTCAGTGATCATTCAAGGTTTATTTCATCTGTAGTAACATCTTCTCTAATTCTTTTTGGGTTTCTTCTATTTATGGATCTTCCTTAAGGTTTTCTTCACGTAGATTCATTTTTTCAATCCTAGAAATCATTCTAGGGAAATCCAATACTTCATGGTCCAAAGCCTTGCAACAGAGACAACTCGTTCTTCCACCAGGGAACTCCTTAGCTAGATGTCCCAGTTTTCTGAAACT
>JZKD02S2229877.1:108754-141768 GCA_000966675.3 Picea glauca
TGTACATTTTTCATCAACCATCCATCAATCAATTACTTGACATCAATCAATCAAACCATTTGCATCAATGACACATGATCCAACAATCTCCCAAATAATCAAACCATTGGCATCAATGACAACATGATCCAACAGAGAGGATGTTGTCGAAGAACACTTGCTGAGATCAGTTTCCATATTGGGAGGCAGAGCCAAGATGGAGGTCCTAATGTATGAAGGAAATTTAGATGTTGAAGAGCTATTGGATTGGATAAGATCCAAGGACAAATATTTTGAATATGAATACGTTGATGACGAAAGAAGGGTGAGACATTCTATCACCAGACTAAAAGGACATGCAACGTTGTGGTGGGATGAACTGCAGGCTGAGAGAAGAAGCAAAGGAAAACAAAAGATAAAGAGATGGGACAAAATGGTATCCAAGTTGAAGGCTAAGTTCGTGCCCAAATATTATCAGATCAATCTGTTCAGGAAAATGAATAACCTGAGACAAAAAGGGATGACAGTTAAGGAGTACATAGAGGATTTATATAGGCTGAACACCAAAACTAGACAAAGAGAGTGAGATGAAGAATTTTTTTTTGGGTATATAAATGGCCCGAGATATGAAATCCAGGATGAGCTTATCATGATGTCAGTGAGGACAGTAGAGGATGATTATCAGTTTGCATTGAAGGAAAGTGAGAAGTTGGCCAGAAAGCAAAGCCAATGGGGAAGAGGTAAAGGCCCACCCCCCCCCCAAAATCAAGAGAGTTACCCATGACAGAGCACATAAGTCTAAGCACAAGATTGAGAAACCACATGGTCACTCAGAAAGATGAGGAAGTTYCCGAGAAAGACATAGTGGTGGAAGAATTTATTCTAGAGGAAGAGGAAGAAGAGGAGGAGGGGAAGTAAGATGCTATTCCTATGGAAAGACAAGACACATGTCTTGGGAATGTCTCAAGAAAAATAAAGAAGGAGTAGGTGAAGCTCACATTTCATAAGCACAGAGAAGAAATGTTGAAGTAGAAGGAGCAGAGGATGGAAGATCCTTGATGTTGAGAAAGGTTCTCTTAAAACTAGAGTCAGAAGTTGAGAGGCCAATGCAGAGGAATAATCTCTCCAGAGCAACTTGCAAGACTAAGGAAAGAGTATGCAAGGTGATAATTGACAATGGGATCAATGACAACTTAATATCCACATAGATGGTGGAGAAATTGGATCTAGAGACAACTGCACATCCAAATCCATACAAAGTCTCATGGTTGCATAAAGGACACTAGGTGATGGTTACTAAACAATGCTTGGTTGAATTTAAGATAGAAGGACATAGACATGAAATTCTATGTGATGTAATTCCCATGGATGTATGCCATATTTTTTTGGGAAGACCGCAGAAGTTTGATAGGAATGTCATTCATGATAGGAGGAAGAATACATAAACCTTGAAGAAGAATGGTAGAACACACATGTTGCTGCCAATAGAAGAGAAGAAAGTGAAAGAGGAAGCCAACATGAACATACTTCTTATGAGTGGGAATAAACTCCTAAAAGAAGTCAAGGAAGAACAAGAGATACAGTTTGTTGTGGTGAGGAAACCCATAGTTATCCTTACAAGTACTTAAATGGATGATTTTTCTGAAGAAGTTCAGGAATTGTTGGATAATTTCACTGACATAGTGGTGGATGAGCTGCCAAACTCATTGCCACCCATCAAAAGTATCAACCACCATATTGACTTGATACCAGGAGAGAGTCTTCCAAACAAAGAAACATATAGATTGACACCTCGAGAGAATGAGGAAGTAAAGACCTAAGTCCAAGAACTATTAGACAAGGGGTTGGTTAGAGAGAGCTTGAGTCCATGTGGAGTACCAACTGTATTGAGTGCAAATAAAGATGGAGGATGGAGAATGTGTATAGACTCAAGAGCCATTAACAAGATCACCAACAGGTATAGATTTCCTTTACCAAGAATGGATGATTTAATGGACTATTTAAGTGGAGCTAATTTTTTTCTAAAATGGATTTGAAAAGTGGATATCACCAGATTAGGATGAGAGAAGGTGATGCGTGGAAAACAACCTTTAAGACAAATGAAGGTTTGCATGAGTGGCTTGTTATGTCGTTTGTCTTAACAAATGCCCCGAGTACTTTTATGAGGCTGATGAATGAAATAATGAAATATTTTGTTGGCAAGTTTGTGGTTGTGTATCTGGATGATATACTGATCTTTAGCAGGAGTAAAGAGGATAATTTGAGACACCTAACGCTAGTGATGAGGAGGCTACAACAGGAGAAGCTGTTGATAAATCTGAAGAAGTCCTCTTTTATGAAGACAAAACTCATTTACTTGGGTTTTGTGATCTCTTCAAATGAACTGAATATGAATCCATAGAAGGTGAAAGCGATCAAATAAAGGCCATCACCAAGAAGCATGTTTGAGGTAAGAAAATTCCATGGATTAGGAAATTTCTATAGGAATTTCATTAGAGACTTAAGTGGAATTTGTGCACCAATGATGGATACAATGAAGAACAAGCACAAGTATTTTAAATGGACAAAGGAGGTCAAGAGGATATTCAATATACTAAAGGAGAAAATAAAAGAATGACCAATTATGGTCTTACCGAATTTTGAAAAGACATTTCAGGTGAGATGTGATGCAAGTGGAGTTACAATAGGAGTAGTTTTGAGCCAGGATAATAGACTTGTCGCCTATTTCAATGAGAAGATGAATGAGACCAAGATAAAATACTCCACATATGATAAGGATTTTTATGCCATAATTCAATCCTTGAAGAAATAGAGACATTATATTGTCCGACAAGAATTTGTCTTGTATAGCGATAACCAGGATTTACAATTCATAACCAGAAGGAAAAATTGAATCAAAGGCATGCAAAATGGGTTGATTTAATGAAAAATTTTACATTTTCCATAAAACATATTTATGGGAATGCTAACAAGGTTGTTGATGTATTAAGAAGGAGATGTTTTATTCTGCAAGAATTTCAGGTCAAGACCTTGGGGTTTGAACACCTTAAGGACATGTATTGTGATAATACAGATTTCAAGGAAGCATACGAAGCATGTGAGAACCCTATGTTGAGAGACAAAAGCTAGTGGACAAAGTACATGATTCAAGAGGAATTGCTATTTAAGGGAAATCAGTTGTGCATACAAAAATTCTCAATGAGGGATAACCTTTTGAAGGAAAAGCATAGTGGAGGATTGGCTGGACATTTCGGCCATGATAAAACGTTTGCAAAGTTGAGAAGTTCATACTATTGGCTAGGTATGAGAACAAAAGTGATAAATTTTGTGAACAAATGTAGAATATTCCAGCACATGAAAGGGAAAAGAAAAAACACTGGATTGTATAAACCATTGCCAATACGAGAGAGGCCTTGGGATGAAATAAGCATGGATTTTGTGTTGGGACTGACAAGAACGCAAAGAGGATTTGATTCCATATTTGTGGTGGTGGATAGATTTTAAAAGATGAAACACTTTATCCCATTCCAAAAGACCAGTAATGAAATGGATGTTGCAAATCTGTTCTTTAAGGAAGTTGCGAGACTTCACGGCCTACCCAGAAACATTGTCTCGAACAAGGACACAAAATTTGTTGGTCACTTTTGGAGAACATTGTGGAATAAGTTGGGGATAGATTTTTCCTTCAGTTCATCTTGTCATCCTCAGACAGATGGATAGAATGAGGTGGTAAACATAAGTTTGGGAAACTTATTGAGGATTCTGGTTACTGAGTACCATAATCAGTGGGATCAGATTCCGCCACAAGCAAAATTTTCATACAACGACTCTCCAAATAGGAGAACTGGAAAGATCTCATTCCAAATATTGTATGGAATGTACCATAGGAGAGTATCTGATTTGAGAGACTTGGAACATAGTGAGATCATAAGCACTGAAGAAGAATAATTTGTTGCAGAAATGTAGAGGCTCCATAGCCAAATCATAGGACAATTGCAGAGTTCTAGCCAGGAGTACAAATGTAGAGTTGATCAACATCACAGAGAACTTCAATTTGAAGTAGGAGATCAGGTTCTGACACATCTTAGGAAAGAAATGTTCCCTAGATGAACATATAACAAGTTAAAAATTAAGAAGATAGTACCATGTAAGATCTTGAAGAAGTTTGATGCAAACGCCTATGAGATTGAGCTACCAGATGATGTGGGAATATCGCCCATATTCAATGTTTTAGACTTGTATCCTTATAGGGAATATGACACCAAGGGACTAGAAGATCAGGCGAAGATTCAGTGGGAGAAACAAATGCTTGTAGCAGAGAAAACACAGATGGAGAATATAGTTGATCAGAGGATCGATAAAAATACCAAGAGGAAGATGTATTTTGAATATCTGGTCAAGTGGAAGGGACAACCAATAGAAGATGTTAGTTGGGAAAATGAAGCCACCATTTAGAAGAATGGAAAGTCGGTGCAGAAGCTCATGGACAGGAGTCCATGAATTTTTGTCAAGGGGAGTATGATGTAGGAGCATCACAGGAAAGCACACAGAGCAAGACCTATCAACGTCTAGGAATATGTACGAGACCTCAATGCTGGCAGTTTTAGTTGATATTTTGAAATCCACTCTAACTCAGCACTAGAAAAATTGTTGAGGAATGCTTGAGCGATCGCGAGCGAAGTGGGAGTTTCCACTCCGACCTTGGAATGCGACTGCACTAGGATAGTTGTCATGATAAATTTTGATGTAGACAAGTAGTCAGGGGGAACCCTAAGAGCCCTCTGAGATAAATAGAGGTTTTGTATGCCCGAATGAGGCTTCCTAGAAGTAGTTAGATGGTAGTAAGAGAAAATGAGATAGAAGTTAGGTGGAAATTTATGAGTTTTTCAGTTTTTGTTTTTCATTTACAGTTGTAACCATTTTTCACTTTGGAATATAACAGAGGAAAAATGATCCAATGCATAGTGAAAACATTGTTTGCAATCCCCTGTTATCATGTCTTCATAAATGAATGAATGAATTTCATTATGAATAAATGGAACTGTGAATGTTAGGATAAGTTGCAATTGTTTCTCTTCTGACGAGTGGTGCAAGGTGTGCACACAGAATGAAAGGAGTGCATCGATGAAATCTGTTTCAGTTTTGAAGCTCAGAAGAGATAGCACAAAACTTTTCCCTTTGTAAGGAGCGCAAAAATACTGGTGCAAGGCGTGCACAATCATCTACAAGAGTTTGAACTTTGCATAAAGATATGGTGCAAGGAGTTCACAGATCTGAAATTTGACTAAGTGTCGAAGGGTCTTTGTAAGAAGTCCATGAACCAGGAAAGGAGAACGCTAAGAGGGTGAGGGAAATTTCTCTTCGAGAAATCCCTTGGATTTGAGTTGTCGAAATCCATGAACACAAGGAGTGTGTGGGAATTCAAGACCTTCATGAGATAAATATCAGGAGGGAAAGCGAGAACAATCATTAGATCAGTTGCAAAAGGGATCTGGACTATTAGATTAACATCCAGTGACTAGAGGAAGCACGGGGGAGAAGATCAAATCTGGACCATTATATTTGAGTGCATTGATCAACAGTCATTGGATCCAGAGACAAGTGCATGAGATTTAACACCTGGAAGTGCACAAGGCAAGCAAACTTATGAACCACAAAGTTCACGAAACAATCATAGTCATTGATCAAATGAAATCATGGGCCATAGATCTGGTCCCAAGAATATCGCGAGTTTAGATATAGGAAGAAGAGAGGGGAGTGGTCCTCCAGCTTTGCGAAACATGAAATCCCAAGTTCGTGAAGGAGAAGGAAAGACCATTGGATCACATGGATTTTGGACCTTTGATTTGACATAAGGAGAGCCTAGATTTCAGATATCATAAATCGATAAGGCGAGCAAATCAAACCTTTCAAGGACGGGAAACACGAAATCGTGAAGCGCTCAAAAGGTTCACCCCAGGTCATAGTGAGGGGTCACATCATTGAAGGTTAAGGGAGGAGATAGCATGCGCTAGGCCCCACTTTGGGATTTCAGGAGTCAGAGAGTTGGGGTTGGCACAGGTGCGAACACCCAACATGCGAAGTCACAAAGAACCTGTTGGTCAGGTGAGCGGTCACAACCATGGTCACAAATGGGAAGGCACTTAGTACAGGAAGAGCTAGCGTCCAGTTTGTGTGGAAGTTGGATAGTGTTTAGGAGAGAACCCGTAGGTCTCAGATGACCTATGCATTTGGAGAAAGGACCTGTGTAAGTAGGTTTGGAGTCTAGTAGAGACCCAAAGAGTTGATCTGACTCAGTTTCTTGATCGATCCTAGATCGACAGGTCACATAAACCTTAGGAGAGAAGGGGGGTCTGCATTAGAATATCCCCTTCATATGTCGTAAATGGCATGTGCACAGACATATGTTCAAGGATTTTTCTTATAATACCACTTCAAACATTGACAAAGACAACAAGGAGACATATAAGTAGGGTTTTGTTAAGGTCCTAGGTAATAAAAATTATGGGAAGAAAACAATAGGACCCATTCCCCAGGAGAAGTTGAGTAACAATTTTTTTTTTTTAAACCTTAGAAAATATAGAGGAACTTAAGGAATATGGCAAGGGAAGGGAAAGGAAATGAGGCAACTCAATATTCAGAAGAATAGAAAAGGAATACAAAATGAATGTAAGGGAAACTGTAGGGAACAAAATAAATCAAAGAAACTGAACATGACATGGAATTATGGGAAGACTCCAATATTGACTTTGAAGAGGACACACAACCACAAAACATGGATATGGAACATTGGAAGTAGACTTACCAAAATTAATAGAGAGAAATGGGGAAAAACATCTTTTAGGGTTAAAAAAAAGACAACTTCAACAAATTTAGAAGGAATTAACAAAATGAAAAATGAAAGCAAGGGTAAATTCTCAATGTCATAGCCCAATAAGTAAGCTTGGTATAAAAAAAAACCACTCGAGTCACAAAATAAAATTACATTAGAAGAAAAAAGAGGGGGAAGGAAATACTTCAAATAAAAACTAGAAGATATTGGAGCACTTTTAGTAGATTCAAGGGAAGAAATTGGGCTCCTAGTGAATTATTTTTCATCTCAATCTAAGGTTTAAAATGGAAATTATATAACAGAAAATTAGAGGCCTCAATTCCCATAGAAAGCATAGGATTCTTAGGTGGAGAATAGAAAACGAAAATCCAATAGTTATTATGATACATGACACAAAATGTGGCATGAATTCAATGATTGACATTGCTTAGAAATGTTGGAGGGATGGCAAATGTCTTGTACTATCTGCCACTAGTTTTGTAGTAGGTCTAACAATATTATCAGATACAATGAAAATAGTTATACAACACAATATGGATTCATTCAACTTCATAATTATAGAAAAAAGATACAAAGGATTCATTACTAATGTATATGGTCCTTCAAACACAATACACAAAGGCTTGTTATTACATTCTTTTCAATCCATAAGTTAACTCAACCAAATTTATCACTGGGTGATAGTAGGTGTCTTCAGTATGATTACCACACTTTTGGAGAAAAAAGGGGTCCATAAAAATATAGATAATGACAATTTGGATTTCAAGGAAATGATTGAGAAACTTATATTAATCAATATACAAATCATCAATGGTTTTCATACCTATAACAGTAAAAGAGGACAATCCCAAATTGCAATAAGATTGGATAGATTTCTAGTTTCAAAGGAATTCTTCCAAAATAAAATGTCCATCTCAACTGAAATTCTCCCATTTTCAGGATATGATCATTGGCCCATCAACCTACAATGGGAGAGTAATCAAACCCCTTAGTTGAATATTTTTCACTTTGGAAAAAATTGGCTACAGAATCTAGACTTTATGTCAAATATTGAACATTGGTGCAATAAATTAAATAATACAAAATGGTAGAAAATTTGGAATATTCAAAAAACAAAAATGAGTCAAGATGGATATCAAAATATGGAACAAAGTAGTGTTTCGGAACATCTTCTAGGACCAATGATATTTGGAAGTGGAAATGGATAAATTGCAAGATACATTTATCTTAGTAGGACAAATGTAGGAACTGGTACCCTAGGAGAACCACCTAAGTAGGGAGATAGAAGTAAGAGAAAAATAAGAATAAACACTATGGTGACATAAATATTGCATTAGCTATCTTAAGGAAGGGGATAGAAATTTCAATTTTTTTCATAATTCTATGATAAGTGAAAGGAACTAGAACCAAATATCCTCCCTAAAAATAACATTAGGGGGTAAAGTAGAGAGACATGAAGACATCAAGAAGGAGTTCAAATATCATTTCAGTTAGTATATTTTAAAACTATAGGAATATATAAAGGTTTCCATTAGGAAGATTACAAAGTCCATTCCCTCTTTGGTTACTCATGAATAACACCTTATCCTTCTTCACCCAATTTTCGATGAGGAAGTATTAGAAATGGTAGGTGGGATGGTCTCAAGGGAATCCCTTGGTCCACATGGATTTACTAATGATATTTTCTAGTCATGTTGGGTGGTAGTAGGTAAGGAAGCATTGTAGGTAGTTGAGGACACAATAAAATACAAGAAAATTCTACAATTCTTCAACTCCACCCTCTTGGTACTCATTTCCAAAGAGAAACATGTGAATTCAATTGACAAATTCAGGCCCATTTTACTATACAAGGTGATACACAAAATCGTAACCAAGATCATAGCTATTTTCTTTAATCCCATCCTTACCAACCTAAACTCTTCAAGGAAAGGAAGCTATGTGTAATTCCATCAGATGTTGGATGGAATATATTACTGCATGAGACCATTCACTCTTTAAAAAATACCAAAACTCCAAGTATGATGGTTAAATTATATTTATCTAAGACTTATTATTCTTTAAGTTGGATTTCCTACAACACAATCTAACAACTTGTATGTTATAACATGACTAGATTCTCTGGGTTAAAAATTTGATATCCTTTATTTTTTCTCAATATTAATACACAATTGTCCTTCTACTAAATTAAACCCTTCCAAGGGAATCCACCAAGGGGACCCTCCCTCACCTTTTATGTTTATAAATATGGTGGAAGATATAAGAAGAAATATTAATCAAGAATTACTTAAGGGAAACCTAAAATGAATCAATCATATCCCCTCTACTCACCCAATTCCCCATTTGAAGTTATTATATGATGAGTCTCCTCATGGGAGATCCTTTTTTCCACAAATCCCTTACCTTTACAAGAGTTTTGGATTCCTTTATTCTTATGTATGGAACTATATTCAATTTGGAAAAATCCATTATCTTCTTCTTTAATACTCCCCTGACCATTGGAAGAAACATAATTATGTTGCTTGGCTTCCAAAGAGGTCATCTCCCCTCCAATTACCTAGGTTCTCCCCTTCTGGAGAATTCCCTTATGAATGTCTCTTGGTAGGATCTTCTTTCTAGTTTGGAAGAAAAACGTTCTAGCCATACATTAAGATTCCTTACTCTTCCCTTAAAAATTACTCTAATCAAGTTGTTCTTCAATATATGACCCTTTATATCTTCTCTATCCTTGCTTACCTAGCCAAAATACTCAAAGAAATCTAGGCTATATAAATATCCTTCCTTTCGGGAAGACCGTTGAAAGAGGGAAAATGGGCCCTAGTAGCATGGAATACACTGTACCTTCCAAAACTGGTAGTAGGAATGAGATTCAAGGATCCTTCGATTATTGTGAAAATACCTAGCTACAAAAATTTGGTGGCACTAGATTAAAAAAAAAAATTACCTTTAGAGCATTGTATGGAAAGATAAATATGTATGGAATTTGAGTGACAGTGAAATTATTAGAATGGAAAACCGAAACCTTAGTTCACTAATATGAAACAATGCCTAAAATAATAGATCATTGTCTCAAAATCATTGTTTCTTGGAAATCAAGGTAGGCACCCTATCCTTTTCTAGGATGATGTATGACAATAGGAAAAGAAGTTGGAAAGTCAGCAAAACCTTCAGGACCATATCCATTCTTATCAATCAGGGATGGAAATGTGTTCACCAATATTGGATAAATGCAAATTTCATTCCATCTAATAATCATAAAGTATGGATCTCAAATATAGGTTGTTAAACAAGATTGATTGTAGAAGTTACAACTCGGTTGGATGAAATTTTGAAAGGTGTGACAATATACTATGATAATGAGTCAAACATACTAATATGGGGATTGCAAGGAAATATAAATTCCAAAGTTAAGTATTATTATAGATTGGAAGCACACGAAAAACTTTGGAAAAAGACACCATATGAAAAATGTATGGAACCCAAAATTACGACAAAACATTTCAATATCTCTCTAGTTGTTGGTGAAAAGAAAAACACTCACATGGTTCAAACTCACAAAAATAGGCTTTCAAGTCTGAGATTCTATTATATGTGTATAATAAGAGAAGAAAAAACTAAATACATGTTTAATGAATGCTCATAAGTTTAAGACCTATGGGGTAGGGGAGAAACTATCTTCAAACAAATATACCATAACGAAGACATCATAATATACACATTGGACAACTAGAGATAATCTCTCTTCACCAACTCATTATTAAGTAGAGAATGGAACATATTTCCAAGTTTCCTCCTTTGGACAATTTTGAAGGAAAGGAACCATTGAATCTTCAAGCATAAATAAATGGGAATATAATGTATTTGGATCAAAATTCAAAATATCATCTAAAAAGAATTTGTTGATTTTAGATGTAAGGAAGCATCCTATTAGGCCCAAGTATATGAAGAGATCATCCTTAAGGATTGGAAATTTACTCAAATTCCACTTTCTCCAGCCTCTTCAAAGACACTATATAGATCTCCTTCACTCGACAAATGGTCAAGACCCCTTTGCGGTTTCACTAAACTAAATTTTGTTGGAGCTTCAAAGGGAAATCCAGGAATTGATGGAGTAGGAGGGTTTTCTATGATGTTTCAAGGTCCAGTTTTTTCATATATTCCTCTCACTTTGATATAAAAACCAACAACTCAATCAATATTTCATATTTAGTAACATGTTTGCAAATAATAATCTAGTTGAACCTGCAAATTTCAATCATAGATGGAGACTCACCCATTGTCATCTGGGCTCTAGATAGAATCTTATGTGGAACAAATTTGGACATGGTATCCAACAATTGGAGGCTCTTAGAAAAATATATGCTTGTCTCAACTCTAACAAAATCTAGTCACTCCATAAACCCCTCCCATATATGAAGGAAATAAAATGGTCTAGCTGGCTATTTGGCTAATGAGAGAGTGAAGATAGAAGGGAAAAGCCTCCATCAAAATTATAAATCATGGATTCCATATCGCTTAAGGAGGGAGTGTAGAATACTTAATAACAAGGATTGGCACCACCTGGATGGGGTGCATGATGGGAATACAATAGTTCTCCACAAATATGCATTACATGTGTATGATGACATGCCAAGGGTTTAAGGATCAACTCCAAGTGCATACCAAAAACACCATTTAGCAAAGACGGAAGTACAAAATGTGGTTTATGATGAATTTAATGGATGGTCCAAAGTACAAGTAGAGTGAAGAGTACTTGATAAGGGAAGACAAGTGAACTGTAATGGACTTGAATGGGAAACCAATGTATATATTTTCCTTGTGGAAGGATATAAGAAACCCATAGAAGAAGTTTGAAGCTTTGTGAAATGTTTATTGGTCCAACGGGGATTGCACAAGGATATTCCCAATAACTCATCTATTCTATTGGTTAATGAATCCATGCTTATTTTAGTTTTCTACATTTTAGTTCTTTTATCTAGTGGAATAAAGCATTTAGTTGGGGATATTGATCCTAGTGGTATAACATTTACTTTAGATAGATCTCTGGTTCAAATGGTGCTTAACCTTCAATTAGGGAAAATATAGTATTTGTTTAGAGTCTTCCTTTTCTCTAGTTTTTCCATTCAGGTTATGAGGGTTCCAGTAATGAATCTACCCATTCTTCTAAACCACTCTCTAATTCTATTTATAAGACTAGTTAATTTAGGTCCCCTTACTCAAGCTCGACTAACCATCATTTAAGTTGGGACTCTTGCTGAATTATATTGGAAAACCATCATCCTCACTTGCTAAAGAGAGGTATGGTGAAAAAAGGTGTTGTTCATCATTAATATTCTATTCATATTGACTCCAAAGATAAGAGGAAATTTACTTCTAGTGCTTCCATCCCAAACAAACAAGAAAAATATATGAATAGGGCATGAAAGGAAGCCTACAAAGAAGAAAAATTCCATCATTCTAAATTCAATCCCAAAACCAAGATAGAAATGGATAATATTGAAGAACTAATCAACTAGAAGAAAAATGGCATGGCTAAAGAACAAATAGAAGAAGATCTCAAAGGATGGGTGGAAGATCCTAGGTTTTCAAGAACTAGTGAAACTAAGATCTACAAAACAACAGAGTTGTTATAGGTTATCAAATATCTTATAGATTAAGTCATTGAGGATAGGGGTAAACAACAATAACAATTTTTTATTTAGATGGAACACTTGGAAATGAAGTTTGAAATTCTAGAGAAGAAATTTGAAGTGTTGGGAAAGTATGTTTTTGGAGTAAGGTTCAAGGCCTTTTCTAAACAATGAAAATTTGGAATGGACATGAAGGGAATTATAGGTCAGAAGGATTCAAAAGGAACTCACTCATATCCAATTTAGGTTGAAGAGAATATGGAACAATAGATAATCACTAGCAACAAGAAACTCAAATTGCCACTCCCCTAGGACTATCCGAGGAACTTTATTCCAATATGTGGATGATATTACAATATTTTTTTCTTTAAATGTTTTCAATCTACATATAGTCCAATTCCTTTTAATCATTTTGTATAGGTAGATATATAACATTAGAATAGTCTCAAGAATAGCTACTAAACTTGAAAAATAGTTCGATGAAATGTTTTGCAACACCCTCTGGTATGGTTTCCTAAATGGAAGACCATAGGATGTTGTTATTGTAAATTTTTGTGCATAATACTAATATAGAATCCAAATTGCAAAAAAAAATGTCGATGTTCATCCAATATCAACGAGAGTATATAAAATTATACACTTAATGATAAATAAAAATGGCATGCACGTGAATCAAAAGGAAATTAAATTATATACATGTAAACTTGTATTAAAAATTACTAAAAATAGAATCAAATACATGTCCCACATGCAAATTAGAAAGAGATTAAACTATAAACACATAAACCTAAAATTAAACAATACTATAGATAAAATCAAGTACAAACATATATAATTTAAACAAGTACATAAATATTATATCTACACAATCTAGAAAATCAAGCACAATACCGAGTTTCCCATCCCCCCACTAGAACTATGTGATAAAAGATACCTCCATACACTCAAAAACATAGTCAATACCAAGCATTACTCTTTCCAACTAGACAAGTACATCAAAAGCATCTGCATGTTTTTGAAATATTTCAAAGGTCACTAAATGAAACTTCCTTTCTTCACTTTCAAACATTTATATCCATCTATTTAATCTTCATAAAGAAGGGGGAT
Organism: Picea glauca; assembly: GCA_000966675.3. NCBI lineage: Eukaryota > Viridiplantae > Streptophyta > Pinopsida > Pinales > Pinaceae > Picea > Picea glauca. The sequence continues at coordinate 122,300 of JZKD02S2229877.1, forward strand.
GTTACTTAAGACCTTAATAATTTTAGGATTACCATATTCATGACCCGATGTCACTCCATGGATTATAGAAAGTGAGTGAATTCGTCGAACAATGACCATATAAACATCATGTGGATCTAACACTTTTATTTTATTGGCTTCATAGAGTTTATGTCCTTTTTACAATATTAGGCACTATAAATAATGGAAAAAAAACATAAATATTAGAAAAATACTACAATTATATTCTAAAAGTGTGTATTATTTGCATAAAATTGAATGCATGCACCAAATATCATAAAATGTAGAAATAGAAATGGGAACTAAAATAATTAAAATAGTAATAAATAATCAAGGATATTCAAGTCTATAGTTTTCAATCATTTGTCTAATACAAGAACCCAAAGTTGATCTATTAAACATAAGGTTTTTCACATAATGTAGAACATGAAAAGACACCCCACAAGTTCACCCTTGCATTGGGTAATGATGTTATTTATTTTTTTGCTAATAAGAGTTGTATATGACACTAAATTTCGCTAGAGATGTAGGTCATTATGACTCCTATAATATCATCTCTCTTCTCATTGATAAGAATTTTATGTTGGTCATCCTTTGGTTTTGGAATCGTAGTCTTGGTACACTCATATAGTGATTTAATATTCAATAAAGTTCCATATATTGTGCCCAGATTCCATAATTGTGACCGCTCAAACCATGAGCTCTAGCTCGAGACTCGTAATGCCAATCTACTATTCTAATTATATATTTAGTATGAAAATTGAAGCCTTGAGTCAACATGATACATATATATGACTCACTAATAGTTCCAACAACCTCCAAAGACTTGTCTAAAACAATCTAGATGTCAAACCACTAGCTTTGATACCATGTTGGAGAATTAGAGGATTAGGTAGATCAAACAACTAGTATTTCAATATATAGGTGGTGTCTAGAGACACCATTAAAAAACTGAAGCATAACTGAGCATAGATAATTATCCAAGTGGATATCGGTGGACATCAACCTATTCCAACTAGATCACATACATATGTCATCTTGGTAGTTTCAGTTTTCATCTTGGCAGTTTTTTCTAGCTTTTTAGGTGCCAAACTTCCAGTGCTATTTTGAGGCCCTAAACACCATTTCATAGTCATACTATAGACAAAGTCAAAGTGTTATGGAATAATGTGTATTCCTCAAATATACCTTTCCAATGGGCTGTCATGTGCTTAAAACAGAGATCATATGCAAAAGTTATGACCTCGGGAAGTTGATGTACAAACTTACCCCAACAAGGCCCACATGACTTTTGGATCTTCATCTCCTAGGGTTAGGTTTTTGGATGTCTATGTTTTTTGGAATTCATGTTTAATATATAAATGATTTTGGAGCCTCATTGTACTCATTTTACTGCAAATGAGTGCAATCGTCACATCTCTTCTCAGAGATAAGCCGCCACCATTCCAACAATCTTGTTTCAATCTACATTTTACAGTTTCAACATATTTCCTTATTCAATAGAAGCCAAGTTTTACTATGTCTTTGCTATTTTTCATTGTATCTTTGTGTTAATAATATAGATCTATATTCATTTCATTCTTCTCATAAAATCTGTGTTAGTGGTATCAGAGCAGTCTTCTCCTTGTCGTTCTTAATGCATGTCCCTGACGAGGTCAGGGTACAAAGAGTTGGGTATTGAGCTTGTTTCTCTTGAGGATGAGGGATCTTGTACACCCAAGAGACCTTCCATGGTGAGAGAAAATAAATACGAGGGGAAAAATATCCTTTCAAAATGTTCCTCGAGGAATCCCTCGTTCAACAGAGGAACGAGATGATGGATAGTTGTGGGAAATTCCTTCGATGAATACCAACAAGTTACGAATCTTCCTCGAGAAGAGGCGCCACCCCCTTCAAGGTATAGATAAAATTTCATATTCCTATATTTGAAGGCCATATAGATATAGATGTTTTAGACAAATGGTTGAATCTACTAGAAGGGTATTTTTCTATCCATAACTTATCCATTAGAGAAAATATTACATTTTCACTCCTCAAAGTCGTCCTCCATGTCAAAGATTGGTGGGAGACTTTCTGTGAGAAAAAGGAAATAAAGAAGCCTTCATTATTTATAGTTGCACTTAGCTGTGAGTATTTTAGGGATTATATTAAGGAACAATACTACCTTGTTGGAAGTTATGACGACTTGTATACAATATGGACCACACTTCGATAGGAAGGGACCAAACAATGCCATAGTTCACAAATATCTTCCATACCTTGCGCACCAAGATGGGTATCAAATATTCTGAGCGACATCTGGTGCTTAAGTACCGCGATGGTCTACATAGATACATATAGACATAAATGGAGTTTCTGTACATCTCATCCTTGGGCATGACCTATCAATACGTTGTCAAAATCGAGCAGAAGATTAAGAAAAGATGCGACAGTCTGGGTCTAGGAACCCCTCATAGGAGAAGCAGGGAAAGGGAAGCCCCGACCTGCAAAACAAAGGGCATAGTAAAGACAGATATCCTCAGGACAACTAGTCTAAGACACAAACAAATAATGACAATGGAAGGATGAAGAAAGACCCCAGGAAGTGGTGCGACTTCCATAATAGCCCCTAGAATAACATTGTTGATTTCCACTCAAAGAAGTCATTTGTGGTAGAGGTGACAGTCTCTGAATTATATGCGGGTTCCAACTCGGAGTCAAAACCAAAAAATGGGAGATGGATTATTGATGTGGAACTCAGTGCCACCGTTGTTTCCACCAAGATCCAAACCAATGAACTTCATGAGCAAGAGGAAGGATATTGCTTCTTTCATTCACAGATCTGGGTGACGGGTACTCTATTGCACTTCATCGTTGATAGGGGTATACAGAAGAACCTCATCTTAGCAAAGGTCATCAAGCAGTTGACCCTACTGACAACATTTCACCCACAACCATACACCATCGGATGGCTCTACCAAAGAAACGATATTCGCGTTAGCCAACAATGTCGCATGTCCTACAACATTAAGCCCTTCAAAGATGAGTTATTTTGTGATGTTGTTCCCCTTGAACTTTGTGATGTTATTTTTGGCCAAAATTATTTATGGAAGCATCATGTTGTATATGAGTCTAGGCCTTGTACTTTTATTATTAATTTGGACATGAAATTTTACAGGATACCTAAGGTAGTCCGACCTACTGCCATTTCCTTGAGCTCTACCAAGCAATGCAGGAAGGCATATCTCAGATAGAGAATTTTGTCTTCTTTGTGACTCCCTCTCAAAGTGAGCAAAAGGTTGCAGCCACATCCATTCTGCAACTGAACTCTCCATGCATGAGGATCAAGTGGATAAGGTCGTGGAATAATACAAAGACATCTTCTCCTCACCCATTGGGGTACCTCTACACTGCCAGGTCAATAATTCAATCGATTTGAACCCTGATGCACCACTACCCAATGGGCCAGTATATCACCTCTCTCTATTAGAAAATTAGGATATCAAATGCCATATCCAATAACTTCTCGAAAAGGGGCACATCTAACCCAACTCATCAACGTGTGCAATCCCAATCGTGCCTGTGTAAAAGAAATACAGAACCTAGTGAATCTACATCGATTACTGGGCCCTAAATAAAATCATAGTCATGAATTGGTACCTGATTCCCCGAATCGATGATATACTTGACCAACTCAAGGGGGGAAAATACTTCAGTAAGATTGATCTGAAGTCTAGCTACCATTAGGTCCCTATAGAGCAGAAAAATGTATGGAAAAATACCTTCAAGTCCAAAGAAGGTATTTTTGAATGGTTGGTGATGCACTTTGGCTTGAAAAATACCCTAAAAAATTTCATGAGGATGATAGATGATATCTTGCGCCCTTTCAACAACTATTTTTTAGTGGTTTATATGGATGACATCCTCATCTACAACAATAATTGGGAAGAACACTTACAATATATTCAACAGGTTTTGCACAATTTGTGGAAGTACAAGCTATATGAAAATTTTGAAAAATGCTCCTTCAACATGGACAGGGTCCAATACCTAGGCTACATTGTTGATGAGCATGGTTTTCATGTGGATCCAACCAATATCTAGGTCATTTGTTACTAGCGATCCCCAACCAAACTCACTGAGCTTCAAAGCTTTTTAGGCCTTGCTAATTTCTATCATAGGTTCATGTTGAGATTCTTCCATATTGCATGGGCCCTCAACCAAGTAACCATGGGTGGTGGTAAGGAAACGTTCATGTGAGGCCTATCACAACAATAAGAATTTGATGATTTGAATCAACGCTTGTGCTTAGCCCTAACTCTTTCATTACCCGACCTGTAACAACCCTTTGAGATTGATACAGATGCTTTAGAATATGTTGTGGCTGCATTTATCACTCAACACGAGCACCCCATGGCCTATAATAATGAGACACTATCATATTATTTCCATAAGTACCTCAGTTATGAAAAAACAATGTACTCCATTATGCAATCCTGCCACCAATGGAGGCATTAGATTCTCGGGAAGGAGACAATAATCCACATCGATTATAATTCAATGCATTTCATGCAGACTCAGGGAAAGTTGCATAATGATTGCCATCAAAAGTGGTCCACATACTTGCAAAAGTTCCATATCAACATCAAGTATAACATAGGAAGCACCAATTGGGTCAATGATTTCCTCATCCACCCACCAGTTGCAACACTCACCACAATGCTAAACTCCTATGACCACGAGACCTCTAGATTGCCCCAACTCTATGAGAGAGATACTGACATCGTTGCCACCTACCAGATGTTGGGCGCAAACACAATCGTCATAGATTTCCATCTTCAGGATGGGTTATTGTACCATCTGGGCCATCTCTGCATTCCATCAAGTGAGTGGGTGAAGAGGATTTGGGAATCCCACTACAGTCGGGTAGTAGTACACTTTTGCATAGAAAATAAAGTGTTCATGTTGAAACAACATTTCTATTTTTTGAAACTTCGACAAGATGTTAACAAGTATATCAAGTCCTGCGTTTCCTATGCCATTTCCAAACTGGCCATTAAGAAACAAGGAATGTACACTCCTCTGCCTACTACTGAAAGGCCCTAGGAATCCATATCGATGGACTACAGGTTGGGCCTCCCATCAACCAAGCGAGGAAATGATTGTGTTTTTGTGGTGGTTTATCATTTTTCTAAAATGGTGATTTTGGCCACCTGCAAGAAGAACATCATAGCAGAGGCCATCATCAATCGCTTCTTCGAACGAGTGTGGGTACATTTCAGTATACCACAAAGAATCGTCTCATATCAGGATAAATGGATCCTCAACACATTTTGGTTGAGCCTCTAGTCACTCATGGAAAACAAGCTCACCAAATCCACTTCCTTCTGCCCCAAGACGGATGGTCAAACCAAGATAGTCAATCAGATGATCGTGAATATCCTGCACATGTAAAATTCCAAGCATCCCCACACATGGGATGAGAGTCTTCCTTATGTTTATCACAACTACAAAAAATCCATGCATATCTCAACCAACCATAACCCCTTTCAGGTGCGGTTTGGATTTCAACCATTGGGTCCCATGGTTGTTACACTACCCCTTGTGGCCACCCCGACATACTCATCCCATGCTCAAATTGAAGCTGACAAAGATACCCTTTTCATTCATCAGATCCAACACATCCATCAATAGGTTCGATATATTTTTCATAAGTCCAAATTCAAGTACAAGCAGTGCCATGATCAACACTGGGTGCCACACATGTTTCAGGTGGGAGATAAAGTTTGGTTGTACTTGCATAAATAATGGCTTACATGGCCCCATCAAAAGATTCTTCCACTCCGCTATGGACCTTATAACATCACCAAGGCTGTGGGTGACAATGATTTTTATCTCAACATTCTCCCCTTCCTTGTATTGCACCCAATGTTTAATGTGGACCTCCTTAGACTATACTTTCCACCATTATTGGACACCTCAGAGGTAGAAAAACAATTGACACCAATAGAGCTCAAACTTGACTGCATAGAACATTCATCCACTAATCAGATCATGGATAGATAGGTCAAGGGCACTCGCCAACAAAATTTTCAACTTTATCGTGTTGTCAAAGCAACGAAACTCCTACACCAAGGCAAGTGCCTCACCCAGGCCAAATTCAACATAAATTTTCTCATCTGAAGGGGGGACTCAACACAATGGAGACCATTGATTCCTAAAAGAGTAGGATTGATCCAGGTGGATATCGATGGATACCCACCTATTCCAACTAGCTCACATACAAATGTTGTCTTGGTAGTTTCAGTTTTCATCTTGATAGTTTTTTCTAGCTTTTTGGGTCCCAAAATTCTTAGGTTTCTTTGAGGCCCTAAACAACATTTTTCGAGCCCGCCAAAATAAAACTATAGATAAAGTCAATGTGTGACATCATAATTTTTATGCTTTGGATATACCTTTCCAATGGGATATCATGTGCCGAAAATGAATATCGTATGCAAAAGTTATGACCTCGTGAAGTTGATGTATCGACTTAGCCCAACATTGCCCACACGACTTTTGGCACTTCATCTTCGAGGGTTAGTTTTTTGGATGTCTAGGGTTTTTGGAATTCATCCTCAATGTAAAAAGGACCTTGGAGCCTCATTATACTCATATTATTGAAAATGAGCACAAGCATCACATCTCTTCTTAGAGATGAGCCACCACCATTCTAGCAAGCTTGTTTCAGTTTGCATTTTATAGTTTCAACATATTTGTTATAGCAAGATTTGCCTCACCATTGTTATCTTCCATAGAGGGCCTTTTTCCATTTCCCTATGCAGACTTGTCATCTCTTTTTGATGAATCCAGAGCTAAAAATACATATTTTTCCACATATGCATTCCCTATCTACTATACATCATGCGTATACGCAGGCTGATCCACTACAACCCACGTACATCGGGATTTGTGCCAAAAAAAATAAAAAAATTCGGGTTTCCATGTCACGACAAGAGATTTCTAATCCTTGGCCTTCCATATACTGAAAATGTTTTGACTCGGTCCTTCAGTTGCATTTTGAAGGCTATAAGAGCACAATTCCGAGGTATGGAAAAGGGGAAAAAACATTTTACAGTTTCAACACATTTGTTATAGCAAGATTTGCCTCACCATTTCTATCTTCCACATAGGGCCTTTTTCCATTTCTCTATGTAGACTTGTCATCTGTTTTTGATGAATCCAGAGCTAAAAATACATATTTTTCCACATATACGTGCCCTATCTACTATACAACATACATATACATAGGCTGATCCACTACAACCCACGTACATTGGGATTTGTGCCAAAAAATACAAAAATGAATTCGGGTTTCCATGTCACGACAAGAGATCTCCAATCCTTGGCCTTCCATATACTAGAAACATTCTAACTCGACCCTTCAGTTGCATTTTTAAGGCTATAAGAGCACAATTCTGAGGTATGGAAAAGGGGATAAAACATTCAACTTTGAGAGAAAAGTTACTCTGGAGAAATTACTTCATATTGAGTCTGCGTCCCTTTGTCCCTCAAGTATGAACATAGTGTTCAGCCCCCAAGATATTTCCCTATTGTTGAGAGAACCTCATTGTCTCTTTTCTATGATCTTGCCTTTGGTAGAGGATTGAAGTGGTGGAGACCCAGTTGGAAGGAACTTGGTTTCTTGGTTTCGAACTGTGCCAACATGGAATTCTGTAATGTTATCACTTCTACTGATCATTTATTAATAGAAATACTCCTTTCCCATCCTATTGGTATCATGCAAATATATGATTATTATCCATGGCCATGATTGTAATGTTTATTGATGTATTATGTTATCTAATGTGCTAACCTTTTATATTATCACTATATGCTTGCTCTACTTGTTTGTTGAGAACTTGTTGCAGGTATAAAGTTTTGATTCAGAATGCTCAATGGTGGATGTCTTCAAACGTTGGAACGAGGTAGGATTCTTTCTTATCTCGCTTGAACATTGGTTTATATAACCTATGTTGGAATTGAGTAGATTTCTCTAGTCATACCTGTCTGTTGTGGTTTACCCTGGCCATAGAGAGTTTTTCCCTTGTAACAGAATTGGCAACTCCACTGGGGAGAGATCTTCTTTCTAAGGGTTGAAGTACTTTTTCTCCTTGCATTTCTCTTTTTCCTTTGTGTTTCTTGTCGCATCACTGCTTAACAGATTCTGTTCTCTCTGGGTCTGAGTTTTCAGCCTTTTTCCCTTGCCTGGCCTTGTTTTCAAGCTTGTACGTGCCTTTTTCCTTGACAGTCGCGTACACACGTGTGCTGTCTCACTGAAAGATGTGTATATATGCATTGTTTTCCTAAAAATACGCGTATACCACTTTGCCTTGCCTGTTTTCTTGGTTTTGTGATTGTTGGGTGGGATTTGATAGTTGTTGAGCCTTCTTATGTCTCTGTAGTGCCTGTTAAGCTTCTCTGGGTTGACAGGAAACTTGTTTGGAGTTGAATTTTTGGGTGTAGTCTTTCTCATTGTTTTTCATTTTTGATTTGTCCTTGTACTTTGGGATATTTGCTTGGCCTCTTGGTATTCTGCTTAAGTTATTCTGTTTATATGCAATAGAATTTTTATATCAGGTTGCTTATCAGTCCACGCATTTTCTTTTTAATATATTGAAAATACAAAAAAAGATGCATTTTACATTGCTTGACATTTTTTTCTTCTAAATCTTTATCATTAGCTAGTGCATTTAGTGAAAGATTTCATTTTACTTCTAAATTGCAGAGTTGAAATTGAAAATTGCACTGTTTTTATACGCATATGATTCATTGAAAAATTAAAATTAGACTTTGCATTAGATTTATATTTATTTTCTTGTAGAGTCATAATATCATGTGTTTCACTTCCATACCCTTTTGAGTAATCACGGCCAATAAAATTTACGCTTTAAACTAAAATTGATTAGTCACGATTTTATTTTTCAGGCTGCACAAACTAGTCTAGGATTTAGTGCCTTGGAATAGGATTTTGTGAGTAAATTTCTCCAAGGAAATTAAATCAACATATGTGTCGGAGACAGGGAGTTGACAATTCCATTGTATAACTAGTAAGATCAGGAGGCTTCGCTCACACAGGAGTTAATCACGAGGTCACGTGAAGTCATTTGACAGGATAACCCCCAGATACTCGCATAGCGTCGGAGATATTTTTGTGGATTTATTTGTATTTGGGGATATTTCTAGTGCCCATACCTCTATGAGAGGTGGTTCTTTCAAGGTTTTAGGCTTTTCTACCCTTCCCATACGATGATCTAGACTTACGACTATTCGCCTGTGCATCGGTTATACAATGTTTTATTGGTTTCTTGACTTAGGTATCTCATAGGTTACTTGCAGGGGTTATTCTGCCTATACCCTGAGTCAGATAGGGGTCAGACAACACACAACCTTTATGAAAGATTACCTCTTCGGGGGGTCTGACCGACTAGTTGTTAAACCCACGGGGGCCCTATAACTGATTTTGTTACCTCCAAACTTTAGTGGGGAGTCTCAGGTCCCTCTTGGATGAGACATACCTTCTTTAGCGAGGGAGGCCACTCAACCACTTTAGCTCGTTTACATGCATATTGGTCGTTTGAATTTTTAGTATGCTCTTTGATTATTAGTTGACCATAGGATTTCATGCCAAGTCTTTGTTATCATGGATAGTGGAGTTGCTTTTTCTCCCTTGTTTACTACTACCCCCCCCCATGATGTTCATGGGGGAAAATTCATCCACTTTTTATAATGGTATGCAAAATTATGGTACTCAGTCAATGCCTTGGGTCTCTAATCATTTTTCTCATGGTAGGTGTGATATGTCTTCACAATTTCCATCCTCTTTCTTGCCTCCTTATGCGAATACAAGTTTTGGGTCTGGGGGCATGATGCATCCTTCTTATCCCTCTCTGTTTGGTGGGAGTCATATCCTTCAAACACCTCTTATGATAGGAGGTTGGAATATTCCTTCCTATGAATCCACTATGCGAGAAGTAAGTTCCCAACTATGCAATCATTCTACTTATTACACTCCATCCACTTATCCTTCTTCTTCCATGTCGGTTCCTACAAACACTTTTCCCATGGATGACCTCCATTTGTCCTCTAGTGTTTTATGCGGGGGGAGTTATTTTTTTAGTATGGGCAACCCCCTTCACAAAGTTAATTCATTTGGGGGAAACATATATCCTTACATGAGTAACCCTTTTCATGTCGCTTTCTCTTCACAAGAAACATCCTCAGTGTCGATGCCCCTACAACCCTCTATGAATTAGTATGGAGGAGGATACTATCTTGCCAGACAGGGACATGGTGTAAACCAGGATTCTTCCTGGCCTGCAATTTCTTAGAACCAATCTTTCCTTCAACTTTGGTCTCAAATGCTGCAATTAACCATCACCGCAATCCCAGTCACTACATGTCATACTGACATTATATCACCAACCTCTGCTAGTCATGTTTGAGATTGGCCAACAACCTTTGCAAGTCGTTTTAAAGACTTGTAACCAGCCGTTGCAAGTCATGATGAAGGCATAAGTCCATTCACTGTGTGTCATACTGGAATTACATCACCAACCTCTACTAGTCATGTTGGATATTGGTCGACAACCTCTACGAGTCATGTTGAAGACCTGGAACTAGCCATTGCAAGTCATGCTGGGGGCACAAGTCCAGTCACTGCATGTCATACTGGTATTATATCACCAACTTCTGTTAGTCATGTTGGAGATTGGTCGAAAACCTCTACGAGTCATGTTTAAGACCTACAACTAGCCTCTGCAAGTCATGCTGGGAGCATGTCACCAACCACTACAAGTCATGCTAGGGGCACTCATATGATTGAGAATCCTAGACGTCTCAGACGTAAGCCTAGATTCCTTTGTAGGACTTGTGAAGGAAGTCACCTTACTCGTTTGTGTCCTGTTACTTCTAGGATACCAGAAGCGTGGGACTCTCCTAAGGGCCCTTTGGGTTCTAAGCCATCTATGGTTTCACAACACTATGTTCCTTCTTTGGTTGATACATCAGTCACGATGATGCAATCTTCGACTAACACCCCTTTTCCTTTAGGGGTTGTTGCGTCCTTTGACGTTTTTGTCTCACATCCTATTCAACCTGTGGTCATGTCGATGCAATCCTTGACCGACACCTCTCCTATGTTCAGGGGTGATGTGTCTCTTGACCTTGTTGTCTCACATCTTGTTCAAGTAACGGTCATGTCGATGCAATATTCGACCGACAACACTCCTATTTTTTGGGGTGATGCACCTCTTGACCTTGTTGTCTCACATACTATTTAATCAATGGTTGAGGATGTGGTTGTATTGATGTGATGTTCAATCGACCCCACTCTTCTCTTGGAGAGTGACAAGTCTAAGGAAGAGGTCGTGCCAATGCAATTTTTGGTTGATCCCACTCTTTTGGTTCTGGTTCTATACCTTCTATGCCATGTCCTTAGCATTTCTAGTATTTCACCTTCTGAACAAGAGAGAGATTTAATCTTCTTGAGTTCTCTCCCTCCAAGTCTGGACGAGGTTCCCTTTGATTGGGATGGTCTTTTGGGGTATCCAATGCCTTCGCCTATGTCTTTTATAGGAAGAGACATTATCCAATATATCACGGAGACGATAACCTCCGTTAGCACTTTTTCCTCCTCGACTTGGAGAGCTTTGGGTCTTCCCAAGATTATGTCAGTTCTTCATAAGATACTGACATTCCATAGAAGTTTTGCATGGGAGCCTTGGCCTCCCCCATGACTTTCCGCCTAGAATATCCCTAACTATTCTGAGTTAAGCTCTTTTCTAACTCATTCAAAAAGTGAAAAGATTGCCTAGTGATTTGTCCCCTTCACACTCATTAAATTGGACTTGAAAGGTCATGAGTCTTAGTTAAGCTCTTTTTAGACTCCTTTTCAAAAAATAAAAATATTTTCGAGTGATTTGTCCCTTTCACATTCATTAAATTGGATTTGAAAGATCATGAGTCTTAGTTAATCTCTTTTCGAACTCGCTACCAAAAATAGAAAAGATTGCCGAGTGAACTTGTCTTTTTTACACTCGTAAATTGGATTTGAAAAGACGTCTATTTGGCACAAATTTATCCCTTTTTCACACCAAGTAGACTAAAAGACATAAAAAGGGACATTTTTTGGAGTTAAGTTGTGATTGCATCTCAAGCCCTCGCTTGCAGTATTGAGCCTTTAGCCAGTTCTTGCTTTGTGTTATAAGCTGTTTCCTAAGCAGTTTTTACATCCTCAACCAAGCAGAGCCTTGTTTATATAGTTCACAATTTGACACCCTATACCCTAAAGGGAACATCACCCTGAGTGTCCATCTCCTGCATGCATTTCCTTGCATTGAGAATAGGTACGTTCCACTACTGAAACTATTTTTTCTTACTTGTGACACTCGTTTCCTCCTCTGTATTATAAAATTCATTTGTTATGAAAAAACAAAAAAAGACGGGCAGGAAGGGAGTACTATATTATATTTGGAAGCAGTCGCGTTTCCTTTGAACATAAAACAAAGTTATTGAGTCCTTGTGTCATCACAATTTTGGGTTTAGCATGGACTTAGGAAGATGATCCCATTACAAAGTATTCTCTATCGTCTGGTTACTTTTCCAGTCCCTATAGAGAACATTATTGATGCGTCCTTCATTTAATAGTTACATCATTGAGTCTATGCTGCCACAATCTACCATATGTCTCATGCTCTTATTCAAAGGAAGTCTATCAACCTGTTTCGGCCATTTCTCAGAAATCTTGACTTTGCATGTCGGCCATACCCTCAATTTGTTTGAAAATCACATGATACTATGGTCTTATCCTGCACCCTGGCCCTACTTTCATCATTGGTAGGTCACCTTGAACACTATAGTTGGCATTTCATCATTGGTCATTGACTGGGTGGTTTCCCTTGTGTTCGACGGCAAGACATCTATTCACACTTTGGGATTCGTGCAGTGTCTTGGATGCCATTAAACTTATTGGTGGTTTGCTTGCCTTTGTCAATAGTTTTCATCATTGGATTCTATTTAGAGGGTCTTTTTCATGTACTGCTTGCATTTGGCACTCGCGAAAGGCACATAGGGTCGTTGGTTCGTGAACATGTTCTTCGCCCGATCTCCACCAAATTATGAAGCTCCTTATTTGTTCCTTGTGCTGACTGATGAGAGATGACTTAATGCTCTCCTTTCAGCGAGTCTCTTTCCATCGACTTCAACTCATTTATTCTAGATATGGGACCTAGAGTTTTATGAGTACCTTCAGGCTTGCAGTCATTAGTGGCAGGCTTTCTTGCCATTGATAGATGGGAATACATCAATGTCTCATGATCAATGGATTCCTCAAGTGTTTGACACTAACTCCTTTATTTACACTTGTAGGAATGTGCTCTATGCCTTGATACCTACTTTCATTATTGGTAGGTTGTCTCGCGTTTGTTAACGGTATACCTTAATGACTGGTAATCAAACGATGTCTTGTTGTGTTAGAAATCAACTCCTTTTTTCACATGATGTAGACTTGCACCCTTGGCGAATAGTGTAGAAGACTTGAAGACATCACTATCTGGCCACATTTTTCCTAAGTTGTTGCTTCCCTTTCATTGGACCAACACTTATTTGACTCTAGTAATCATGGGACACCAGATTATACTCCATTGTATACATATATCTTCATATTGGTTTTGAGAGTGGTTCTACTAGGCCTTGTTCATGATTATGACAACTTTTGGCATATAACCACATTTGCATTTACCTATTCATGGCCACAGACACTTACTTGGTATATTTTCCACATGGATATGCATTGTATTCTATTGGCATCCATGTATGTAAAGTCAATAGATAATGTAATGAGCAACTAGTCTTTCCAGTTGGGTTTACACCACTCCACTTCTCAGTTATTTATAATGTATTTCGGCTTTCGCAAATACTCTTTTATTCTCACACATTAGGGGGCATCCATTATAGCAATATTTGCCTCACCATTGATATCTTGCACAAAGGGCCTTTTTCCATTTCCCTATGTAGACTTGTCATCCCTTTTTGATGAATCCATAGTTAAAAATATATATTTTTCCACATATACGCACCCTATCTACTATACAACATGCGTATAGACAGGCTGATCCACTATATCTCGTGTACATCGGGATTTGTGCTAGAAAATACAAAAATGAAGTTGGGTTTCCATGTCATGAAAGGAGATCTCTGATCCTTGGCCTTCCATATACTGGAAACATTCCGACTCGACCCTTCAGTTGCATTTTGAAGGCTATAAGAGCACAATTCCGAGCTATGGAAAAGGGGAGAAAACATTCAAGTTTGAGAGCAAAGTTACTATGGAGAAATTACTTCATAATGAGTCTGCATCCCTTTTTCCCTCAAGTCTGAACACAATGTTCAGCCCCCAAGATCTTTCCCTATTGTTGAGAGAACCTCATTGTCTCTTTTCTATGAGCTTGCCTTTGGTAGAGTATTGAAGTGGTGGATACCCAATTGGAAGGAACTTGATTTCTTGGTTTTGAACCGTGCCGACACAGAAGTTTGTAATGTTATCACTTCTGCTGATCATTTATTAATAGAAATACTCCTTTCCCATCCTATTATTATCATGCAAATATATGATTATTATCCATGGGCATGTTTGTAATGTTTATTGATGGATTATGCTATCTAATGTGCTAACCTTTTATATTATCACTATATTCTTGCTCTACTTTTTTGTTGAGAACTTGTCACAGGTATAAAGTTTTGAGTCGAAGTGCTCAATGGTGGACATCTTCAAACGTTAGAACGAGGTATGTTTCTTTCTTATCTCGCTTGCACATTGGTTTATATAGCATATGTTGGAATTGAGTGGATTTCTGCAGTCATACCTGTCTGTTGTGGTTTACCCTAGCCATAGAGAGTTTTTCCCTCTTAACAATATTTCCTTATTGAATAGAAGCCATTTTTTATTGTATCTATGCTATTGCTCATTGTATCTCTATGCTAATAATATAGATTTGTATTCATTTCATTTTGCTCATAAAATACGGATCAACTAAAGATACAAAGAAGTCTAAGAAACCAAAATATTACTATACACAACACATGATTCATTACACACTTAGATCGATACATAAAACCATATTATATAGCACCAAATTGAAACCAACTCTTTTGAAGTGAGGAAGTGAAGGTCCTTGTTGATTTTTTAGAACACATAATGTCTTCCTTAATATCTTCCCTATTATCCACCTCAATTAACTAATATATTCCAACTTGATAACCAATTAAACGCTTACTTGGTCTCTTAGTTAACTCTTCAATTAACCTCCTAATAAACTCTTCTAGTGGACTATAGAGAATTTAAACTAATATAAATAAATAAATTAACCACTTAAAATATTAAAATATGTGTGTTTGGAGCAGATAAATAAATTAACAACTTAAAATATAAAAATATGTGTGTTTGGAGCATGTAGTTCGAAAGAAAGTTTAAATAATTAAAAATTAGAGGTAAAATGAATATAAATGCATATTTTGCATTAAATGCTATTATTTAAAAAAAAAAAATTATATTTAAATTTATACATAATTAAATAATATATTTATTATAGTTGTACTCATTTCTAACATTTTTAAACTCGTTTTGATGTTTGAGAATTAGTAGGGAATATCTCCAATTGACTAGGAATTTTTTTGGGAACTTGGGAACTTTTTGGAAACTTCAACATGAAAAAAATGGAAGCTTGCGAAATAGTTTTCAAAATAGAGAGTTTTAAATTAAAATGTAAATATTTTTATTTCATTATTACAAATACATAATATATTACAAATATTTTCATTATATTTATTTAAAATATCACTATAAAGCAAAAGACTAAACTACACTAAATATTATTAAGTAAAAAAATTTAATACTAGTCACTTTAGAGTTGTGGATATGAAATTTTTTTAATGCATGTGTATTTTTCTTCAAGATGAGACTAAACATAAAAGTAAAATAAATCAATACCCTATCCAACAGTATCATTGATTTTTATTGTATTTCCAAATTACAAGAGTATCACTATTTAACTTTTTCCAATGAGAACAAAAATAATGCTTCAAATTTACAAAGATGTTTGAAGTTTATATATATAAAGTTTAATTTTTAAAAGATGTTAAGGCTTTATATATGCATTTTCAATTTTGTTTCTCATTTTCTAATCAAATATTTATGGATGTTAAACTTTCAATATTGTGTTAAATATATTCATATAATTATTAGTACAAATTAAAATAGTAATTTCAATATTGTAGTTGTTACTTGTTGGAGTAGGAACAACTTTATCCTAAATTAAAGTTATCCTGAATTGACCTTCAATTTTATCATTATCTTGATACATTATAATCTAAAATAATTTTTATTTTTTCCGCATTCCCAAAATTTTCAAGTTTCAAAAACATGTACAACATAAATATTTACCACTTTTTACATTTGTCAAAACTAAAAATATTGATATAAATTTAGAAAAAATAATTTAATCTAAATTTTATACTTCGACACATCAGTTTTTTTTAAACAAACGAAAAAGACTGCATCAAATCGACACCTTAATTTTCCATGTGTTAACTCAAAAAATTATGTATCAAATTGACATCTTCATATGCTAGTGTTAAAAGTGTGTTATATATGTGTTAAAATTTTAAATTTCAAATAACATATAAAGATCCATATCATCAAATAAAATTATAATTTTTTTATATTTAATTTTACATATAAATTCATTAGAATCATGTAAAACATAAAATTATTAAGCCGTGTAAATCTCTAATTAGGCTCAAAATATAGTGAGTGCTTCTTTATTGCCAAATATATCTTGAATATCTCTAAAGGCCTAATGAAACTTCATGCTAATGTTTATCATCATATTTCTTCACCATTAATAGCAATATTTTCATGTGAAAAAACGAAATTATTATTACAGTTGGACTTTTATTTCTTTAGTCTTCTTCGTTCACGTGGGGTGTTGTTAAATACTTTATGAAAAATGTCATGTTCAACTTGATTTAACATTTATAATAATGAATAATGAAATTGTTTTATAAGACAAAATATTTTTTTATTAGAAATATAGTTTGAGTAGGTCTAATGTTTAAGAACATGTGTTTTTTCTTAAGAAATTACAAGTTCAAATCCACAATAATGAATAATGAAATTGTTTCATGAGACAAAATATTTTTTTATTAGAAATATAGTTTGAGTAGGCCTAATGTTTAAGAATATGTGTTTCCTCTTAAGAGGTCACAAGTTCAAATCCAGAGGGGGGTAGGGTATGTATACCTCTGTAGACTTTACCATGGGGTAGGGTATGTATACCTCTGTAGACTTTACCAGTCAAATCGATGGGCAGAGGGGGGTCCCTTGTCCCACAAACAAGGGGGTATCATAGATCAATTTGGTGTGGTTTGGATGTGACCTTAAAAATAGATTGTTATTATTATTATTATATATTTAAAGTATTATTGTTAAAGTTAATTTTTTTTTATTGTTTTAATATGACTCAAGTTCATAGATTTTTATGAAAAAAGAAAAAAACATTTAAAAATGAATAAAAAGTATAGTTATAGTGGATTTAATGTTTAAAAACATGTGCTTCTTTTTTAATGGTCACAATTTCTAATATATATTGTGTAGGGTATGTATACCTCCATAGTACTAGGTAGTTACATAGATGTATACTACCTAAGATACTAAAGGATAAAATGAAACTAAAATACTACAAGGAGGTGATCAACCCTAATTTAGAAGATAAAAAATATCTCTCAATTTTGAAAAGTGCAAAGAAGAAAATCAACATTGTTAAAATAATAACAAACTCTCACGAACTACATAGTGAAACTGGGCGTTGGACAATTCCAAAAACACCGCCGGATGAAAGAATCTACGATCTTTGTGACACTAAGAGGGTTGAAGATGAAAAACACTTCCTCTTAGATTGCCTTTCCTATATTCCCAAATTACATCCCAATTTAAAAATATTTGCCACAATACATACTTTCCTAACCTCCAAAGTCATTAAACTATAGTGATCTTGGAATGCTTCTCAATGCTTTTTGAGCACATAAATACAATTTTAAATAAATCAAAGTAATAGCATACCTTATTAAGATATGATAGAACAATTGGTATTAGTGGACATTAAACCTCATCATCATCATACAACGTGTCCATTCTCCCACAAAGAAGAGGGTCCAATATGTCGATTTTCGGTATATATGCAAAACGAATGTTGGAACAAACTATCAATATTCTGGGTAGCTAGATAACCCTAGTCCTCTCTAGCTTGTTGCTAATTGTACTTGTAGATATGATGTTGGTTCCTTTGTGTTACAAGAAAGAGGGTCTCATATATAAATTTGGCATTTGGCTAATGACAACATCACAATTTATTGATGGATCTCATATGTCAATTTGACATCTCACTATCATTGTCATTATCATCACCACTACCATCATCATTATCCTTGTTGTCATTTTCTCCACCACTATTATTATTTAAAAAAGACAAACACTTACTACTAAAAATATTTATAAAAAAATATTTACATCTCCTCTCTTTCTTTTTCTTTATCTTTATAATCTCTCTTGTATATATTCTTCATAAATATTGTGTAGAAAATCAATCTTTCATGTTCATTATTATTAGAATTGGCATGTTGCAAGAAATTATTGTTTCCATCCAAAACGTTGGCTTCCCTTTGTTCTCTTTCTTTTTCTTTTTCTTTATAATCTCTCTCATATACATTTTGAGTGGGCCTAATGGTTAAGAACACGTGTTTCCTCTTAAGAGGTCACAGGTTCAAATCCAGAGGGGGGTAGGGTATATATATCTTCGTAGACTTTACCAGTCAAATCGCTAGGTGGAGGGGGTCGTGACCTTAAAAATAGATTATTATTATTATTATATATTCTTCATAAATATTATGTAGAAAATTAATCTTTCATATTCATTATTATTTTTTTTTTTGACAGAAGCGAGTAATGGGGCCTTTATTATAGATTGCGGAAAACCGCTAATGCTGTTACAAAGTAGAACTATAGCTAGACTAGCTGAGGATTACTTCTATCCATATTAACTATTACATGCCACTTGGAAGCCAGACCTGGCTGCAACACAACTATTTTGATAACGCTCCTAACTTGCCCCAGATGATTAAAGAGGAATGTTGTCGGGCTACTCCTTCCCTTTCCCTTTGGACTGCATTTTCCCTTCTGCGTGATCCTTGTTGAGTTGTTCCATCTGCTGTTCCAGATTCTTCATTCTTTCCTCGTGATCTTGATTCGGCTTGCTTAGCTCCTTCCTGAGCTTCCAGATCTCTTCGCACAGGCTGGAGCGAGTGTAGATGATATCAGTCTCGAGGGCCTCCATCCTTCTTCCAGCCTCACTGTCCAGATTGTGGAGGAATTCGTTCAGGTTGGTCATGAGCATCTG
>JZKD02S2229877.1:141778-164475 GCA_000966675.3 Picea glauca
ATTGTCCGTAGTCTAGTTTTTGAAAGTGTTGCCAATCCCCTACTTTGAGCTTGACCGCTTCCGGGAGTCCTACCTCCAGGTTTACCTCTACGCAGATGTGGGCACACGAATACTGATCTTTTGGATCCGCCTTATCAATGTAGTTCCCGAGACCGTTGCCGATTGCCTGGAGCGAGGGGCTGTTCCAGCAATGGATGGGGAGGTTTGGAAGCCTCACCCAGACCGAGACTTCTTTTGGGACCTCCAGCTCCGGGTCAAAACTTGGGTGCCATCGGTTCAGGTAGAGGCCTTGGGGGCCCATGAAATACGGCCCGTTCCGAAAGATCAAATCTCGATCAGCCTCTGAGATGAACTCAAAGATGTAATATCCTCTGCCGACTGCGTAGCAGGTTACGCTGTTCTGGATTAGGGGTCTCCAATTTCTCTGTATCCAGTTGTCAGTGGTTTTGGTGGAGGGCCATAGCCCCATGAACTGGCCCACCAATCCTCGCTCAGCTAATGAGACCGCAACTCTCATTGGCTGATCTGGGGACAGAACGATTTCAGGGATCGAATCTAATCGTTTCACGAAGCTTGGAGGTGCCGCAACTGTTGGTTTCTTTCCTTGTTTGGCCAGCAGATTCCGAAATTCAATGGAGTGAGGGGGAGGAGCGCGGGGTTCCCCGCCCTCCTGGGTGGCCATGGGCGTGTTCAGGAGGCGGCTAGGTTAAAAACCAGTGCTCGTGCGACCGCTCAGTGTAATCATCTTTCATATTCATTATTATTAGAATGGGTTGCAAGAAATTGTTTCCATCCAAAACGTTGGCTTTCTTTGTTGCAATGCAAAGACGTGTGAAATTTTAAAAAACAATTAACAAAGTTGATTAGTATTTTCTAAGTTCATTAATGATTTCATTAATATTTTTTTTAAGTCAATTTATAACTTAAAAATAATTAAAAAGAAAATAAAATACAGTTTATGCTAACGTTTTTATGCAATAAGAGAAGAAATAAAAATGCACCTTAACACTTCACTAATACACTTCTTGTGAACATTATTCTATTTTTATTTTGTATGCATTTGGTGTAATCATATTTTCATATAATATCTATAAGACTCTATTTGATGTTCTAAAGCTAAGTGAATACGCCCAAATGTATAAAGAAGTTAGGATTGTAATATGAATTTTTCTATCATTCTTCATTACAAAATAATTTATTACATTTAAAAAAGTTAGATATATTATTATTATTATTTTATATATTAATATATTATTATTATTATTATTATTATTATATATTAATATATTATTATTATTATTATTATATTTATATAATAAATTTATATTAAACTTAATAATATCTATTTTAAATCAATATTAATTCATTTAAATATTTTAGATTATAATTATATATATTTATATAATTTTTATAATAAATATTTTAGATTATAATTATATATATTTAAATTAGTTATATATTATAGATAATAAAGTAGTATAGATTCATTTTAATCTCAAATTTATCAAGGATCAAGAGGGATTAAATCTCTTAAGATGCAAAACTTTAATTTTTCTTTAAATTTTGCACTCTAAAAACTAGAGAGATTTGATCCGTGTCAAACATATATCTTAAGGTTAAAATGGATCTATGTAGGTTTAATACATTAATATTAAAGTATTAAAAACATTAATATTAAAAAATATTAAGAAATTTTTAATATATCAATATATTTTATAATTAACCCTAATTTAGAAGATCAAAATTATCCCTTTGTTTTGACAAGTGTAAAGAAAAAAATAAGCGTTGCTAAGATATGAACAAATTCTGACGAGTTCCATAATGAAAGTGGTCAATGGTCAATTCCTAAAAATACCTAGATGAGATGAAAGCGTGTGTCAACTTTGTGACACTAAGAAGGTTGAAGATGAAAAACACTTTCTCTTAGATTGTCCAACCTATACCCACATTAGATCTCAATTTCAAAATATTTTTGAAAGTACCAAGCTTCCTAACCTTTTAACTCAACAAAACTATGGTGATCTTGGAAAGTTTCTCTTAATATCATCATCATCATCATCATTATCATTATCATCATCATCATCATCATCTATTTAATATATTTTGATGATCTATTATTAAATTAAGATAAATCTAAAAACAAATTCAAACTAATATATATTTTTTAATATATTAAAATGTTTTATAATATATTAATATTATAAAATAATTAATATATATATATTAAAATATTTCATTTTTTAAATATATTAAAAAAAATTATATATAAAAACCTAAAGTAAGTATTACTAACTCTATATATTGCAACCTGATTATTATATATATATATATATATATATATATATATATATATATATATATATATATTCACTTTCAAAATCTAAAAAAAATTCAAGAATATCTACACGCTCAATACCACTACTATGTGTTCTTTCTTAAAATTGCATTTTTTTTTTAATCATTAAATATGCTTATATATAACTCTAATATTTTCAAAATCATCATAAAATATACAATTCTATTTTGAAATTTTATTGATCCATTCAATATTTATTTAGAACTTTAATAAATTAATAAAAAATATTACTTCCATATGTATTCTTTCTTAAAATTACATTTTCTTTTAATCATTAAATATGTCCATATACGAATCTAATATTTTCAAAATCATCATAAAATGTACATTCTATTTTGGAATTTTATTGATCCAATCAATATTTATTTATAACTTCAATAAATTGAATAACAACTATTACTTTCACATTAATGCAAATACTTCCACATTAATGCAATAGAAATATTTGTTTTATTTTATAAATGAGTTATTCAAAAATATATAAAAATTTATAGTACATGTAAAATGTTTTTATTAGTTAGGTTTAGTTTGTATAATTATAGAATAAAAATTTATAGTACATTTAAAATGTTTTTATTAATTAGGTTTAGTTTGTATRATTATAGAATGAAGTATTTTGTTGTTTTTTCTTTTAATTAATAGCAAGTAGGTTGGGTTCTTATTTTTATGTGTTAACTATAACTTTCAAGTGAATTTAAGCCAACAAGCTAATAAAAAGTATTTTAATAGTGTATTCTATCACCTACTAATCTGTAACATGTTTTGAGATGGYATATCAATTGTGGGGTCGGTACAAATACTAAAGATGAATTGATGGGGGATTGGGTAACTCTAACTCTTKCAAAACTTTGAAAAATCAAAAAGATACAATTGATGGGGGACTCCAAAGTGATTATACATTGGCTAAATCAAAAAGCCAATTTACATGCTATTGATATTCAAGGTTGGAAGCGCAGAACCAAGGTAATGACCACAAATTTCCAAGAAATTAGCTTTCACCATATTTTCAGGGACTACAACAAGGAAGCAGATCGCCTTTCCAAACAAGGTCTACTGGATCAAAAAAACAATTTAACTTACTACATTGTGGATGATGGGAAGTCAGGTCCACTATTCCACCTAAATCTCTTCTAAAAGTTGTGGGGGTTTTAAATGTTTAGTGCATTTTTTTTGATCCGGGGTTCATAGTCTAGGTGTCTATGGTGGAGATGATCCTTTTGTTATAAGCCTTTTTTGATTGACTATGTTGATATCCCTTGTGGATAACACTTTTAGTGTCAATAGGAACCATAATTTTTTGCTTTATTAACCAATTGTAATACTGATGGATCAATTGAGAACTATTCTTTGAAATGATCATGCATATGTAAATGAAATTATTCTCTAATATAATTTCGAGTAAATTTTCTATTGGAAAAAAAAATCTACAATATTAACCATGATGCTATTGAATACTCAATAAAAATAACTCTAAGAAATAATAAATATACAATTTCACATATCTTGTATATTTTATGTTCGTTTATGTATAAATATAATTAAATACTTTCTATACATTTGCAAAAGGTAAGATCGAAACATGATAACAAACGGATCAGACGAATACTTACTACATTATTGCCCGTTCTAACATCTAGGCATTATTTTTGGTTTTTGACCTTTAATTGAAAAATTAATAAAACAAATGAAAATGCACAAGTATGTGCCTAATAAAAAGATAAGGTAAAATCAAGAGTCGTTTTTGGAACAGAAGTATCAGAATTTTTTTTTAGAAATGAAGAAAACATAGTATTTTCTTTTTCTGGAATTACTAGCAATATATACAAAGTAAGAGTTTAATTGTCTCTGTATATTAATGTATATTAATGGTAAAAAAAGTTTACATAGGGATTGATTATATATATATATATATATATATATAAGCTAGACATTAAATTAGTATATGAAACTTTCTTCGCCCAATAATTTGATTTAATGATAAAATCTTAAGTCGTATTTTTAAACAACTTTTATTCATCTAAATGATTAGCTAAATTACATTATTCATAGATTTTAACATTCAATTATCAAATATATAAAATTATCTCTGTGTTGTATACAAGAACACAGAGAGGAATTGGACCTGGAGGCTGCAGTTAACCCACCAACTTCAATCATGAATCAAATTGGAATGAATAGAATTTATCACAGATTCTTCCCTATTTTTTTAGGACACAAAGAATTATAAGTTTTTCTTCATAAATATGGAAAAATGAATTTTAAAAGTCGTTCACAACATATTCAAAGTTAGTGAACTAAAATTTTGGATACAGGGATATGATGTGGCAACCAAGGTAAAATTAAAAGAATTCTAAACATGTTTGCTAACTAATTTTAAAACACAACTTGATTTCATTTATAATCAAAGTTTGGAAGTAGATGTGAATTTCGCATTCTCGTATTTATAATTTGCGTGTAAAATAAAATAGATAACATATGAACTTCTTATTCAAGTCATTGAGATGCATAATAATAAACAATTCATAATTATCTTGAGTTGTGATTTTGAACTCTGCTTTGCATCAACGTAGTGATCTTTTGATCCATCAGTTAACTTCTATATCAATTTCATGGGTATTCTTCTTCTTCTTTCTCAAGGCCCCCTCAGCACAATGAATTTCGTATGAAAGGTACCACATTAGCAATAATGAATGAAAAGTGAAGTTGCCCAACTTGATAAGAAATCTCCACTTTACAACACTCTTCAAATAGATTAAGCTAAATGATCTTTACTTTACAATACTCTTCAATAAACCAAACTCTCAACAATCACCATTACTTATTATGCATCCGCGTTACCTATTATGTATCCACCTCACATGCACAAACACAAACCAAACTCTCAACAATCACCATTACTTATTATGCATCCGCGTTACCTATTACGTATCCACCTCACATGCACAAACACAAGTGTACAAGTAATTACTTTTATTTTAAAGAATAAAATAATGAATTATAATCACCAACCCCACATTTAATATTTTCACTCTTATGTCCCCCTTTATTTTCCAGTAAGTTAGATTCTTATATTACCTTTCATAATAAAAAATTACATCATAAACCAGTGACCTGGTGCAGACGCTGCCGACGGAGGAAACTGATCTGTCCACCAGGTCTGTAGAAGTTGAAAGATATGGCCAAAATGCTGATAAAAGTTGACATAATAGAGTTGGGAATGTAATTAATAATAAAAAACCATGGACACCCGAAACTAGAGAGTAATATGCTCTGACTAGATATACATAAACCTAAAAAGAAACAGGACAGGTAATGATACTTATTTGTCAATGGGGTTACTAGGAGAAGCTTGCTTGGAAGAGCCTGACCATTCTAGGATTATGAGACATTGAAGAAGATCTTTCTGGACAGGTAATGAGACTTATTTGCCAAAGGGGCTGCTAGGAGAAGCTTGCGTGGAAGAGCCTGACCATTCTTGGATCATGATAGATTGAAGCAGATTTTCTTGACTGCACCTTTTATTGGGGTCATCTGAGTCTGAATCCAACAAACACTCAATAGTTTTATCAATGAGTTCTTGTCTGAATTTTTTTCTCTGCGTTGTCTTGTCTTAATGTAATGATCATAATGATCAGTTGACGTCGGTCGTCAGTGAAGCCTGCTTAAGGAGGCATCTTTGTATTCGAATTTGGATCTTCCTTGACCGCACAAGAGTGATGAGCATGGAAAAGACTAGGGGAAGGAATGGAGCACGTGACCTTGGAGTGATGAGGGTGAAAAGGACTGCAGATGGCGGAACCAAGAGGAGTGATGCAACGACCGGGATAGAAAAGTTGTTATCCATGGAGGAGTGATGAGGGTGCAAAGGACCGCAAATGGCGGAACCAAGAAAAGGAGAGAAAATGCAACGACGACCCCTAAAACTAGTAAATATCCCAACAAAACGATGGGTTTTACCCTTCTCACGAGGCATGAAGCCAATCTAATGGCCACATAGAACAAGCTAGAGAAAAAGAAAGGGAATTTGCAGGGAGAAAACCAAGAGCCATAGGAAAGACACCATAAGCATGATGAAGAAAGGAATAACAATGCTACGGGAAAGGAAGCCATACCAAAATAAATCGTCGATAGTTATGGAAGTTCCCACGAGACTCTCGAGAACCCAGACGAAAACCTTCAATGCTATGTAGCAGACCGTAACGAGTCCCTTATTATTCCCATGGATGAGTACTATGAGAAAATCCATGTGAGATTTGTGATTGTAAGATCTGCATGAGCAAGTTTAAATGAGCGAATAACTCTGGAGAGTGACAAGTGTTATCGGCCAGTTCTTGCATGTAATAGACATGGTGACACCCCATGGGAGGAACTATTATGTGTTTCTT
This sequence comes from Picea glauca, assembly GCA_000966675.3. Classification (NCBI taxonomy): domain Eukaryota; kingdom Viridiplantae; phylum Streptophyta; class Pinopsida; order Pinales; family Pinaceae; genus Picea; species Picea glauca. The sequence goes on from JZKD02S2229877.1 coordinate 148,520, forward strand.
TGATATCCACTTCATTTCCTATTTTAGTGGGTGTACATGAAGTTATTAGTCCATGTCGTAGGCATAGAGGGACTATAATGATCGATAATTCGTTGAATTCGTATTAGTTTGTCTTTTGACCACAAATATTTCCATAATATCTGTTGTTGGAACTAGGGAACTAAAAACATTGTTTTTTATATAATAAAAAGTACCATATATGTCATGATTTAATTGGATAACAGATTGGAGGTCTTATTTCCAGCTTCGTTGTTCCCAATGTTATATATGTTGATATAGCCAAAGTATTTGATCGTATACAGTCTTTTTGAATCATATATTTTCTTATCCATTGCTCGAAGATGGATTAATGCTAGCATTAGTTCGAATGTCTGTCTTAGCATTTTCTGGTAACATTGTCTTAGATCATATATGATGATTTTTTTTTATTTGTACTAATCATATTGAAATGTTTAGATATCCAAGCTTTATAGTGATCGATAATTCCAAAGTTTATAAACTTGTATTGTGATTTATATTGTGATTTATTTTTTTATTTGTGCTACTATTATTAGTCCCTGCCAAATGCATTTGTATTGACACTTTTTTTGAGGTGCTTGAATAGGCCTGATAAGTTAAATGTTTACATGACGCGAGGTCCTCCAACAGGCCTAACAACTTAAATGTTTTCATACCGCGAGGCCCTTAGATAGTATGGAAACCTTAAATGTTTATCTAAATACGCTTCTTGGAGTACATTTTTCCTCGAAATTTTCCATACAATGTTGCAGTGATTTTGGACAATATTGTTGTCCACCACCACTTGAATAGGCATTGTTTATTTTTGCAATGCAATTTCGTCATTGTTGAAGATACATACATTGTTTGCTGGTTCGGTGAGTGCCTTTTCTTCGTTGGTTCATCGGTTGCTGATTATTGTTGTTGTTTGGTTCACAATTCGACCTGGGCTTCTGCCTTTCATTGTTTCAGAGTAAATTTCCATGCCATAGTTTCGTTTTATATTCCTTATTTGTTGTTCAGTGTTTGTAGTTTGCAAGTAAGAATTTTTGCTTATTTCTACTGGCATGCTTGTCATATGTTTCTAGTTCCTTCTGTGATTCAGCTGCAGTTTCATAATTGTTGGAGATACATATGTTGTTTTCTGGTTCGGTGGTTGTTTCTTGTTCGCTGGTTCATTGGTTTGTCGGTTGTTGATTGTGTTTGTTTGCCTCAAGTTTATGATTTGGGACCCTGTGGCTACAGTTGGGCTTGTTTGTGCTTTCTTGCTGGTTTGGTGGTTGTTGTTTTCTTTTGTTTTCTTTGGCTTTGCATGGATAGGGTCTCGTGCCAACAGTTGGAGATGTTTTTTTTGTACTATTATTATTTTCTTGGGCTCTTTACGGTGTTCATCGCCTGCACCCACAAGTGGACATACGGTTGTGTTATTTTCCCTGTCTAGTGAGGTCGATATATGTTTTGCTATGAGATTTTGTTGGTGCTTCAGTGTTGACATGATATAAAATAGTTGCATGAAAAATAGTTCGAGAAACACATGTGAAATCGCATTATCCATTGTTTTTTTGTTAAAATAAAACATATGCAAGATACACTTATAAACCATGTATGGTGAAATGTGCCCATATGACAATACATGTTCTTTATCCTCTACACAGACTGGTGTGCCCACGATACAATTTGTCTTGTACTTGAGATATGATATGTACAAAAAAGATACTACAAAATTATATTTCCGTGTCTGGAAGCATGTTTCTGTAGTTTGCCATGGAAAACCAAAATCTTGTATCATGGGCACAATAGCCTATGTAGAGGATAAAGAACATGTATTTCCATGGGTGGAATCATATCTGGATACTTCCCAAGGAAAACCAAAAAACATTTATTTACATCCATGCAATTTCGTAATATTTTGTGGCTTGTAATATATTTTGGACAGGGAAAAAAATTACATAATTACAACTATGGATGGAGAAGTGCAAAGGTTCATGTTTCTGCCTATCTTTTATTCTATTCGTTGAGTCTCATTTACTGTATGTACATATTACTTGTTCTCCGATGCATACCATATTCCATTCATGTTCATTGTATTTTGTGCGTTCCCACATTCAAACAAACAAAATATCTGGAGAAAATGATAGAGTCTTGACTGCATCGGCTGAAGAGGATATAAAAAGGTACATGCTTTCATGTTGCGTTGTTTTGTATTTCATTTATTTTCTGTATATTTTTTCATCTAGTTTTTTGTATGTAGATGTTGCGTGCCTTCCTACATAATAACGTATCTTCATTACATGTCTTCATACTAACCTCCTTCATGTCCATTGTATTTTTCCATCTAAACAAACATAATGGCTGGAAAGGACGATGGACTCTTTGGTGGGAATGTAGACAAGGAGTTACAGAGGTGGATACCTATACTCTTATTTCATATTTCAGTGTTTAGTATTTCATTTACTATCTGTATATTTGTTGTGCTTTTTTTGCTGCTTTGCACCCTTCTTCTTTTTTTCGTTCTTTTCTTCCTTCAAATATAATTTTTTGGGTTTAACTGTATGTATATACTATGTATGTTTCTGTGTATTCTCATGTGAATTGTATTGTTTTTGTTGTTTCATTGGAATAAATAGAGTTTTTTCTCTTTATTTTACATGACTAGCTTGCCTTCATGTCCATTGTATATTCGACATTGCTACCTTGGAATAAACTGGTTGGTTGGACAGGAAGATAAATTGTTCTGTGCAACAACATAGGGTTCTGTGGTAAAATATTCAAAAAGGTATACCAATCGTGTAATGGGCCTTTCTGCCCTCCCCATTTCTACTTTTTTCATTTTCTATTATCCCTTTTTTTTTCTAATTGCTCTTCTTAGTGGTCTTTTCTAAAATTCCTTTATGTGCCGGTTAGCGGACTAACAGTTTCGCAATTTTGGTCACGCTTCTACCTTATTCTATACTTACCCACTTTGTCGATTGTGGGTGCCCGGGATGGTGGGTTCAAGATTGTTCCTCTGGCTTCTGGGGGTCCGCATTATACAGATTGGTCGTCGTGCCCTACCCTCGCGCTCTGTTTATTGTTACACATTTTTCCAGTCAAAAAATAAGAGGCATACAATTTGACGCTCGGTTCCTCATGTTTCATAAGTATATTCCTTGACACCCTATTTCGTATTCCACCTTATTCCACCTTGCATGTGACATTAATAACTATTATGGCCAGTATACAATGAAAATGCTTGTTTAGTCCTTTTGATGTTCATCTACACAAGCTTGCATCAGAAAAAGTTGGACTAGTGACATCGTCGTGAGCAGTCAGTCATCCCAGACATCAACAGACCGATAAGGCCAAAGGTGAAGATGCATACATTTTGTTCCTAGTATGTTTAACAAACAAGTATGCTCAGATATTTATTCATCTATGGCATGGTGAATATGATGATGTCATATGAAATACATGGTTTTCATTTCACAAGAAGTGTCAACAAGTACAAGAGAGACGTTGAACATAGCGCAGGTTCCACAGACTAAGAGGTGTGGTTGAAAATTTTTGGCTCCATAGTTCGTTGAAGCTATGAGTCTACATGTAGATTTATGCCAATAAAAAAAATAAAAAAAAATGCACACTACCATTCACTTTAGTTTTCCTATTCAAAATTTTTCACTAGGTCTAGAGTTGTAACACCCAAAGTACTATCAATAAAGGGCTTGGACAGCCGCCGAACTGGACAAGTGTTAATCGGGGACATAATGGTTTTCTATAGCACCTACTTAGAAAAGGAAAATAAAGCTAGATCCATTATGCATGCTGACATGACAGACAAGGAGGACATGATGGCAGTCACACTGACTATTCCTACACAACTTGTGTAGAAACATGCATAAAAGATATTGTCGGGTAATGGGATATCCATTACAAATTTTAATATATTTCCCAAAACAGTATATGACCATGGGATTGTGATCGGATTCTTTCGATCAACAAAACAAGTATTGTGGAAAAAATTTCCATTGTCTGTTCAGAATATCATTTCATCCTGGACGCGACTATCAACCAACTTGCACAGAGTAGTGATATTTACCCAATCAGAACCATTGGTGCAACTGTCAGACTGGCGAGAAAACTTGGCTCACAACACATTCTCCATATAAAGGATGGAGAGTCGGACAACGACAAGGAAATGATACCTCTTTCCATATCCAGTTTTGTCCTTTACTTTCACATGTGCATGTATCTTAGGTAAGTTACACAAATATTGCATCGTTCCATGTTGCAGCTACAATTGTTCGATACCTATTCAAATTTTTTTTCATCAATGGAACAACAATTGCATAGAGGAAAGTTTCCACTTATGCTATTCCAAAATATAACAAAGAAAAGAGATGTTAGAGAAATGATCTTTCGCACAACCCAAGCAACATTTATAACAGAGTTGTGAGAATACATAGTACAGGATCTAAAGAGACTAGATAGCTCTACAACTGTTGTGTGTATACATCCACATAATCATCCTCACTTATACAAATAGCCTTCACCAAATTTCTATGACTTGTTTATTTATTTTTATTTTTTTAAGAGGAGGTGGGGGTGCAGTTGTGTATTATATTGTTCAATGTATTAATTCCTATTCTCGCATTTCCAGGTTGAAGGTGTTTTGGTTGCAGCGAATGCGTACTCGACCCCCTTTCAGAATGTACATGTGAAATGCAACTCTCCTTCTTCTACTTCCACTTTGATAACTGATGATACGATTGATTGTCTGCGATGTAGTGAAAAATGTCCATATATATATATATGGACATTTCCTCAATGCTGCCATCTGAACAGTGGGCAACACAATCGTGCATTGTATAATTAGGCAGCCTCTGTTACAAGATGTTTTTTCTAGGTTGGTAGAATTTTCATATGAAGCTTACCTACAGAAAAAGGCAAGTAGTGTCTACATGCTGCGCGACTTTCGGATACACAACAAATTTACCTTAAATGACGACAATGCAATATTGCATATCGGCTGAAGAAGTGAAACCAAAGGACACAGAAAAAAAAACAATATCAAGCTTTGGAAAGAAACAAAAATATCTAATGTGTCTCTGTAATATTTCTTCAACAACTAGATGAATGTTCTTTGGACTTCAGTACTTGAGATTCCATGCACATAAGATTGTTTGGTCCAAAAATGGGAAGCATGGAAACAAACCCCATATATCCCATGGCCCCGGTTATTTTCTCATGGGAACATATACCATATGTAAGAGAAAACCAATTCCACAATGTCTTTTCTTTGTATATCAAATTGTTTGATGAAAAGGTCGATGCGTGTTGCTCTATGGAACCTTGTGGGAACTTGCTTGCAGCCTGTTTGGAGTTTAGTTGGATCTTGGTGGTATGATTCATCTGTCAATTTGTATATCGTAGAGCTCTGAGTGTTGTTTGGAGGACACAGAACAATAGAATTGCAATTATTTAGCCAGCTAGCTTGTAAGTCCACCTATCAATTTGTATGGCGCTATGACACAAATGTAGTATGTGGCTTGTTTTAACACTTTTCCATGATCGATGAACTTGGTAAAATTAATCTCATGGAATAATTTGAAATAAATGAATATATATTGTGAAAAGTCCAATTGTGGTATCATATCAACAAGAGGCCCTTAAAATTCAAACCGGTCATTGTTATGCTTGCGGTAGTAGAATTTAAAAAATCTTTGTTTTGTTTCCTTCATTTTTTTAAAATAGGAGATTTAACATCCTTTGATAATTTTATGTAATTAAATTGTAAAATATCAATATTTAATATTAATAATTTAGCATTTGAAAATAATGTTAGATATATAACATATATATTATATGTTATACATGTAAACAATCGCAATCTTGAGCCCGCCAGTCCTAGAGTCCGTCTGTCCATTTTTATATCGTGGAATTCCGAGTGTTGTTTGGAGGACACAAAACAATAGAAGTGCAATGTTGAGCGAGTCAACCCACAAGTCCGCCTGTCAATTTGTATATCGTGAAACTTTTGGTTCTATTTGTAGGACACGAAACAATAAAGGCCCAATTTTGCGCTTGTCAGCTCGAGAATACGTGATCCAAAAAGTGGCTAAGTATGGAATGAGGGATCTTTAGACGCTCTATAAAATCTCATGTCCATTCTTTATAAAAGTACATATTTAGTATGTATTACTTGTTCTCAGAAAATTTCTAGGTGTGGAAGTTGGCAGATACACGTGTTCAAATTTCCACCTATTGTTATATCCCCAGCCCGACCGACTGCTTCCCCGTTTCATATTGTACATATTAAATGTAATATGTATTACATATTACATGTAATATGTAATACATATTCAATCTTGAGCCCTCTAGTCCTAGAGTTTGTCTGTCAATTTGTATATCGCAGAACTATGAGTGTTGTTTGGAGGACACAAAACAATATAAGTGCAATGTTGAGCCAACCAACCTGCAAGTAGGGATCACCATCCGTAGACAATCACAATCTTGAGCCTGCCAACCCTAGAGTCCATCTATCAATTTGTATATCATGGAACTCTGAGTGTTGTTTGAAGGACATAGAACAATAGAAGTGCAATGCTGAGCCAACCAGCCCGCAAGTCAGCTTGTCAATTTGTATATCATAGAATTCTAGGTGCTATTTGTAGGGAAAAGAACAATAGAGGCCCAATTTTGAGCCCTCTAGCCTGAGAACCCGCGATCCAAAAAGTGGCTAAGTATGAAATGAGAGATCCGTACATGCTCTATAAAATCTCATGTCCATACTTTATAGAAGTACATATTTAGTATGTATTACTTGTTTTTCGAAAAATTTATAGGTGCGGAAGTTGGCGGATTTATGCCTTCAGATTTCACTTACTTTTATATCACCAGCCCACAGACCGCTTCCTCGTTTCATATTGTACAATTTTTTTTTGTCTAATTAAATTGTACAATATCAATATTTAATATTAATAATTTAGTATAGAAAATAATTTTTTTAGAAAATGTTAGATAGTTAATAGGGATCACCATCTGTAAACAATCACAATCTTGAGCCTGCCAGCCCACAAGTTCACCTGGCAGAGTGTTGACTCTAGGGGTTATTGATGTCTACCAATCAGTTAAGAAGCGAGTGGCACCCTTGGAGCACTTGGTGCATCCTGAAGGGCACATCGCACAAAAGAAACAAAAGAGGTGAGTGGCACCCTTGGAGCACGTGGTGTGTCCTAAAGGGCATGTCGCGCAAAAGAAACAAAAGAGGCAAGTGGCACCCTTGGAGAACGTAGTGCGTCCTGAAGGGCATGTTGCATTGATGATGTTAAAGGAACGAACATAGATGGCCCTATTACTATTATCTCATTAAAAAATTTTAAAACAACTTCCCTAATTAAAATGTTGCCTAGTTTAGAATCTAAGTCCTAAGTCTAAATCTTCGCTAGGGGTAAAATTTTGTCTACCCGTAAGAAATTATCTCTCTAAAAATAAAATAATAAAGTTAAAAAAAAAAAAACAAAAAAAAAACCACTTCAGTAATAATTGTGGACATCATAAATTTTTGGGTAAAATGAAGAGAGGAAGAAATTAAATAAAATATGTGGAAAAAAAAAGGGGGTAAAGAAGAATTTAATTATTTAACTTGTGAAAGTGTAAAAGATATTAAATTATTAATAAAAAGGAAAAGAGGTTAATTTGCGCAACTGCCATTTTTGGCTCTAATAAAAAGGGGAAAGAAGGGAATAATAAAAAATTAGGAAACTAGGGAATGGAGGTGACATAAAAAGGGAAAGAGGGAACTTATGGTAAAAAGCAAGAGGTCAAATTAGTAAAGAATCTGCAATTAAGAACCTTCTAAATTGAACTAAATTAACAACTTCATTTGAGGGAAAGTCTTTAAAACCTGTAAGGGAATCTAGGGACACCTAGGAGTAAATTTAGGAGTAACTCTAGGTGGGTGAGAGAAATAAGACAATTTAATAAATTAAAGAAAGTGATTATTGGAGGAATGTGGGGGATGAATGAAACTTGTACGAAGGATATTTTTAGAAGATTTTTATTTAAAACTTAAATTAAATGAGATTTAGGGAAACTTTGGAAGTTCTAAAACTCTATAAAAGAGAGGAAGGAGAAGGAAGAAGGGGATCGACTATTATCGTAACATTACGTTGCTGGATTAGTGACTTGAGTGATTACTTGTGGGGAGTTGGGTTTTCCCAGCTCGGAGAGGAGTGGTAGCTTGACCTTGCGAGGCGAGCTAGGAGCTAGACATACCATCTAGATATTGTGTGGCCCCTTTGCAGCTCGGGGGGATAAGGGGGAAGCAGAGTACCCCTAGCGTTGGCTGGGAGGTACCAGTGAGGTCTCGACGGTCGACGAGCGGGAGCAGCATGGAGCACGCGGATGACACTCGGGGCAAGCGAATAGGAAACGATACACATTTCTGTTGATTGATAGAATGTTGTAGGATGTATGATTAGGATCTGCATGTGTATTGAGTAGGTAGCTGATTGTCTAGTCTCATGACATTGAATTTTAATGATAGAAAAGTTCTTTAATTCTGCACTCAAATCACGGGATAAGTTTATCGTTGCTTGTTATATATTTTCTAGATGAACCAACTTGGTGTTGCATTACCTCCTTCCTGCGTTATTACCTTCTTGACTTATTTTTTTTTATGCATGCATGGAAATTTTCCTCTGCGATTAATTGATTGTCTCTGTGCCTCTTCCATGTGACTTCTTGGCATCCTATCGCTACGTCTTTGATTGGGTTGTGTTTCACTTGTTGACCACAGTTTTATTTCTGGGCATTTATTTATTTTTTTCTCTGCCATGAAACACAAAATTCCCTACACAATGAACATCCAGACCATTGCTAGAACTAGGAATGATAAGAGACAACAATTAAATGACCGGCACTGTTCTTGAGAGCCCCTGAAATTGGCATGCCAGCATTTGATATTTTTATTTCTTCACTACATTTTTATAAATAGATTGGGCAATGATTTTTATGTATTGTATAACGAATTTATTATTAAGAGAATGACTGATATTTAGAACAATTTAACAAACAAAAACGAATTCATTGAAAGCATTTTGTTCGTTAATATCATGGGAATTTATGCCAACAGCCTTGGGATTTTGTTATTCCTCATTCGCGAATTTTATTGATAATTAACCAATGATTTATCCTTAACTGATGCACCTGATTGGGAAATTATTTTTTTCCCCTGTGGTTGTGTTGCGATTTGGCTGTATGAACTCTTCCTCTGCAAAAGCGTGCTTGTACAATGGTTGTGATAATATTGCATCAGTGAATTGCTTTTGGGTATGGTTGTATGGCCATCTTCTTCTGCTAGTTCGTGCCTCTGTATTGGCGGCAAAAATACTCGCACAACCACAGATAATACCCCTGCGAATGTTTTAGGTAATGGTCGGATAGATGCCTCTGCAACCATATTAAAAACTATCCATTTTTGACCTGCATGCACAGACCATTGAAACACATTTATATTCTATAGGATTCAACCATCTCTTTACTTGCACCTTAGAGGATATGGTATTTACAGACGATGAATCTTTAACTAGCTTTATCTATCATTGCCCCCTTCCACAGAAACTTTCCCTACACTGCTGCATGGGCTACGAAAGCCGGTCATATGCGCTCCCAACCTTACACAGTTACATTATATGATTATTTCGTGCAGGTTTTAATTTTGAACTGCCCGAAACTTCAAATGATTATTTCGTGCAGGTTTTAATTCTGAACCGCCGAAACTTCAAACGATTATTTCGTGCAGGTTTTAATTATGAACTGCCCGAACTTCAAACTTTGAAAGAAGACATCATAGGACGAAGGGATCTAAAAGTGAATGGCTTGATGTTTTATGAGCTTCTAACCGAATTGATTAGCTAAATATGGATTGTGGAAGTAATTTGGTTGGACTCTCGCTTTATGAGAATGATGAGATAGTCCATCTGTCCACAGAAGAGATTCGTTGAGTTGAGAGTGCTTAAATCAAATTATAAAATAAAATGCATCCAATTCATATATTTGTTCCAACAAACAATTTTTTATTTATTTGTTGAATTTATAGATATATTATATTATAAAAACGCATTTAAGCTAAAGTGGTTAATCTATGTTTTAAAATACTTTATTATTATTATTGATTTATATTGTACTTTATTATTATTATTGATTTATATTGTACTTTATTATTATTATTTATTTATGTTGACATTTCATATATAAGGATATATTAAAATTATTCATATTGAGACATGTGATATTGGAATGTAAATAGGATTTCAAGATGGATCCAACTCACATAATTCTTAATTCTTTAAATGGAATAATAAGTCAACTTGAGTTCTTAGTTTGCATTATTTAAATGGGATGCATTTCTTCTTTAAAAACAAAATCCTTATATACAGATGTAAGATAGCATGTAAATTTTATTAATCAACTCCTAATTTGGATTGATCTTCTTATGGTTCTTTTATGGATTGTAAGGTAGCTTGGGATCTTTCCTTATTTCTCTTTATGATTAAATTCTTGTACCTTATAAATGGACGTGTAAGGAGGCATTGAAATCTTATATACTACTTAAGGGATTGGGATCACCTTATGGCACCTTGTAACACCTTGTAATAGGTGATGTAATTTAGTATTGAAGTCTTATATATATTGTTAATAGGTGTTGATCGTTTAATTCTTTTAATTGATGTATAAGCATCTTTTACTTCCTTTAATTGTTCATTAAGTTGATATTTTATAATTACCTTGAGAGAAATGGATATGTTAGAATGGTGTCAAATTCTTAATTTGTCACTTAAGTGAGATAATTCATTTCCTTATGATACTTAGTGAGTTGCATAGGAGTTGTAATTTTTTCATGAGTTGAACCATTTGATAAGTGATGCTTGACCAGAAGAAACCTGATCATTAACAAGTTACTAATCATGATTAGAATAGATTATATCAATTAAAAGGTTGTAGTATGCTCTTGTGTTTCTTGTTATTCTTCATGTATTATTCTCTTGCTAAATTATATTTAAATATTGCGTAATGGATGGATGATTCATAGGAGATTATTTTATTTGCACCATGACTGTATGGACGGTCTTGGGGTAGTTACTTCATTCGCCACTAAAAGGGTAATTTGTTGAACTTACTGATGGATTAGTAATCGAATTCTCTTGTACCCTGGAGTTGTGTGATGTACGACTAATTCAAGGAACACTATCACGCACTCATCATCGTTGATTTTATTGTCTTAGCATATTTAATTGGTATAGATTGTGTTGGGTGGGTTGTAGACACCTCCATGTTCCTCATAACAGTCACCATCCCTGAGACCTTAAATGGTTAAAATTGATGGGAACCTAGGCTTGAGCGTTGCTTATGTGTCTTGGAGGTCCTAACCATTGTAGGGTAGGACAAATTGGTAGTCAGTCTTTTATTTTGTTGATTGATTGTTGTTCTTTTCTGGCAGATGTTGATGTGCGTCTTAGATCTTTAGGTTGATATTGTAGTTACATGTGTCATGATTCGTCGTCATGTGGCGGCGCAGAGTATAATGTCTTGTTTCCCTTGTACACACGCACACACAAACACAAAAAAAATATTTGCACTTGTTATAAGAGGTTTGTCGACGTAATGAGGAGGATCGTTATAGGGATTTATTGGAATCTGTTTCACGGGTTGGCGGGTGGACAAAATGTACAATGCTTGGTCTCTCTTTGCCATCACCTCTACCTTCATACTTATTTCCTGATATGAAATTATTAGGATTCAATGCTAGTAGTTCATCCTGTAGGAACTGTTAAGATTGTCATTAATGTCTGGAAGGTTGGAGAAGATTTGTCATTACTATGAATTAAACCAATATTTGTGGAGAAGAGTGTCATTCTTTCCAGGTATTCATTTAAAAGCTGATGCAATCTCTTTCGTGCATCGGCCAGTTAGCGCCTTTAATAAATCTCTAATTCTTAACCGTTCTTTGCCGTCACCACCAGCTTCACACTTTTTTCTAAATATGCAATTAGTGATCTTTAATGGTAACAACTCATTACGCCTGAACCCTGGAGATTTTCATTGATCAACAATACGCTCGAGGAGATATCCCATTTATACACATTAAAACATAATTTACGGAGGGTTATATTATCCCTCCCCAATTTTCATTTCAAACATCGTCTGGAGCAAACAAAAATTCTCGTTAACTTGTGGCAGCAGTTCTGTCTAGGTACAGTAAACACACTCGGGCATGATTTCCAGAGGTTCCAGTATTCCAGGGAATATTCTTACTACTCATCTCCCTCTGCCTAGGACCAAAAAAGGAGATGGTCCCTTGGTACACCTAGAGATATATTTCAAGACAAAGAATTCCAAGGCAACCCGACCTTCTTAGAAAACCTGCCTAGTTGCATTGATGGATGGCGCATAGGTTGATGTCATGGATTTCGAGCTAGAAGAATATTATCTGATTGGCAATGATACGCCAATGGATGATGACAATGCACAGATTGTTCCCACTCCTGCGCCCAAATTGAAATCAACCATAACAGGAGGAACTTCCCGGGTCGGTGATGGTGGTCCTGACAATACCAACAGAAGGAGTTTTAGAAAAGAAACTGATGTTGAACATAATAGTCACTTTGCAGCTCGAAAGTAAGAATTCCAGAGGTCCAACTTAGTTTGTTCTGGGCGAAAGACTTTCACTGTAAGGAAATGATATGTTGATGCTCCCATAGATACATTTCAAGACAAAAAAATATTCAATTGAGGGACTACTATCCTTTTCTCTAGATATACAATTAACATATTCAAGAATGAGGACCAAAAATCCCACTGTTGCAAGGCATGTTTCTACTAGTCATCTCCTTCCTCCCAGAATGGACTAATTTGGGCCTCTGGAATTGCACATGCAACCTATGTCCTTGAAGTTTTTCGACTGTGGAGAGGCGGTTTCTTGGTGTGTCCTAACTTTTAGTTAAGGGTTATTCCATTTTCCCGACAACTTTTTCCATCTTCTTCCTCATGGGAATCTTCTAATAACTATCAATTTTACGATAGGATGATCAATTGAGGAGAAAACTGCAAGGATTTCCTAAAACAAAAGTCATAGTAATCTATTTTGTATGCATGTTGAAGAGAATATCGATGGCTCCTGCAGACTATGAATCCCGTGCCTATGTTTGTGGTAGATATGTTCAATGTTTTGGTCCAAATAACTAGGCCCAATTTCTAAGTATAGATGTACACTACTTGATGTTTTCTTTTTTTAATGGATTTGCTATTAATTTTTTTTTCATTGGAGTCTTCATTGCTGCTTCTTTTCTGGATTTAACGCCTCTTCTCATTACCATGGTTCGGTAGTCTCATAGTTCTTCGATATTATATTTTCTTAGGTAATTTTTTTGAAGATGGAGCATATAACAATTATATGACAATTTATTGTGTCGATCCACCAGGCTTTTATGAAAACAAAAAATGGATTACACCCACTTTCAAACCAATGTTCAATTCTATTCGCAATGTAGATAGAATATAGCAATACCAAATTACAATGTTGCAACAAAATCATCATTCTTATTTCTAGACATGCAATTATTAAGCTTTAATGCTAACAACCCATAATGCAAAAAGTTTAATACTTAAGTTAATATGTTATAGTCATGGAAGAATGTGTCAAGAACACACTTACACCCATATTTAAAATCCTTTGTAAAGTAGCTAGAGAGGTAGTGGGGGGGGCAGAGGGCCCATGGTGATAATAGTGGAGACCATTCAATGTAAGATGGACTAGGTCCACTATATTATTAAATAAGGCCCACTATGGCAGTTAGATATAATAACTAGGTAATTAGATATAATAAATGCAAGAAGAATTCTTAGAAGGTTCTATTTCTAGATTATTCCTCCTCTAGAATGTTCTTAGGTGATGGTAGCACTATATAAAGAGGTTCAAAAAATGTAATGTGACATGAAGAGAAGTATTTTGTTTGGATCAGTATCTCATTAGGAGGAAGCCCCCCTCAAAGAGGAAAGTGAATAGGAGAGGATCCCTTCCATAAAAGGATTCATTATATGGTGTTGCCCTACCTCAAGGGTTTGATAGCAATAAATGAGATTTTGCATATTGTTCTTGTATATCTATTGTGGTGCTTCTGTATTCAGTGGGTTTGATGCCCCCTCAAAGAGGAAAGTGAACATGAGAGGATCCTTTCCATAATAGGATCCATTGTATGGTGTTGCCCTACCACAAGGGTTTGGTAATAATATAGTGTGATTTATTCTATCTTGATTTGTAGATATATTGTGTATTCAACATTTGTGGTGATTATATTTTTATATCTATTTAGGTTCTTAAGAAGTGGTATCAAAGAACTTTCCTTGGCAGACATTGTGAGAAATATTTTTTATTTTTGCAGATTTTTTTTTTGGAGAAGAAAAAAGAGGGCCACGACCTTCCATTAAATTTTACTATATTTATGTGAAAAATTTGCATAAAAAGTATATTGATATTATTTCCTCTCAGAAAAAAAAACCCAAGTTAAAAAAATAAAATCGTCCGAAATGGAGTCCGAGAAGTCAAGATATTGAATTTTTAAAATCTGCAAATTTTCAGGGTTTTTTCCACGGACGACGACGCGGTTTTTATTTTTATTTTTGTCATAGAAGGAGGGTGAATTTGTCCAAAAAAATTACATATCTGAGTTCCTCTCACAATTTCACCCAATTTCAAAAAAAAAAATCAACTGAAACAGATTCTGGGAAGTGAAGTTATGAGCATTTTAAATTCAACAGTTTTTTAGGGTTTTTCCACAAAAAGCCATGATTTTCTGTTGTAACTTATTGTTCTGTTTTTTGGGTTTTTTCATGACGGCTGTGGGACCGAAGAGTTCATAGGGTGATCATATGGCTATTTCATCTCAAACCCTCAAATAAATTCTTGAAGCATTCAAATCCCAATTGTATGACACATTCAATGACAAATTGGATGCCTTGGAGATGGCCTCAATGATAGTTTTTGTAGCATTCGAGATTCATTGGATAACAGGCAGAAGAGATTTCTTATGGCGGACATCAAGGATGAATATAATCAAGAAATATATTCTTGGTATGACATCGATTCTGATTGGGATGATTGGTATATGGATAGTTGTCATTTTTGGGATGACATCCACTTCCATATTTTATTTGATGACTCTACTCCACCTTCTGTAGAGAACATCAATGTCCCACATCAAAAGGTAGTTATGATTACCAGCGTCCAGCCTGCATATTCTATAATGGTATTATTCCTTCCAGATTCAACATTGACCCTTTCCCACTATGTGGTTGGATATTCTTATTTGGATCTACATGATAGGTGTTAGTATTAGGAGCATCATTTTCGTTTGGTTATTGGGTGCCGATATCTTTTGTGTGGAGTTCACATGAGAACTTGGACATGGGACCCTGTTTTACAATGGCGGTTGGACTAATTCAACATGGTGGCTTCCATTTCTCAATGGGACCCTAGTTCTCTAGTCTACTTCAACACTATGGTCCACACTTATCCATGGGACCTTGGTATATGGTTTTACATCAAGCGTTGAGGACAACTCTTTCATAAGGGGGATGGAATGTAAGGTAGCTAGAGAGGTAGTGGGGGGACCAAGAGGGCCCATAGTGATAATAGTGGAGACCATTCAATGTAAGGTGGACTAGGTCCACTATATTATTAAATAAGGCCCACTATGATAGTTAGATATAATAAATGGGTAATTAGATATAATAAATGTAAGAGGAATTCTTAGAAGGTTCTACTTCTAGAAGATTCCTCCTCTAGAATGTTCTTAGGTGATGGTAGCACTGTAACGACCCTTGATTATTAAGTATAATTAATTTAATAATATAATCCTAAAATATTAGCTAAACTATATTTATGTCTTAAAATAACATTTCTAATTGATTATTATTAAATA
>JZKD02S2229877.1:171983-189043 GCA_000966675.3 Picea glauca
GGAGCTTTGAGTATTGCAGAGAGGGAGGAATTTTGTGATTGGCATTGACATAGTGGACCGGGGTTGCTGGGGGTTTTGGGCACGCAGGGCTAGGATATTCGTTGATATCCTAGGGCTAGGAGCTAACTAGTTGGCAGGGAGGTCAGTTTTTGGGTAGTGTTCTAAAGAAACAGAAAGGAAGGAAGCTGCGGATAACAACATCAGGTTCAGGTATTTAATTCCAATTTATCCATTGTTTAATTAGATTTATTATTCATTGATAAATTTTACATGCGTAAGTGTTAAGAAAATTTGGAATTATTCTTCTTTATAAACCTAGTAGAAATTAGAGTACATTTGGTAGAAATTTTAAATGTTAATTGAAATCGGGCCTTTACAAGCACTATATAAAGGGGTTGAAGCAATGTAATGGGACATGAAGAGAAGTATTGTATTGTGGAGAGGTAGCTCAATAGGAGGATGCCTCTTCAAAGAGGCAAGTGAACAGGAGAGGATCCCTTCCATGATAGGATCCATTGTATGGTGTTTCCCTACCTCAAGGGTTTGGTAATAATATAGTGTGGTTTCTTCTATCTTGCTTTGTAGATCTATTGCGTATTCAAAATTTGTGGTGATTACATTTGTAGATCTATTCAGGTTCTTAACCGCCTTTAATAATTTTATGTAATTAAATTGTACAATATCAATATTTAATATTAATAATTTAGTATTGAAAATGATGTTTTTATATAATGTTAGATAGTTGATAAGGATCACTATCCGTAAAAAATCGCAATCTTGAACCCGCCATCCATGGAGTTCGTTTATCAATTTGTATATGGTGGAACTTTGAGTGTTGTTTGGAGGACACAGAATAATAGAATTGCAATGTTGAGCCATCCAGCCCGCAAGTCCTCTTGTATATCGCGAAACTCTGGGTGCTATTTGTAGGACACAGAGCAATAGAGGCCCATTTTTGAGCCTGCCATCCCAAGACCTCGTGATCCAAAAAATTGGCCAGGTATGGAATACGAGATCCGTACATGCTCTATAAAATCTCATTTCCATACTTTATAAAGGTACATATTTCGTATGTATTACTAGTTTTCGGAAAATTTCTAGGCGTATAAGTTGGTGGATTCATGTCTTCAGATTTCACTTACTTTTATATCACCATCCTGACGGACCGCTTCCCCGTTTTATATTGCGCAAACATTTTTGTCTAATTAAATTGTACAATATCAATATTTAATATTAATAATTTAGTATTGAAAATAATGTTTTTAGATAATGTTAGATAGTTGACAGGGATCACCATCCATAAACAATTGCAATCTTGAGCCTGCCAGCCCTGGACTCCGCCTATCAATTTGTATACCGCAGAACTCCGTGTGTTTGGAGGACACAAAACAATATAAGTGTAATCTTGATCCAGCCAGCCCGCAAGTCCGCCTTTCAATTTGTATATTGCGAAACTCTAGTTGCTATTTGTAGGACATGAAGAAATAGAGGCCCATTTTTTAGCCCACCAGCACGAGAACCTACATTCCAAAAAGTGGCCAAGTATGGAATACGGGATCCGTGCATGCTCTATAAAATTTCATGTAATTTTACTTTATAGTTTATTTCTTAATATTAATATAAAATAGTATATACAAGTATATATCCATTTTAACTATATAATCAAGAAGGATCAATTTCCAGGTACAAACCTTCATTATCATAAACAAAATAAAAATTCCAAAATTCCAAAATTACATTTAAAAACATTAAAAAAACATTGAATAAAATTTAAATAATTGTTTATACTATTCTTTAAGTAAAAAGTGTTATAACATTGTATAAATTATTATAAATATTGGTACAATTTTACAATATTGTATAAATTACTAAATCTCATGTTGCAGTCGGCCAGACTTGTATATTCTTCTTATAAAAAAGAAGAATATAAGTGCAATGTTGAGCCATCTAGCCTGCAAGTATGCCTTTCAATTTGTATATCGAGGAACTCTTGGTGCTATTTGTAGGAAACAAAGAAATAGAGGCTCATTTTTTAGCTCGCCAGCCCAAGAACCTGTGATCCAAAAACTGGCCAAGTATGGAATGCAGGATCCATACATGCTCTATAAAATCTCATGTCCATACTTTATACAGGTACATATTTAGTTTGTATTACTCGTTTTTCGGAAAATTTCTAGGTGCGGAAGTTGGTGGATTGACGTCTTTAGATTTAATTTACTTGTATATCACCAACCCGACCGATCGCTTCCACGTTCCATATTGTACAAATGTTTTGTCTAATTAAATTGTACAATATCAATATTTAATATCAATAGTTTAGTATTGAAAATAATGTTTTTAGATAATGTTAGATAGTTGATAGGGATCATCATCCATAAACAATCGCAATCCTGAGCCCACTAGCCCTGGAGTCCGTCTGTCAATTTGTATATCGCGAAACTTTGAGTACTGTTTGGAGGACACAAAACAATATAAGCGCAATGCTGAGCCAACCACCCCGCAAGTCTTCTTGTCAATTTGTATATTTTGAAACTCTGGGTTCTATTTGTAGGACACATAGCAATAGAGGCCTATTTTTTAGCTCTCCAGCCTGAGAACCCGCGATCCAAAAAGTGGCCAAGTGTGGAATGCGGGATCCGTACATGCTCTATAAAATCTCATGTAATTTTACTTTATATTTTATTTATTAATATTAATATAAAATAGTATATACAAGTATATATCCATTTTAACTATAGATTCAAGAGGGATCAATTTCCAGGTACAAACCTTTATTGTCATAAACAAAATCAAAATTCCAAAATTCCAAAATTACATTTAAAAACATTAAAAAAATATTGAATAAAATTTAAATAATTGTTTATACTATTATTTAAGTAAAACGTGTTATAGCATTATATAAATTACTATAAATCTTGGTACAATGTTATAATATTCTATAAATTACTAATTCTCATGTTGCGGTCGGTCGGACTCGTATATTCTTCTTATAAAAAAGAAGAATATAAGTGCAATGTTGAGCCAGCCAGCCCACAACTCCGCCTGTCAATTTGTATATCACAGAACTCTAGGTGCTATTTGTAGGACACAGAGCAATAGAGGCCGATTTTTTAGCCCGTCATCCCGAGATCCCGGGATCCAAAAAGTGGCAAAGTATTGTATGCGAGATCCGTACATGCTCTATAAAATCTCATGTCCATAATTTATAAAGGTACATATCTAGTATGTATTACTTGTTTTTTGAAAAATTTCTAGGTGCGGAAGTTGGCGGATTCATGTCTTCAGATTTCATTTACTTGTATATCACCAGCCCGACCGACCACCTCCCCATTCCATATTGTACAAATTTTTTTGTCTAATTAAATTGTACAATATCAATATTTAATATTACTAATTTAGTATTGAAAATGATGTTTTTAGATAATGTTAGATAGTTGATAGAGATCACCATCTGTAAACAATAACAATCCTTAGCTCTCCAGCGCTGGAGTCCATCTGTCAATTTGTATATCGCAGAACTCTGAGTGTTGTTTGGAGGACACAGAATAATAGAAGTGCAATGTTGAGCTTTCTAGTCTGCTTGTCAATTTGTATATCGCGAAATCCTGGGTGTTATTTGTTAGGCATAAAACAATAGAGGCCCAATTTTGAGCCCGCCAGCCTGAGAACTCACGATCCAAAAAGTGTACATGCTCTATAAAATATCATGTCCATACTTTATATAAGTACATATTTAGTATGTATTACACGTTTTTGGGAAAATTTGTAGGTTCGGAAGTTGGCAGATTCATGTCTTCATATTTCACTTACTTTTATATCATCATCCCGACCAACCGATTCGCCATTTCATATTGTACAAAATTTTAGGCTCACAATTTTTCAATAGGTGAGTTATCAGATATACGGGTTCAATATTGTGTTTCCATTGTTCCACTGTCTGCAAACAACAGCCGGACTCCAACCGACCACCTCCGCATTCCATACCTAGCCACATTTCCAATTGTGGATTCCTAGGGAGGCGTGCTCTAGGGTGCACTTCCAATGGTCTGTCACCTCCAAAGAGAACTCACACTTCCACAATATACAAATTTACAACTGGACTGTCACATCATATCCTCTTCCTCATTACATAGTTTGCACTCAGAAGTTATGAGAGCTACTGTTTGACCTTCGGGTCCTTGCGTGTCCTGTGTAACTATTGTTACCCCATTTTTGAAGCCTGTTCGTCTGCTTTCCATACTTTGCCATTTTTTTGAATCTCTATCGCAGATCGTCGGGTTGGCAGGTTCATGAAATATCCAATTCCTAAGCACTTTTTCATGTTCCCGCCACCTCCACACTTCTTTCCAACCAACTCCGACCGACCGTTTCCCTATTTCAAACTTGGCCACTTTTTTTCATTGCCAGTTCCTGGACAGGAGGACTAAATATTTCCCTTCCATTGTTTCACGACATTTAAACAATACCCACAATTTTGCAAATATACAAACCAGCCGCTAGGCCGCCCTACCATACAGTCTTCCCTTCTATGCATTTTGCAGTCATAAATTTCGATACATACAATTTGAACATTGGCCTTCGCCTCTACTAGAAATCCCCTTTAACCCTGTTTTGAAACCCGTTCGACCTCTTTTCATGTTTTTCCATTCCTTTCTTGCGCTCTTCCCTTTTACGCATTTTGCAGTGAAAATTTTTGAGACATACAATATGACCACTCACCCTCACCTCTACTGCGAATTCGCTGTATTTTTAAAAATGTGCGACCGCTTTTCATATTTGGCCATTCCTTATTTGCACTTGTTTATAATAAAAGAGTCTTATTTATAATAAAAAAAACCAAATTTAGTGGTTAGGTCTTGTCCTTCGGAAAACAACCAAGATTTGCGGAGATCTCCCATTAATACGCATTTAACCAAGATTTCTATAAGGTTATATTATCCTTTCCGAGTGTTTATTTCAAACACCATGGAATGTCATCCAAAGGACCTCAGGTTGGCCCATTCACGAAATCTTCAAACCCTAATTCTGAAAACAAGCCCGACCGACTATTTCCCTATTCCATACTTAGCCACTTTCCCCCAATTCCAAAAATACACAAACCGTTTGCTGAACTACACCATCATGACCTCTTCTGCTTTACGCGTTTTACAGTCATTTCACCGTTGGACACTCACCTCTCCTCATTATCTCTTGTAAAACTATTTTGAAGCTCATCCGACCTCTTTTCATACTTGGCCATTCCTTGCTTTCTCTTCCCTATATATATATATATATATATATATATATATATATTCTTGTTTATAAATATGAAATTTGTAATCTTTAATGCTAATAGCTCATCATGCAGGAACTGTGTAAATTGTCATTGATGGGAAAAAGGATCCAGAATATCTTCCATTAATATGAATTAAACCAATATTTGTGGAGGGATTTGTTATCCCTTCCGAGTGTTAATTTCAAATACCATGGAATGTCATTCACACATTGTCGGCTTGGTTCATTCACGAAACCTCTAATCCTTAAATGTTCTTCGTTGTAACTGCCACCTTCGCACTTAAAGGTATGCAATAATTAAGCTTTACTTCTAACAACTCATCATACAACACACATAGAGATTGTCATTAATAAGAGAAGATTTGGAGGAGATTTTCCATTCACATGCATTGAACAAACATTTCAGGGGGGGTTTATATTATCCCCTCCATTTTTTTCATTTCAAGCAGCATCTGGAGCAAACAAACATTTTCATAAACTAATGGGACCAACTCGACATCAGTTCTATGGAGATACAGTGAACATCTTTGGACCTGAGGACCAAAATTACCATAGTAACAAAGCATTGCTCCAATGGCCTGCCACAATAACAAAGCAACCCAAATTTCTTCAAACGGAGGAGGTTCATCCTAAAAATGATAGTTCTCACAAGCTTCCCATGCATAAGAAGAGAAAAAGAATTTTAGGGGAGGTGGAAGAGCCCGAAATTGAGAGTGAGAACATGGAACTTGACACTGATCTAGATAGCATATTCTGCAACCTTGATCGGTCGTGAGACGCGATTCAGCATAGCTACCCAATGGACATAGTTGATACTGAGTTTTTTTACGAAGATGAATCCTTCATATTCCAGAGTGTTGTTTTTGAAAGAGAATCTAAAAAATTAATTATTGAAAGGAGAGATGTAAAAAGTAAGAAAGGAAAATATCGTTCAGAAGTTGACCTTGCCAACATGCATCCATCCCAAATCTTTGGAATTCACAGGAAACCAGAAATGATCTTGATGATTCCATTGGAGGCATTGAGGCTGAGAATGCCAGACTAAAGGATTGGATCAAGGAATTAGAGTAATCTTGGATTGCTTGCTTGCTTGATAGTCTATATGAAAAATGCATTTAAATTTCTAGGAATATGTAACACACTTTTATTTTTTGATTTATTCCAATTAACACTATTTTTTATCTCCTTTTATATTTATATGCTCCTTTTAGTTTTTTTTTTCTATTGACACATATACAGACAACTCTATCGAAACTTTAGTTAACTCTAACCATTTCAAAATATACACTGAACAGATAAAACATTCAAAGTAGGACTATTGAAAAGAACGAAAATTTTGAACATAGCAAAATGGATTATATAGTTTCAAAAAATAAATTGGACTTTAGAGGGCACGTGTCATTTATTGCATGGTTACCACCTATCCTTCTTGCATGCTACTTTTTCCCCATCCATTTTCAGTTATCCCCAATTCAACCCGACAGGGACTATGCTGCCATGCAACACTTGTTTACTTTAGTTATTTATTTGTTCTCTTTAGCTTCTTCCAACTTTTTTTTTTCCACACTTTTATTTGAATTTGAATTCTTGTTCCTCTCTATTCTCCTTGATTTGTGGATGCACTAGTAATTATTTTTAGTTAATTAGTAATCAATTTATTTCCATTTTATGCATATTTCTAAAATGTATTTATTTTTCTTAATAAATTGTAATTAACTTAAATCACATATCTTGTTATGAAATGCCTTATGATCTATATGCTTAATCACATTATCTATCATTTAATTAATTTTTCCTTTATAACTATAGTGAATAATTAAATAAGTTTGTCTTCTCATATTTTAAATAAATGCATATGATAAACGATTTCAGTAAGTACCCATGGTTACATGCTTGTGCATGCCCTTCAAGATTTTAACTTTCTTGGTGGGGGAATGATGTAAGTGATGAGATGTTGCTAACTCAATATTTTGTTTTTCTTATTGTGACATTAATAGTCATTAAGGAATAAAGTTATCACCTATTAGACATCCCTTAGCTAAACCTCATGAGTGACTAAATCTGTGGCCTACCCTTATAGAAACGTGAAATCTTTGAGTAAAAGAATCACTAACTTTCCAAATCAAGTATTGGAAAATGAGTGCTAGTAGGTGGAAATAAGAATGATGTTTCTCCTCCCCTAGTGATATTATGTACATTTCGATACAACCTTATACAACCTTATTACCCATATGTGAATCAATTGATAAGCATATTCGTTGTGCCACATCAGAATCAACTCATCAAACAATTCCATAATCCAAAACAGGGATGATTTTAAGGATGGAAATTTATTTTTAAATGTAGAAACCTTTCTGAATCTTACTAATCCTTCACATGCCAACTATAAATGTTTGGCGATATTTTTGTAAAAATATTCAAATTTCTAAGGATTTTATATAGTTTTTATAAAATTTTGGCGATTTTTAAGGTNAAATAATTTTATCCTATAGAATTTGGGTGAATCATTTTTAAAATAGCGAATCTCGTTTTTGGAAAAACCATGGAAAATTAGCCCATGAGCGAAATTTAGCCCCTAAAATCATCCATGATCCAAAATCAAAGTATA
This sequence comes from Picea glauca, assembly GCA_000966675.3. Lineage (NCBI taxonomy): Eukaryota > Viridiplantae > Streptophyta > Pinopsida > Pinales > Pinaceae > Picea > Picea glauca. Next base: position 179,866 of record JZKD02S2229877.1, read on the forward strand.
ACATTAACCATATAATATTTTATTTTGGAGTCCAATACAATGCTGATGTAATTCCATGTCAATATAATACTATGATTTCCTATCACACTAAATAAATAATCAATAACATATGCAAATTAATGTATCCAACATTTTCATTTTAATGTATCAAAACCACATCAATTAACAACATCAATTACATCATATCAATGCCCATATAATTAATTTATGTTATCATATAAATGTTTAAATAAACCAATTCAAAACCATCATTTAAAATCAATCGCATTTCTAAAAGTTCGTGTTTCATCATATAAATGTTTAAATAAACCATTTCAAAACCATCATTTAAAATCAATCGCATTACTCTTAAAAAATAAGATTTAATAAGCCTACTTTACTCTTAAAAAATAAGATTTAATAAGCCTACTTTTTTTTTCCACGTTGGAATTCCGCGCTGAAAACCCACCCCAGATACTTCCCCACATACTGGTTGGTATGGGAGTGATAAAGCTTTGCAGCCCCAAGGGACACAGGTTTCGAACTCGTGACCTCTCCCCAAACTGAAAAAGTGTGTGCACATCTTAACCAATTGTGCTATCCCATGAGACCAATAATCTTAATGAAAAGAAATAAAATACTATAATATCATTAACATTGAATTTGAAAAATACTCTAATATAAAATACCCATGATATCTTCTTTTAATTTTATTCTATGCGTATTTTATGCCAAAACATTTTTTAAGATTTTCAAAATTTATCATGATTTTATATTAACATTTTTATATTTAAAATGAATTATGTCAAAATATTTTTTAAGAATTTCAAAATTTATCATTGATTTTATGTTAACATTTTTATACTTAAAATGAATTGAAGGGATGCGTTTTTTCTAATCTTAAAAATCTGAATGTGAATTTAATTAAGAATTTCTTTATTTGTTTATTTTTTACTTTAAAAGAATTTTTCCATTCTACATTGTAATTAAGATTTTTAGAATATTTCTTATGATTCATGAATTAAGATTTTTAGAATATTTCCTATAATTCATGAATGGTAAAGAAGGTTAATTAAAAATAAAATCTCAACATATACATTTAAATATTTTTAGGAAAAAATAAAAAAATATTATTCAATATTAAAAAATCAGTATTTTTTAAATTATAAATTTATTAAAAAGCTAAAAAAATGAAAATACAAAGTAATTGGTATTTTTTAAATTATAAATTTATTTTTTTTAAATGGAAAAATAGAAAATAGTAACTACTAATGGAAAAAGGGAAAACTTATGACCACGTGTCCTTTTAACGATAAAAACACTAAATATTGTAGGTAATAAAAGTGATTAGATATCAAACCAATGCATTGTTTAGGTAAACAATTAAATACATTGGAAATCACTTGCATTTAGTGATTAATACTATAATAATGAAAACCAAGTTAGTTCATTGTTACTAACCATTTTAGTTTTTGTCAATCATAAACTTGATGACCACATGTCCTTTTAAAAATAAAAACACTAAATATTGTGGGTAATAAAAGTGATTTGATATCAAATTAATGCATTGTTTAGGTAAATAATTAAATACATTGGAAATCACTTACATTTAGTGATTAATACTATAATAATGAAAACCAAGTTAATGCATTGTTACTAACCATTTTAATTTTTGTCATCGTAAACTTGATGACCATACGTCCTTTTAAAGATAAAAACACTAAATATTGTAGGTAATAAAAGTGATTAGATATCAAACCCAATGCATTGTTTAGGTAAATAATTAAATATATTGGAAATCACTTACATTTAGTGATTAATACTATAATAATGAAAACCAACCACGTTAGTGCATTGTTACTAACCATTTTAATTTTTTTCATCATAAATTTTTATATATGAATATTTGCACTATGAACATTGGGTTGAATTATATGCATACAAATTTTATGATGTGCATTTAAATACATGTAAAAGATCAATAATTTAATCAATTTTAATTTTTGAAATATGACAATAATTATTATTGAACTATTGATAGTGTTAATTTTTTCTATGTAATCATTTGGAATTCTCCTCAATGAAAGGTTCCAATTACATCTCACATTATTTGGAATAGGAAATTCATCTGATTTATGACGCAATAATCTTTGAGTAGTTTTGAGTGTTTTACTAGTGGTTCGGTAAGACATGTCGGTATTTTTTAATGCAATAAATGAGATGTAGCTAATCTAATATGAAAAATGTAAAAGGATGCCTAGGATAAACTAACAGAACCGATGAGTTAAACATAGAACCAAATATATTACAACTTTATGCCTTTAGTAAAAATTTACCATGAAAAGAAAAAATATTATAAAAAAGTTTGAAAAACAATTGTCGAATACAATACTATGCTTAAGTATATAAACAAACAATTTGTGATATAAGTAAAACAAAACAAGTTGCTCATACATGAGAAAACTCTACATTATAGAAGCAAATTCTTATGCCATTCTAAAACTCAATAAATTAGCAAAATTATTTCTATAAATCACAAATTGTTGAACTATAATCTATCTCCAAATGGACTGGCCAACAATGTCTTCTCATTCATTAACATTTCATAGAAAATTCTACAAATATGAAAAAAAAAAAAGTCAGTTCTCTATCGAGTTTAAATTATTTATACAAGTGAAGGAGAGGAAAGTTAATCATTTTGATTCACTCCATTGGGTTATTTGGTTCCCTTCTTGTCTTTTTGGTTTCAGTCATATGTCTTTTTCCTACCATCTGGAAGTTCAAATTTTTTCATTTCTAAATCCTATGGTGGTTTGATTTCCTCCTTGGATGTTAAGTTTCTCCATTAACTATCCTTTTGTTCCACCTATTGTTTTCAATTTCTATCTTTAGTTCAAATTGACTTTTCTAATGGTTTGAGTCCTTTCTTGGTAAGTCATCTTCTTTATTAATCTATCCCTTTTGTGTCACCTGGGGATCCTCTCCTTTCTTGACCATCAAAACTTCTTGTACTCCTACAAGTTGACTAGACATTAATGTATTAAACATAGACCAAATAGGTTAATCATTAAATCAATAATCCAATAGAACTAATCTCTTCTCGATATTTCAAATTGAGTGGGATACAATTCACTTCTATCCATTTTTAAAGTTTGAGTGTGAACCTTAAAAGCGCATAAGCTAGTTTTTATGAGATTTGATTTGAGGATCATGATTGATCTCAAAATTTGGACCTAACTAGACATAATTTTTAATATGAGGGCCTCGATTTGAGCAATCAAGACTGATTGTAAAAATCGAGGAAAGGTTACACTAGGATTTAGTGGAGAGGTATTGATTTGGAAATAGAAGCCAATTGCCAAACCAAAACACGTTATCACTACCTTTTTATGAGTGTATGATCCATAAATGGGAGGCTTATAGTCTCACCATTTCACCAACATGGAAATATATGTAACAAATATGACCTTAGCTCTATATTGATAGAAAAAAAAAGAAAAATGACCAAACAAGCTACAAGTCGGGTTGACCCAAATAAAGATGACGTCCACTATTCGAAAGTCGAGTCGGAGAAATTACATGGAAGGAATACAAGTTGAGTAAAAAACTAAGTTGGAAGTAATACAAGTTGGATTTGGTTCCTAGCAACTGAGAAAGAAATATGAGGGATAATTTGATAACCCAAGGTGTGGAAAAAAAGTTTGGGGATGAATTTGACAACTAGCTGTGGAGAAAAACATTTTGGGCTAGCTTAGCAACCCACTGTGGGTAAAAACATTTTGGAAGTCATGTATGGTTATCAACGATAGAAGAAAACGTTTTGAGGTGAAATAGGTAGTGGGTGAAATTGCAAAAATGTGTATATGTCTCATGGGTAGTTAATGAATGCTTAGACAACCTAAATTTTCAATATAAATGTCGTTTATGATTTTTTGACAAAGGAAAACATCCAACAAAATAGAGAATGTTCCAACAACTCTAAAAATGAAATTAAACCCCAAGTAGATAGAAATGACTCAGGAAGGATGGTTGTCAGTTTCCAAATCAAAAGTCAATGCACAACTATGGTTAAAGAGTCGTTCGTCTGGTTTATTGACCACATGGACCATGTTAATACAAAATGAGATCAAACAATAGCTGGCATGAAGTTCTCATTGCTATGTTGTATGTAGGTAGCCATTAAATTACAATACACCCCATTACCCATTGGTTAAATTATAATGTAGAAAATTTCATCCATATACAATGAAATTTAAACACGACTAACACACACACAATGCAAAATTTTACTGTGGAAAACCCAAATGGGAAAACCAACTTTTTTTTTGCTTCATCCATGCTCTTTATTATTCAGTAGTGGGAAAAATACAGGCTCTCTAGTACATCTCTATGCTCCTCAGTGACATATGGGAAACATTTGTACATCATTCATTTCCAAAGAACCCCCCTCTCATTGTGGGGAAACATATATAATTTTTTGAGTAGGCTGAGAGGATATATGGAAGGTTAGGCATCCACAATGCTTCAACTTCTCTCCAGTCCACTTCTATTTATTTTGTTTGTTTGTTTGTCTTTTCTCACATGTGGAAAAGGCCTTATGAATGTCTCATTACTTATTTTATACAATAATATACTACATGACTTTACATACATTACATACAAAATTGGACATTGATCATGATGGAATGGGGCTCTTCATGCCAACACGTTGATATCCTTCTCCATACATAGACTTAAACTTTACATGTGTTGATCATCTTAGAGTATGTGGCCATAGCCAATTTTTCTTTTCAGATGCCAAGGATAAATGAGGTAACTTGGTTTCAATATGGCTACACTCATATTTCACTTCTCCTTCCTTGTAGTACATACTTTGAGACCAGTCAGCCATATTTATTATTGTCCTCTACAAGTTGTTCGCTCCTTGCATTGCAGAACTATGTCTTCCTCCAAATCCTCAATACAATGAGTTGAAAGGTATTCCACCTCATCTAGCATGGAGGGTTTGAACAACTTTAAATTTTCCACATCACCATTGAGTTGATCTACATATAAGGTGGAGGTTTCATCCTAAAGGAATTCTCATTCACTTGTTCAATGATCTCAAATGGTCCATATCTAAGGGACTTGAGTTTATTTGATTCTCCTTGCAGTCATTCCCTACATAGATAAAGCCACACTTGGTCTCCAACATGGAACATATGATCCTACCTATGTTGATCATGCCTTGCTTTGTATGACTATTGGCTCTTCTTAATATTCTCTTGAACCCTTAGAAGTATATTCTTGATCTTTTCCATGAATTTTCTTTACTTTTGTTCTTCTCCTTATAGTCGTGCTTATTCCATATTTTGCCCATAAACAATATCAAATGGTGAAGGAGGTAAATAACTAATGCAAGTCTCGAAAGAAGATTTATTCATGGAAGAATGAAGTGCTCTATTGTAAGAATATTGAACGTAGACTATTTTCTCATCCTTAGTCTTTTGATGTTTGTTGTTTTAACCTCTCAATAATTGTACCAACATCATGTTTACTATGCCAGTTTGTCCATCAGTATGAGGATGGAAGGTAATAGAGTACTTCAACTTGGTATCCATTCTTTCCCAAATCATTGTCCAAAATCTTCGTAAGAACCTGTTGTCCCCACCATATATGATGGAGGTTGTAAATATGAAATGTACCCAAACATGGATAAAAATATCTTAGTTTCCTCTCCTCCATATATTGTATTCTTACAGGAAATGAGAAAACAAAATTTACTGAAGTTTTCTACCACAATGAACAAGTATTCATGGCCTCTACAAGTCATAGGAAAACGTCCAACAAAATCCATGGAGATGCTCTCCCAAGGCATGTTTGGTAGTGGAAATGGCATGCACAACCCAACTTTTTGGTTTCTTGGCTTGCTAGTGCTGCAAAGAACACATCCTCTAATAAAATTTGCCACTTTCTCTTGCATATTTGGAAAATACACACACCGCTACAAATTCACGACTGTCTTGTTGACCCACATATGTGTTAAGTATTTCAAAAACACTTTATCTCGTACATTTTGACACTTAGAATTTTTTTCTCTTGATCGCAAGTTCATAAGTCATTTTATTTCTTGTTACAAACTTTTTTCCACTTCTAAAACACACCATTGTCTTCTGTTGTATCCATTTTGGACCAATACTTAGTCTCTTTTTGTGTTTCTCGTGGGTTTGTTACCTCTTCATGTTATAGTCTGAAGCTTCATCATTACCAAAATGCACCACCATGTTCTGTGATCCACATATTGAACCATACTTAGAATATTTTTCAAGTGTTTATCGCGGGTATGAGTCACTCACCCGATTCACTTTGTTTTCACCATGACATGTCCAACCAACTGCTTTATGTTATTCTTTTTCTCTCAATACTTTGTTAAGTTTTTATTTCATCCTAGGTTCATGGGTCATAGCTATTCAAAACATTTTTCTCCTCACATCTGATCAATGTCGTCTCATACTTAGTTATTTCTTGATTTTTCACCACGGGTTTGTGGACCCACATGTTTATCTCTCATCTCTTGCAGAAATACAATCCTCCATTAGTCTGTGTTAATACGTATCTCATATCATCACTTTCCCCAAAGTACATTTAATGATAATCTTACGGAAAATGACAAGTGATTAAAATATTAAAAGGTTATTATTAATGGTAGGATTCTGGAGGAAATTCTCCATCAATTTGAATTTAATTCACATTAATATTTCCTTCAAAATAATAGCCTCAAGTTACATTATGGTAAAAGGGATTTATTTGAAATTAATGCTCTAAAGTGACTGTACATTAGTTCTCCAACTTCATCAAGTATTGCAACGAGAAGAATATAACAGTTATGTTGTGATACTCTAAACACAATTGGGCAGGAATATCAGAGATTTCAGTGGTCTAGATCATACCAGTATTATTCATCACTACCATGGAAACAAAGGAATGAGAATGAATCTTGGACATCAAGGATTTCCTTAGATATTTCTGTACCAAATTTTTTTTACTCCAAAGAAATATTTTCTTGTTGCAGGGATAAATTTGATAAATATCGGAGGATAATTCAACTTCAAGGAGAATTCCGTTTATCTTACACCGCTAGTTTTTAAGATTATACATTGAAACTCTCAGAGCCAACAATTATATTCAAAGGAGATGAGGCCAATAATTTCCTAAAAGAAAGGAACAACGAACCAGATCTTTTGCAGGAATATCTCGAGGACTCGAAAATGATGTCAGAAGACTTATCTAATATCCATGTCAGTTTATTAAAATTTTTTTATTGAGAAATAACATGGATTTTCATTACAATAGAGGGTCAAAAGTATATATCCACCATTTCCTGACTGGATCTGCACATTTCACGTTTTACAGTTCATGAAAAGGCGATTTTCGAATGGGAAAAAATCATTTATGGAGAATTATCTTTTCAATTATCAAATTTAAAAAAGAATAAGAAATATTATATGTATTCATATTTAATATTCTATCACCTATTGTCATGTTTTCAAGGGTTTGAATTTTGTAAGATGAGTTAATTCAAAATTTGATCCATTACAAATGTGGTATCCAACCCTATTGAAATAGAAGGCTACATAAAAATTTTATGAACTTCATAATTCATTTGTTTCTTCCTTCAATAAAATCATCTTTGGCTTGAAAAGATCAAGATTATCTTTGGAAGCAATGACTTTATTGAAAAAAAAAAGTATTGAATCCATGGAACATTATAGCATTATCATAGTTTACTGTTCTCGAGAAAAATATTTGTATCTCCCATATTATGTATCGAGCAAGATGTTTGTTGTGGAGGTTTCCAAACAATAGAGATATTGGCTTCACTTCTTCATGAAAAAATAAAGAAGCAATTCATTCCTTTACCTTGGATAATTTGGGAAATTTTGTTGAGAAGTATTTTAGGTATTGTTGAATTTGCAGTGCATTTTGACCAATATAATTTAAAAAAATTAGATGAAATTAGAGGGTTCGACCCTAATCACTTGTTCATGGATCATATGACAATTTTTGGCTTTATTATTTCACTTGCTAAGTATTTTATATTTGGGGAGGAGGAAGGTGATAGCCATGACCCTCAAGTAATTTTTATTGAAAAGAAACAAGAAGAGATCTCTTATAACCCTAATTTGCACTAGACATGATTACCTGGCATCAGGTCATCTCAGATTCCTTCTTTTCCAAAACATCATTGAACAACTCTTCTCAAAAACCCCTTTTATTTGGCCCACACGCCCTACTACATTACTGCACGCATGTGCATGCTAGCTGACCCAATACAGCCCGTGTGTACCTACAAAAGCACGAAAAAAGGAAAGTTGTTGACGGAACACACAACTTTGGGTAAGTTAACTAAATCTTCTGGCCATGCATGGCCGAACATTCGACCAAATACCTAGCTTCTTCTAGCCTATAAAAGAAGGGTTAGGGGTCCCATTTGGAAGGGGAGAATCATAGTAAAGAAACTATACCCTATTGAGCATTCCCTTTGTCCCAACCTTTAGCCATCCTTGTGCAAAGAGAAGTATAGAGAAAAGAAGTTGGAGGACAGTTGAAGAGGAGCCCAGGACCAGGTTCGTGGAACAATGGTCGGCTTCATCATTGTAAGTTGCTTTAGTGAAGTTAATAATAAATAAGTACTTTTCCCATCCCAGCATATGAGGTTTTCATTGTTTATTGCGTACATGTTGATTAAATATCTAACCCATTAATATGTAGATCAAATGCATGTGGAGTTCTTTGTTTGTCTTGTGTGAATGCAGGTCAACCTTGGGAGGAGAGCGACAGTCAAAGAGAGACCAAGCATGAAGAAGGAACGATATCAAACGCTCGAAATAAGGTATGCTCACTTGATCTTCTTAACTACGTATTTGCTTAAGAATAATGGGGATTAGGTCCAGGATGACGGTAGAAAATAGGAATCTTTAGGTCTTTTCTACATGCATGATAAAATCCTAAGTGCTAGTCCATATTGGGATTTCCAACTCACAATATAATTGGCGACCATACTGAGGATTATCTAGGGTTTTTGGGAATGATTTTTCTTGGGTATTTTTAATAATTGGTTTCATTTCCTGCTTTTAAAGTTTCTGCAAAAGTTTGAGCTAACAACGATTCTGGTCTTCCATACTGTTTCAGGATTAATCCGTAAGTGCGGACAAAAAAC
>JZKD02S2229877.1:194397-209712 GCA_000966675.3 Picea glauca
ATGAGATCCTCCACCTTCCCTAAAAAATAGGAAACCAAATGTGAGGTGGATTCTCACACTTAATTACTTTATTTTTTATGAATATTAATAATTATTCATGTGCACTTGGCATTTTTTCCTTCATGTAATATATCCCTCCTCCACATTGACTAGGAATTGTGACATAGGTTATTCCATGGTGTCAAGGTGTATGAGACACTTATATGACACTTTATGACACTTACGACGAGGTACCTAGGTGTGCAAATTTCTTATGTAGCAATGATGAAGGGTGATGCTTTTATATCGACTAGAGTGTATGACTATAGTAAACCAAGCACTTCTGAGAAGGGCAAAGAAGTTGAACTCCCATCTCCTCCTCTCCAGATTGAGAAGAATTTGGGTGAAACAATGACACACATCCCAAAAGGCACGTTCAAAAAATATTATCACAACCCAAATGCAAGGATCACCCAGAACTATTCTGTGGTGGAGGATTTGTCTCGAACCCCTTGTGCGATGTCCACTTTGGAGGTCCTCCAAAGTTTCCCTTCCCAGAGGAAAGATTTGTTAGCCACTTTAGGATCTACCAAGACTTGTAATCCGGGTACAATCATGCTGGATACAACAGACTTAAAACTTCATCTGCCTTACCATGTAGTATTTCAAATAGTAATGGCTCACCCCACGAAAAATGATACTCGAAATATTTTCCGCACGATGGTTGATGAGGGTGCCTCGACATGCGTTATGTTGTTGGCATGCTGGAAGGCCATTGGCCAGCCCATTTAGTCTCCGTCACCAACTCTTCTCACTGCTTTCGACGGTCATTCGTTCAAACCACAAGGTATCATTCCCTCTTTCCTCATGCAGTTAGAAGGGAAGACCGTGTGCATCGAGGTAGAAGTAGTCGACGCATCCCTCGACTGCAATCTCTTGTTAGGAAGGAGTTGGACTTATGCCATGCAAGCAATGGTTGCTATAGTTTTCTGGGTCTTGTTGTTTCCACACGAGGACCAGATTGTGACCATTGATCAATTGTATTTCTCCAGACCTGACCCTTCATTGGGGGTATCCACGGTCCCAATGATTGATAATCCCTAACCAAGCATAGTCAACGTAGGGGTTGGTTTGTGCCCATCTTTGATGGGTACCATCGATTACCTGCCCCCTCAAAGAGATGTCAAGTTCATATCCGACCACCATAAGGTTGATATTTTCCATGTTTTGTCATTTTGCATGACTTACTTGAACGACCCGTGGATACTTCCTTCCCCATCGGCCTCGATGGAAGGGACAGGGAACCCAGGCATGTCCATGCCCTTGTTCGTAGATGAAGTAGCGTACTCTTTAGTCCAACAAGATTTGGACGACACAGATCCAACTCCTGCACAAGATTTAGATCCAACTCTAGAGCCTATTTGGGCTCAAGGTTCTCTCGCTGATGCCGATACATTAGACCTATTCTTTCCCTCCAGCGAAGTAGTAATTCAAGCAATGACTAGTCCAGAAAAACCCTGGGATGATATCCATCACAGATCATACTTCCTCCCAGAGTTAAGAAGAATCGAGGCCAGAGAATTCTCCTTGACTATGACTGGAGATAGTTCTTGTCCTATTAATCCCTTAGCTACACATGAGATTTATGCCGAGGGTAATATGGAAACTATCGCTGAAACCATACCGATCAATATCTCTAGAACCCTTGGTGTCGTGGAGAATGTTTTTGTCGGAGATGACTGTTCCCCTGGAGAGATTCAAATCCACATAGATCTATTTAAAGAATTTTGTGCCTTTTATCCTAGTATTATGAGGAAATGCCAGGCATCGATCCAAAAATAGTCGAACATGAAATCACAACTTATCCTGATGCCAAGCCTTTTCAACAGAAGCTTCATCCAGTTAATCCCAGGAAAGCAGCAACCATTAAGGTTGAAGTTGAGAAATTGCTAAAAGCCAATTTTATCCATCCTATCCATTTGACCTAATGGGTGTAAAATTTTGTACCAGTCAATAAGAAACTGGGTAGGATTCGTGTATGTATGGACTTTTGTGATTTGAACAAGGCCTGTCCAAAAGATAATTTTCCCACACTGTTCATCGACCAAATAATTGATGAATGTGCAGGTTGCAAGGACTTCTCTTTCATGGAAGGTTTTTCGGGATATAATCAAATACAAATCAAACCCGAAGACCAACACAAAATGATATTCATTTGTCCATGCGGTACGTTCGTGTATCATAAGATGCCTTTTGGTCTCAAAAATGGTGGAGCGACCTTTTAGCGAGCCATGTCTTTTACTTTCCATGATCTCAAGAATATAGCGGAGGCCTATTTAGATGATTTAGCATCTCAATCTCACAAGAGAATGGATCATCCCACATAGCTCTGACTTATCTTTGAGCCATATTGCTACTTCCTGATTCACTTAAATCCAAACAAGTGCAGCTTTTGTGTAACATTAGGACATTTGTTAGGTTTCATAGTGTCAACAACAGGGATCATGGTTGATCCTCTCAAGGTTGAGGAAATAATTCAGTTGCCTCCCCTGCGCACAATCCTTCAACTTCAGAGTCTACAAGGCAAGGATAATTTTTTAAGGCGTTTCATCACTAACTATGTTGAGATCACAAAGGGATTCATGTGCTTACTGAAGAAAACCGTTCCTTTTTATTGGGACGATGCTACTCAACCCTCTTTCGAAGCATTGAAACATGCCCTCACAACTTCCCCTTTGCTTCGGCCACCTAACTATGACAAAGATTTCTTATTATACCTGGCTGCAACATAGTCAACCATCGACATGGTATGAGTTCAAGAAGATGATTTGTTCTCAGAATATGTGATCTATTACCTGAGTCGAGGCCTATTCGGACCGGAACTCAATTATTCTCATATCAAAAAACTTGCATTGGCAACAGTCTATGATGTTCAACGGTTCTGTCATTATGTTATTTTTCACAAGACCAACGCCATTGCCATTGTGAATCTGTTTCAATACATGTTGACATGACGGGTAATAGGCAGAAATATCAGTAGATGGATAGTCGTCCTCTAGGAATTTGACTTAGATTTTGCTTCAGCGAAATCAAAAAATTCATTGGTCTTCGCAGAACTTATTTCGGAACTTCCAGTTGAGTCAGGTGATGTTGTGCCCAAAGAGACTCCTATTAGAGGAGATATGTTTTTGATCACATCTTTGGATCCCTGGTATGGAGATATAATTATCTATCTCCAGACTTTGAAGTTCCCCACCTTTGCTTCTCGTGATGAGAGTCATCGTATATGCCATCAAGCCAAGAATTATCTCATACTCGATGATACATTGCATCGAAGAGGTGTAGACTACATCCTGCGTTGATGTCTCACTCATGAAGAAGAAGTTATCATGCTTAACGATTTCCATACCGGAGAATGTTGCAGTCATTTGTCTGGGTTGGCAACAACCCAAAATATTTTATGAGTAGGTTACTTTTGGCCGACACTAATCAAAGATTGTATCGAATCGGTCAAGAAGTTCCACCTATGTCAGATCTTCTCTCGAAAGATGAGGGCATATCCCGCTCCCATGTTTCCTATCATCACAGTTGGTCCCTTCACCAAGTGGGGATTGATTACACTACATGCAACCCTCCTTCAACAAGGGGGCACCATTATATCATTGTAGCCATAGACTACTTCACGAAGTGGGTCGAAGCTATGCCAATGTTTAAATATGATGGAGAGGCTGCGACTCTCTTTTTATTCAACCAAATAATAGCAAGGTTCGGTGTCTCGAGAGAGATTGTCACTGACCATGGCAGTCACTTTCAGAACTCGATGATGAACAAGTTAACATCAAATCTTGGGTTGCGGCAAGAACATTCGTCACCCTACTACCCCCAAGAAAATGGTCAAGTGGAAGTTGTAAATAAATCTCTTAAGACCATCCTACAGTGAACGATCAATTCAGCCAAGTCAAATTGGAATTTGATATTATAATCGACTTTATGGGCTTACCAAACATCTGTTAAGACTGCAATCGGTTTCTCACCTTTTCAACTCATTTACGAGCTGGAAGCAGTCTTGCCTATCGAATGTTAGATCCTGTCCCTAAATTTGGCAGTACAGATATTTCTAGACACTTCTCCACTTGAAGAATGGTTATTATAACTTGAGCAGTTAAATGAGAAGCATCGTGATGTGGCCCTGGCCAATGAGGCTCACAAACATAAAGTCAAGTGTCAGTATGATCGGTTCGTTCATCCTCAGATTTTCTCTGAAGGTGACCTTGTCCCTGTCTATGACCAACATAAGGACCCCCTGGGGGAAGGAAAATTCAAACCCATGTGGTTCAGACCTTTCATCATATAAGAGGTTCTAAAAAAGGGTGCTTATTTTCTGGTTGACTTTGAGGGAAATGCTTTGGTACAGCCTAGAGATGGGCTCTACCTCAAGAAGTATTACTCATAGTTAGGTCACCATGGATAACATTTTATAACATATGTATAGTCTTCGTACTATTACATTCTAGTTTCTTTTAGTATTATGGATGTGTCGTTTTTTATGTTATCTTTTGTCACTGTGGTAGATGTCAAGTGAATCAGAGGTGTTCTTTGGGTACACAGACAGTGCTAGCTGACACACTTGGAGGCTTGCCTCCACAGCCTAGATAATTTTTACACCTCAAGGCCAGTTATTATCTTTCGGAGGTATATGCTTAGGTGACACCACAAACAATATCGTCGAGTACAGTGCAATTATTGAGTTGCTTCGTGACACCCTGTCATTTGCTATCTCTCATCTCCGGGTCTATTTAGATGCTCAACTGGTTGTGTCTCAGTTAAATAGAGTTTGCCGTGTTCATGGTCCAACTTTACACCAACGATTCCTTAGGTTACATCTCTTAGAACAAAGCTTTGATTATATTACATATTTTCATGTTCCTAAGAGATTAAACCAAATTACAGATACTCTAGCTAATCAAATTTTAGACTAACATCTCGCACACATATAAAAAGACATACACATAAACATGTAAATACATTTTTTAAGGAAAATATGATTGATCCCATCAGGTTGCGACACATAACCATCATTGTTTCTTTAGAAGTGTCGCAATTTGGTGGTAGAGCTTACCGGAACATGGATGCCCTAGGTAGATCCTGGTCACGTTATGGTGTCCATGGTGTCACTAATGAATGTAGGCTCGGGAGTCCTTTTTGTTTTTCTTGATTACGAGTTTCAGCCTCATTTGCATGATTCCTTTTCACTCTTGACCTCACCCTTGAGACTCCCAAAAAACATAACGGGTCTTCTTTTAAGCCCTTTTCATACCCTCTAAACATGAAAATATTGTCGAGCGATCTTGTGGCCTTTCGCGCTCGTTAAACTGAAATTTGAAGTCACGTCTATCCGACGGTAGTTTACCCCTTTTTCGGTCTGGATGGTCAACTGTACGAACAAAGGTATAATCTAAGGAACTTCAGTTCTCTAGAAGAGTACTCTCAGGTATCATTTGAACCCTTTTTCGAGCCCGAGGGACTAAATGAACGAAAAAGGAACCCCCACGGAGTCCATAGTTAATCTCTTTTCAGACTCCCTAAAATTGAAAAGATTGTTGAGTGACCTTATTCTTTCACTCTCGTTAAAACGGTCCAGAAGAACATTCCTGATGCAGTCCATAGTTAATCTTTTTTCAGACTCCTTAAAAATGAAAAAATTGCTGAGTGATCTTGTCTTTATCACACTCGTTAAAATGGTTTTGAATAGACGTCTTTTCAGTGCTAGTTTACCCCTTTTTCGAACCGACTAGACTACCTTCGAAAAAGGTACCCCACTGGAGTCTCCTTTTACATTTTTTTAGACTCTCTAAATAGGAAAAACCACTGAGCTTACCTTCTTTGGGATCGTTAAACTTACATCGAAGGACGTTACCATTGTGTGTTTTATTAATCGCATTTTCATACCCATGTCTTTTGCCTAATGCCAACTCCATGTTTCTCTCAAATGAACCATCTAAAGCATGCCTTATATGCAAGCCCTGTAACACTTTGCCTCTGTGTCTTGAAACCTTTGTCCCCTGGAGGAGTTTTCCCGAGTGTCCTTACTTTGAACATCAGTCTTGCCCCTGTGCCTTGAACTTGTATGTTTGCAACACTCATTCCTCCTTTGTAACGTAACATTCTTTTATTCTTTTTCCAAAATTATTGAAAAAGACAAAAAAAATCAAATATACCCCAAAAAGAGGAAGGGAGAAGTATTTTCTTTATTGGTAGCATAATGAGTTGCCCTTGGATAAAGCACATCTATCTGTTTGTTCGTCAAACAATTGGATTTAATACAACCTTACGAAGTTGTTCTCGCTACATAGAGATGTGTCCTCCACTGTTTGGTTATTATTCCAAACATATGGAGAGTTTGCGTTGCCTCCTGCCTTGTAAACTTATGTTAATGCCATGCTGCCTGAGTTTGATCATTTGTCATGCTATTTTCCAAGGGAAGTCTTTACCAATCCTGAGTCGACCCCTCTGGATTTTTTCTCTTTCCCTCATGCCCAACCATCCCGAAAGTCCAATCAAGTCTTTGTTCGAAATCAATGAATCCTTCAGTATGATCATCAAGATTCTCTAGTCCATGACCGACGAGTTGTCAAAGACCTCTGGGTAGTGAAGTGGTACACTCATATTACACTCCTACCCGAGTTTTGAATATTTTGAAGTTGTTTCTCGAGCTCTGAAGACCTCATCTCCATCCATCGGGTCTTATTAGCTTCTAGAAGATGGATACTCTACATGTATATCTTTTTGATTTCGAGATGTAGCTCTGCTGTGTATTTCTCACGACTACACTTTATATAGTTATATGACATGGATCTATAGTTTATTTGATTGGTAGCCATGATTTTATTTTATCCCGAGCATGGGTATGCCCACCTCGGTGAGACAATTATTATTTTGCAGATGACACCTCTCGATTTTTGGTCCCTAGGCTCACTTGTTCGGCACATCGGTGAAGATTGTTAATTTATTTCAGCCATCATATGCTCTTATGACCTCACACATTAGGGGGCATCTGTTATAACCCTAATTTTCACGAGACATGGCATCAGGTCATCTCAGATTCCTTCTTTGCCAAAACATTGCTGAACAACTCTTCTTAAAAGCCCCTTTTATAAAGGCCCACATGTCGTGCTACATTACTGCACGCGTGTACACGCTAGTTCACCCAAGACAACCCGCGTGTACCTACAAAAGAAAGAAAAAAGGAAAGTTGTTGAAGAAACACACAGCTTTGGGTAAGTTAACTAAACCTTTCAACCATGCATGGTCGACCATTCGACCAAATACCTAGCTTCTTCTAGCCTATAAAATAAGGGTTAGGGGTCCCATTTGGAAGGGGATAATCATAGTAAAGAAACTATACCCGATTGAGCATTCCCTTTGTCCCAACCTTTAGCCATCCTTGTGCAAAGAGAAGTATAGAGAAAATAAGTTGGAGGACAGTTGAAGAGGAGCCCAGGACCAGGTTCATGGAGCAGTGGTTAGCTTCATCATTGCAAGTTTCTTTAGTGAAGTTAATAATAAAGAAGTACTTTTCCCATACCACCATATGAGGTTTTCATTGTTTATTGCGTACATGTTGATTAAATCTCTAACCCATTAATATGTAGATCAAATGCATGTGGAGTTATTTGTTTGTCTTGTGTGAATGCAGGTTAGCCTTGGGAGGAGAGTTGTAGTCAAAGAGAGACCAAGAGTGAAGAAGGATCGATATCAAACGCCCGAAATAAGGTATGCTCACTTGATCTTCTTAACTATGTATTTGCTTAAGAATAATGGGGATTAGGTCCAGGATGATGGTAGAAAGTAGGAATCTTTAGGTTTTTTCTGCATGCATGATAAAACCCTAAGTGCTAGTCCATAGAGCGATTTTGCAGTCACAACAAGATCAAGACTATCATTTGCACTATAGAACAACATAAAAAAAGGGGAAGATTTATTGATAAAAGGAGTACTCATTCTCCTAATGTATCTAATAGAATCATTCCATGAAAACAAAATGCTCAAGTGGTATCAAAAGAAAACAAGTAGTCTTCAGTCAATGATTCTGATGATGGAGGCAATAAAAACCCTCTCAAGGGAGATATGGAGTGACCTCATAAGCTTCTGGTCACTAAGAGAAAAAGACAAAATAATCAACAAGAATTAGAGGATATTGTATCTGAAGATGAAGTTGTTATTGAAGATATGGATTTGGATGCCAATATTGAAGACATGGAGTTTCCCGATGAAGAGAAAATACTTTAAGAAAGCTAGGAATTCACAACTTAATTGGCAACATAGGAGCCAGTGTTCTTCTTCGAAGAATATTTGACTGTACATAATTATTTGTTTGATGGAAACATCAAGATATTAATATTTGAAAGAATTCATTCAAAAAATAAAAAGGTATAAGGGAAATATAATTCAGAGTAGATATTAATGGGGTGCCACCTTCTAGAATTGCACGTATCCACAAAGTTATAGGGGAATATCTTAAGATGTCAATTGATGAGATGTAGACTCAAAACGCCAATTCAAAAGAGAGGATTAAAGAATTGGAGAATGCCTTAATGCCACCACCAATATTGGATAGTCTGATTTCCATAGTTAATCTCTGGAAGACCTCTAATAGAACACTAGAATCCAATTCAATGATAAAAGGAACATAATGTTTGCTTGCTGCAGTCAGAATGTATGTTGGGGAGAATATAAACAAGATAATGTATCTCATTCTTGAGGCATTGGAATCTGTGAGAATCTTTGTTTCTTTGGGATCCAAGATTATCAATCTAAGACAATACCTCCAGGATTACCTCGAGAATGATGAGGGTATTAATAAAGATGTTATTATTACATTTGTTTTAAAGGTTTCAAGCATGAGTGAACTAAAAAAAAAGGAAGAAGATTTACCATCATCCACTCATATAAAACAAGTAAAATCATGTTGGATTAAGAGGATCAAGACTTTAGAAGAAATATCGGTTTATTGTGACACTTTAAGTGTAAAAATGGGGGGATTATGTTTAAAATTAGTTGAGTTAGACTTGGTAGGAACCACCGGGGAAGTTCATTATAAAAAATTAATATTAAATTCTATGTTTATGACAAAAGAGAAATTTGAAGAACATATGGAGATATTGAAGGCCATGTCAGCAAAGAAATTTAACAGTTTGACCAAATTCACAAAGAAAGAAGTGAAAAGTTGGTTAGTTAGCTATGTTAATAAAATTGAACTTATTGAAGACACATTGCACCAAATTTCAATTGAATTTAAAGATCTTGAAAGTACGTTATTTCATATTAAAGTTAGGAAAGATATAATTGTCATGCATATCAGGGAATACATTGAAAGTTAGTTAATGAAATATTTAATAAAAATAACTAAATAAGATAAATAAGAGATGGTTGGTACCAGTCTTGTAACTGCAGTAAAAGAAAATACAAAAGGAACATTGACCACTAGATAGGAGAGAGAGAAAACCCATCATAATGAGTAAACTGATCACATCCTTCTCTATCCTTTTCCTCTTCTTATCTTTCCTGAAGAAAACATAACTAATTTATGATCTCTTATCTCTATCTTCTTTTCAGGTTCATCCTTGTTCCCATTTCATTTATGGTCCATGGGATCCCAATCCCAGTCCATTCTAGACAAATGTATTTTTATTTTCAGACTATTGTTATTTTTGAAAATCCCAGAGAACTATTTTGGGGTTAAACTTTGACGATATCTTGAACTCTGAGTTTTTGAGCATAAGATATTTACAATTTTCCTATCATATTGTTTCATGTTTTGAATGAGAAAAATATTTTAAAGTTCTCTCAATTGTGGGACATTATCTTTATTTTCCATGAATTTGATTGAAATTATGATATTGTGATGGATGTGAGAATCATATTATTTTTCATGTAATGATTATTTATTTATGTACAATATCTCTCCATCTGTTTTATTTTAGTCTTTGAAGAATCCTGGTTCTATTCTCAGGAATTCTTTTGTGAATGTATATTATTTTCAATTTGTAATATTTTACATTTTCATTGAGAGATAAATATTGAGGTTTTCTATTTAATACTCTCCCATTTTAATATTTTCAATTAGATTATATTCAAGATTCATCTTTAAGAAAGTACAGAGGCGTACCACGTCTATAAAAGCATAAGGGGATTCATACCCTCATGAGGTTATTTTTTGTATCTTGACCAATCTAAACATCAACATGTCTTTGTCATGCCAAAATTTCCAACAACCCTATAACTATGTGCTTCTCTCACCAACTGAACTCTTTTTTCCTGGGGCATGCATAGTTTGTCCATCTTGTAGAAAAACCCATCTTGGAGGTGGTATTCAGTTCATTCCATGATAGCGATCACCCTCTCCTTTAGTTTATTGTAGACTCCTCCGAAATCTTCATCTCCCTCATAATATTCACTTAGAAGTTCATGAGTGAAAGGATCAAGCTTCATTATCATCCCAATTGATGCAATTTTATTCAGTGGTGGTTGAGAGAGCATGTATACTAGTCTATTTGTAACTCCTTTATTGTAATTAATCAATAAATGAAATTGTTGCAAGAAACCTAACCACTTGTTATCCCTCACCTGCTGCATATTTCTTTGACTCTGTAGAAACTAAAGGGTCTAATGATCTGTGTGTATGATAGTCTCTTTTCCCAAGAGGTGATTTTTCCATTTCTTCAGTGATTGTACAATCACAAAGAACTATTTATCATACATGGCATAGTCAGTCATTTCTCCATGAAAAAAATCTTAATGGTATCACATAACCATTCCTCCTTGCATGATTACTTCTCCTAATGAATATCCACTAGCACTAGTCTCTAGCTCAAAAGGTCATTGCAAATTTGGCATGGATAATACTGGAGCATTGTTGAATTTATTCTTCAAGTATTCATATTTTCTTTGTTGTGTCTTACCCCAATGAAAGTTATTTCCTTTTACAATTATGGCATGCAATGTTTCTACTACTGTAGAGAAGTTCATGATGAATTTACTCAAATACTAAGATTCTCCCATGAAACTCTTGACTTATATCACATTGGTGGGAATAGGCCATTGGGTGATGCTTGTAATCTTCTTTGGATCTACCCTCAACTCTCCTCCTTCAATCATATGTCCAAGATATATCAAGGATTTTTTTCCAAACTCACATTTCTCGAAGTTGAAAATCAACTGAGTCTTATTTAAGGTCTCTAGTACCCGTGTCACCTATGAGAGGTGCTCTTTCCAAGTATTACTAAATATTAGTATGTCATCTAGATATACTATTGCAAAATATTCAATGAAGGGACTAAACACATCATTCACGAGTCTCATAAACATTGTAGGTGCATTATATAATACAAAAGGAATTAATAACCACTCATACAAACCTTATTTTGTTTTGAAAGTTGTATTCCACACATTTATGATTTGATCCTCACTTTGTGGTAACCTTATTTGAGGTCCAAATTAGTAAATAATTTGGCTTGTTGCATTTGATCCAACAAGTCATCAATCCCTGACAAAGGATATCTATTCTTGATGGTGATTTTATTCAGGGCATGGTAGTCAATTCATATTCTCCAACTTCCATATTTCGTTGGAACGATGATGATGGGTGAACTACATGGTGATGTACTGGGTCTGATGACACCTTGCTCCAACAATTGTTGTAGATGTTTCTTTAATTCACTTGCTTCAATGATGGATTTTCTATACAAGGCAATGATAGGAAGTGGTGACTTTTTCAACAACCAAATCTCGTGTTCAACCTCTCTCTTGGGTGGAAGTCCCTAAGGATCTTGAAACACTTCCTTGTAGGATTGAATTAGTTGTTGTAGTTATTGATGCTGCTTGATGCTACATCCTTCCAAGGATGCCTTCATCCACATCTTAATTCCTTCTTCTGAAAATATTTGGGGTGCTTCTCATGGTGTAGTTTCCAATAGTTCTACTTAATGTGTGCCTTTCTATCACATCCTTAACATTGTTGGACAGAAGGTGTTTCTTCTTGTGACGCAACCACAATATTATTCTCATTCCACTTCTTCTTGGTCTTTTTCTTTCTTCGTTTCTCTTTTGGTTCTACTTTCTTGTGAGTAGTTGTTTGTTTCTTTCTCTTATCTTTCTCAAGGTATTGTGCTTGAATAATAACCTCATAAATTTTCTTAGGCCTAAATAACATTAGTTTTCTAAGAATTTGAGGTAACACTTCCCCCAAATACTTGACTAACATGTATATACTTTTGAGAGAGAGTCCCATATGAATTTATCTCTTCCTAAACTTTGTCGTGAACTCTTATACTAATTTTCCTTGTCTCTTCCTGAAGTAATTCCATACTATTTTTTGGTGTTCCTCACATCCTACTGGATAAAACTCATATTTGATTAGGTCCTTGAACACCTCCCAATTAGTCACTAGTGGCTCATTTCCTAGTGCTCTTATTACTACATCACTCTCCCACCATGTGAAAGCATGGCCTTCAAGCTTCAACTGAGAAAAATAAACATTTTTTTTTCTAGTTACTTGATGCACGATGAAGTATACTTCCATTTGTTGTAGCCATTGGTTCAGAATGATATAATCCACTTACCTGACATAAGGCTTGATTTCCACCTTGGCCTCCATAGAAAAAGGTACTCATGTCTTACTATATATGTACTCTCCCATCTTTGGTTCAGTCTTACACTCCGTCTCTGGCTTATTTTCTTCATTATTGGGACCTTCATGACAAGCCTCTATTGATGGTGTTTCATTGTCCTTTGTAGATAATAGTTGTGAAACCATTAATGTCAATGTGGCCAAAATATACTCAAATCGATCCAACCTGACCCCGGGATCATCTTCCTCTTCTCCTTCATAATTTTCTCTTGACATTTTTGATTCTCTACTTCTCTGTAGCCCTAGAAACAACTCTTATCCACTTATTTTGTAAGCACAGTGGGTAATTACCATGTAGATCTCACTAAATGCATTCAAATTTTTTCTCTAATACCATCTAATCCATAAACGAGGGGCTTATAGTCTCACCATTTCACCAACTTGGAAATATCTGTAACAAATATGACCTTAGTTCTGTATTGATGGAAAAAAAAAATCGACCAGACAAGCCACAAGTCAGGTTGACCAAAATACAAATGATGTCCACTACCCAAAATCCAAGTTGGAGAAATGAGTTGGAAGGAATACAAGTCAGATTTGGTGCCTAACAGCTGAGAAATAAATATGAGGGTGAATTTAATATCCCACAGTGTGAAATTTTTTTGGGGGGAACAAATTCAACAACCAACTGTGTAGAAAAACATTTTGGGGAAATTTTGGCAACCGACTGTGAGTCGAAACGTTTCAAAAGTCGATTCTAGTAATCAACGATGGAAGAAAACCTTTTGAGGTGAAATAGGTAGTCGGTGGAATTGTAAAACCATGTATATGACTCACGGGTAGCTCATGAATGCTCATACAACCCCAAATTTCTATATAAATTTTGTCTATTATTTTTGGGAAAAGGAAAACATCCAACAAAGTTGAGAATGTTCCAGCGACTCTAAAAACTAAATTGGAAACCCCAAGTAAACAAAATTGGATTAGAAAGGATGACAATCGATTTCCAACTCAAAATTCAATGCACAACTATGGTTAAAGATTTGTTAGTCTGGTTTATTGACCACTAGGACCATATTAATACAAAATGATATCAAACAATAGATGGAATGAAGTTCTCTTTGCTAGACTATATGCAGGTAGCCTTTAAATTACAATACACCCCATTACCCATTCATTTAATTATAATGTAGACAATTTCATCCATAGACAACTTAATTTAAACACAACTAACACACACACAATAAAGAATTTTACCCTCAAAACCTAAACGGGAAAACCAACATTGTTTTGGCTTAGGCCATGCTCTTTATTATTCAACAATGGAAAATTTTCAATCTCTATGGTACATATCTATGCTCCTCAGTGACATATGGGAAACCTCTCTACATCCTTCATTGCCAAATAACCCCCCTCTCATAGTGCCGAAACATGATATAAAATGTTGAGTCAGATAGGAGGATAGCTGGAAGGTCAAGCATCCCTAATGCTTCAACTTCTCTCTAGTTTTATTCTCTCTCTTTTTTTTTTTTTTTCCTTTCCTCCCATGTGGAAAAGATATTATGAACGTTTCATTATTTATTTTATACAATAATATACTTCCCAAATTTACATACATTACATAAAAAACTGGACACCGGTCATGATGGAATGAGGCCCTTCACACCAACAAGTCAATCTCCTTCTCCATCCATAGCCTTAAACATTGTCTGTGTTGATCATCTTAGAGCCAGTGCAGACAACCAATTGTTCTTGTCGGATTTGATTCATATCAGTGTAGGTCCAATTTTGGAAATCAAGCATGATCATAGAATTAGGATAGATATTTGTTAGGAGAAGGCCCAATTTATGAAGATATGGTTGATCCCTATCGAACTTATAAAAAAATTCAAAAGAAAGGATTTACACAAAAGTTTGAAGGTGAAGAAAACATCATTTTGAACAAAATATTAAGAAAAATGGAAATAAAATCCAATAAAATGGAAAATCCATATAGTTCTAATGGGGATGGGAGGGCCCAATTTGGAAATCAATTCCAATCTCTACAATGGGAAGGGAAAAAATAAACAAGGTAAAAGGGGGGCCAATTTTGTAAATTGGGGTCGATGATCGAGCTCATAAAAATGTTTGGATATGATTTATGTTACAAAAGAGGAATCAAATATAAAGGTAAAAAAAGTTCAAGAGGAAGAGAAATATTGAAAGGAAGAAAAATATATTCAAATAGATTAAAGGAAGACCTTATTTGAATATCAAGGCTCATTGAAAAATGGGAACCCATGCACAAAAACGTTTATGGATGAAGGAACCAATTTGGAAACCCTAGTTGATTGGGTGGATTAAGGTGTTGAGGAAAACGTTAAAATCTCGAAAGATAATCTTTCAAAGTTTGAACAAAGGATAGGGATTGAAAAATTTAAAGGTTTGAATGAAAGTGTAAGGGAAGGGTCAAAGAAAAGAAAGAAAAGGTGATAAGAGGGCCCAATTTTGAAAGGCAAGTAAATAAAGGAACATAGTTCAAACTTGAGTTTTGTTATCGCACTAGTTGTAGGTTGGTAAAATCTTGACCCAACCACCAAAATGGCGACAAAATAGAGAGAACCTACCCACTGTCACCTTAGGCAGGTGTTCGCGTCACTTTATAGGTGAGGTATTCACCTCAAGGGTGGAATCTCAGTGACCCTAGGGGGATTGAGACGGAAAATAAT
>JZKD02S2229877.1:227051-239757 GCA_000966675.3 Picea glauca
CTATAACCCCTGGAGTCAACACTCCGCCAGGTGAACTTGTGGGAGACTAAGGGCTCTAAGGAATAAGGCCCCCGCCTTATTGCGCGCCCTTTAGAATCATCGTGAGCGACTGTCGTAGTCTGCCCTCATGGCATTGTGGATCCTCTCGAACTAGGTAATCGTTAACCTACAGTTCGAGCCACGACGAGAGTGCTAGTAGGCTGTGGCAGGGCTACTATCCACACCTCTCCCTCAATATCTCTGGAACTCATGTGTGGCCCCTTTACTCCATATGTGAGTCTAGTCGACAAGCTATCGTCAGCCTGCATCATCAACCATCATGTCAGATCATGTCAACAACATATCATAAAATCAATAGCATATCATAAAAAAAAAACAATATCACCTTAAATGAAACAACCCAAATAGCCCACTCCCTGACTCAATCCAGAGTCCAAGAGAGTTCCACCGATGCCTCTGCATCCTCAAGGTCCGAAACCCTACACACTTAATGAAACTGAGTCAGCAACACCTGTTTACATCAAGGTAGTAAAAACATCCTGTCATATAACTTAACGCATCATAATGAAGGAAAAAGTTTTATCATCATAAAAATCTAATCACTTGCGAGCAAGTTTCCTCAAAGAATAAGTTTGGTAAGTGCGCCAGAGCGGGATGTTACACAAATGCATAGAAATGGTGAGAAGACTCAACAACCATCTGATCACTGTGAAAAGAACAACTGTCATTCGGTCAGAAGTTGATCATGGGCTTAAGGGTCACAAGAGGATTGTGACCATTGAAAAGGATGAGAGTTTGACTATCCATATACCTGTCGACCATGGGATCAAACGCAAGTTCTTGTTGAAGCAGTCGAATCATTTTTCAAGTAGAAGGAACATTAGATGATTGGTAAAATGACCATATTAAGTCATGATCGTCGGATGTGCAAGTGCATAAATCAAAATCCATTAGATCCAAGTAAGGTGCACCCACCTTAATACGTCGGCGAGAAGTGAGAGTGGTTTTAGGGGGACCCACGCGAAATCACCCCATTCCAGACCCCCCCTTCATTAAAGGCATAATGGAAAGGGGGGTCCGGAATCCAATATTAACCATTGATCTAATCTCCTTGATCTCTGTTTTCCAAGAATTGCGCATCCAATTCCGTACCCCCCACTTTTCATTAAAGGCAGTATGGAAAAGGGGGTTCAGAATCGAACTTCAACCACATTTCTAGACACGCAAATCCTAGCCGTCTGAATCAGCCGGGTGCTTAGTAGAATGCGCAATTTGCAAAATACTGACAACCATCCATCACAATGGTTGATTAAGTCCTGTCCATCAGATGAAGGAATGAAAGGATTAAAATAAACCATTGAGTTGTCTTCGTGAAACAAATGTGAGTCGTCCGATCATTTCGGCGATATCGTCTTCAGGAGATTTGACATGTTGTGAGTCTCGAAGACTCGAATGTCTAAACGCCGAAACACCAAAAACCATCCATATTTGTGGGTGATTGAATCATGACTGTTGATTCTAAAGCGCTCAAAACAAGCATTTGGTCTAGCACCTGGTCACTACGGTTGGTCATATGGTTCCGAGAAGTATTAGGCAATTTCATGACTGGGGGTTTGGTAATATAGTAGATTCATGATGACTTGAATGACAAAGTCCTGAAACTCCGTAAGCAGCTCATCTCAGTGAGCAATTAAATCTTGACCATTGATTTTAAAAGAAGCACTCAAGCGCTTGTTTGGTCTAATTGCCTAAGCATGAGGTCAAAATCATTGGTCATATGCTATAAGCATATTATTATACATCATTGTAGTTGGTAAAGCCCATGGCCTTATGGAGAAGTCATATGTAATGGCTTGAAGGAAGCGCCTCTGAAGTATCTGGTCTCTATGAAACTGATAGAGATCCGTGAACAAATTCAATGGATAAAATTGATCCATGTTGTGATGAATTTATGAAAGGTACTCACGTTAAAAACAATTAAAATATTATTATGGTTAAGTTATCTTAAGAAGTTTGATCCACTAAACATACAACAATTACAATTAATCAAAGAGGCACAATGGTCAAAGAATGAACCAATACACAGTCATGATCAAAAGAAAATAAATCATGAAAATATGAATAAAGAATAAAAAGAAAAATAATATTAATTAGAGTTTAGATTATCATTTTAAATGAAAAGGTACAATGGTTCAAATAAAGGGACACGTTGTTTTAAAATTTCACACCAGTTTGAAGACTATATAAATGAGAAAACGTGGTGAGAAGAAAGTGTCTCTGCATTTCAAGTCGGAAGATCAATAGCTGAAGAAGAGTCAAGGAAGAAATACAAATACCTATGCAAGGGTGGTTGGGTGGTGCAAGGGCAGGTTGGTGCCTACAGAGGGAGTTGGTTCTTCCTTGTCAGTTATAGCTGACTAAACAAGGGGGTCGTATCCTCCTACCAGTTGGTGCTGGTAAACCAAGGTGTGGGTGCATCCTGATCAGTTGGTGTTGATCAAAGAGGAAGTACATCTTCCTTCTATGTAACATGTAAAACAAACTTTGCAGTTAATAGAAAAAAAAATGTGGTTTTTCCCATTTGGGTTCCATGATAAAATACTGTGTCAAAATTCTGTTTGCATTAATATATGAAAAATTGATATAATTTTTGTGTCACTGATTCACCCCCCCTCTCAGTGACAGGATCTGATTCTACAATTGGTATCAGAGAGGGTTCCTTCATCACAATATAACAAAGTTGAAGTCAGATCTTGAAGATGGGTCAATAAGAAGGGATTTCTAACAAAAAAGAACCATTGTTCAATGGAGAAGGCTATGCTCTATGGAAAATAAGAATGAAAAACTTCCTCTTAGCACTCAGTTTTGATATCTGGAAATCTGTTGTAGACGGTTACATTGCATCGACTACTTCACCCAAATACTCTGGAGGAAAGAAAATCTGTGATGATAACTCAAGAGAAGTTAATGGAATTCTAGTTGGGTTGACTGATTCTATATGTGTGCAAGTTATGCATTGCAAATCAGCCAAATAAATCTGGGACAAATTGGAAGGTGTATATGAAGGAGATGACAAATTCAAAGAAGCTAAACTACAGACCTACAAAACTCAATTTGAAAATCTGAGAATGAAAGAAGAAGAAAATATTTCTGAGTACTTTCATAGGGTAGATGAAGTGGTTACAGATAAACCTATTGTGCAAAAAATACTAAGGTCATTGCCTATGAGATATAATGCAAAGATCTCTTCAATAGAAGATAGATCCGATCTACAAACACTCACAGTTGATTAGCTCCATGGAATCTTTACAGCATATGAAATGAGAACGGGGAATGATAAATCAACAAAAGATGAAACAACATTTAAAGCATCCAGGACAAAGACAAATCAGAAGCAAAATCTTCAATCTAATCATCATGAATAATCCGATTTGGAAGAAGCCAATTTCATTAGAAAACTTCAGAAAGGTTAAGGGAAGTACAAAGGCAAGCTTCTGTTCAAATGCTTAAACTGTGGAAAAATAGGTAATTTTTCTTTCAAGTGTCCTTATCCCAAGGAGGATCCTGAAGATCAAGAAAACAAAAATATTCAATATCAGAAAAAGGAAAATCCCAACTTTAAGAAAAAGTTTTACAGAGGGAAAAATAAATTTTATTCAAAAGAGGAAAACAATAGTTTGTCTGAGTCCAGTGATAACAATGAATCTGATGATGATGAATTCATTTTCTTAGGTATTGAAGAGTCTAATGAAGAAGAAAAAATCAAATATGAAAAAGATCTAGAAGATGAAGCAGAAGTCAATATGGAGGAAGAACTTCTTAGTGCTCTGAATGAATTAAGAAAATACAAAACCAGATATAGACACATGAAAGGTTTTGTAGTTGAAAAAAAATAAAAATATGAAAAAAAGGAAAAAGAAATGGAAAAACTCCTGAGAAACATGAGAAAACAAATATTAGAAGCAAATAAGATCGAAGAAAATCTAGAAAACTCTCTTAAGGAAAAACAAATAACTTGTGAAAGAATGGAGGCAGAAATAGTTCATCTGAAAAAGGAACTGGATGCAAAAATCATTCAAACAAAAATTTGAAAATAGCTCTAAAATATTAGATAAGATTATTACAGCTCAAAGGGATCCTAAAAATAAAAATGGAATAGGTTATTCTCAAAATTAAATACATGTTAACTCAAAATCTTATGCAGATGCTCTTCGAAGTACATTCAATAAGAAGAATGAAGAGAAGACAAGTAATGACAAGAGCTCCAAAAAATTACCTCCACTCATCAGGAAAGAAGGCAAGACAATACCAAAGAAGCTTTATAAAAACATGTATCCTCACATTTTTCTTGGTTACTGCTATGCTTTCTCTAATTTTGGACACAAAGCTATAAACTGTAGAGCATATAAAAAGAAGAATCTAAAGGTTAAGAACTACATCCATAAAGATAAACAAGTAGCAAAACCAGTTAGAGGAAAAAACTATAACCCCTTTGCACCCTTACAATAAGGGGACTTACAATGCTTCAGATGCCACAACCATGGTCATAAATCCATTAATTGCAGACTAATGGAAGCCTTAGAACAATCCAAATTAATTAGAGAGCAGAAGAAACTTTGGAGAGTAAAAAAATCCAAGAGGGATTGCCTTATTGCCCCAAAATCTCATGATGAAAAGGATCTCTGGTATGTTGACAGTGGATGCTAGAAACATATGACAGGTAACAAGAACAAGTTTTTAGACTTAAATAAAAAAAAAGGTAAAGTTACATTTGGTGATAATGCTTCAAGTAACATACTTGGGAAAGGCACCGTGAACCTTGGAAAAGACAAAGCTAGAAATGTACTACTTGTCAATAAATTGAAGCCTATATTATTAAGTGTCAGTCAAACCTATGATTAGGGACACTTCTGTATCTTTGACTCTCAAAAGTGTGATATTAGGAGAGAAGACACAGGAATATTAGTTGGCACTACTCCTAGAACTCCTGAAAATGTATACATACTAAATGCTAAATTAAAAGAAGAGTGTCATATAAATTCAGTAGATGAAAGTTGGCTATGGAATAGAAGGTTGGGGCATATTAAATTTGACAATATTGTGAAAGTCAGTAACCTTGGTGCAGTAAGAAACTTGCCAAAAATCATAAAACCTTCAAATGCTATATGTAGACATTGTCAACTAGGGAAACAAACTAGAGTAAGGTTCAAGGCAAAAGAATACACAACCTTGAAACCATTAGAACTTGTTCACACTGACCAATGTGGACCTACTAGAACCAAGAGCTTGCAAGGAGAGTCTTACTTTATGTTATTCATTGATGAATTTACTAGAATGAGTTAGATATGTTTTCTAAATGAAAAATCAGAAGCACTCAATAAATTCAAAGCTTTTAAAACCCTTGTTGAAAATGAAAAAGAGACAAAAATAAAATGTCTTAGATCTGACAATGGTGGTGAATTTACCTCAAGAGAGTTTGATGTATTTTGTGAAACTCAAGGAGTAAAAATACAATTCTCTATTGCTAGAACGCCCCAACAAAATGGGATTGTTGAAAGAAAGAATAGAACAGTTCAGGAGGCTGCAAGGACCATGCTAAATGAAGCAAAATTATTAGATGGATATTGGAGGGAATATATAAGCACAACAATATACATATTGAACAGAGGTCAGCTCAGGATTAGTAGTGATAAAACCACTTATGAATTATGGTTTGAAAGGGATCCATCAGTGAAATACTTCAAAGTCTTTGGAAGTAAATGCTACATCAAAAGACTATATGAGAGTCTTGGAAAATTTGATGCCAAATCTGATCAAGGTGTTTTTCTTGGATATGCTTCAAACAAAAAGGAATACAGATGCTACAACCTTAGATTACATAATATTGTTGAAAGTGCAGATGTCAGAGTAGATGATCTAAAAACAATAAAGATCAAAAATCAAGAGACCATATCTACAAATAAAGATGAAGATGATGATGAGACATTCAACACCCAACTAAAAGAAGTAGAAGAGAGTGAAAAAGAAAGGGAAGAATATGATATGGATACTAGTGATAGTGAATAATATAGTGAAGATGGAAGGATAAGAGAAGAATTTCCAAGAAGAGATACAAGGACACCCTCAAGAATTATTCAGAAAAATCATCCCGAATAATTGATTATTGGAGATATGAATGATGGAGTGAAAACAAGAAGACAACTATTGTATCAAACAGAATTTGCATTGTTGTCACATATTGAGACAAGCTCAATAAAAGAGGCATGTAAAGACGAGAACTGGGTTAAACCCATGAATCAAGAAATGGATCAAATTGAAAGAAATTAAACTTGGGAGCTAGTTCCTAGACCAAAAGATAAAAATGTTGTTGGAACTAAATGGGTATATAAAAATAAAATGAATGAAGATGGGCAAGTAATCAGAAACAAAGCCAGATTAGTATGTAAGGGGTATGCTTAGGTTGAAGGAGTATACTATGAAGAAACATTTGCACCTGTGGCCATATTGGAGGCAATTAGGATGTTCTTAGCTTTCTCTAGCTATATAAAATTTAAAGTGTACCAAATGGATGTCAAGTCAACATTTCTCAATGGAAATTTAGAAGAGGAAGTCTACATTGAGAAACCAGAAGGGTTCCAATTAACCAACAAAGGGGACTATGTTTGCAAATTGAAAAAGGCACTCTATGGATTAGAAAAAGGTCCCAGAGCATGGTATGCAAGGTTAGATTCTTATTTACAAAAACAAGGCCTCAAAAGGGGATCAACAGACAACAATCTTTATTGCAAAATTGATGGTAATAACTTGATCATTGTGGAAGTGTATGTTGACAATATCATTTTTGGTAGTAATGAAATAAAAATGAGGGAAGACTTTTCTAAAAAGATGCAGCAGAGTTTGAAATGTCCATGCTTGGAGAACTAAATTTCTTCCTTGGATTACAAATAATACAATCCAAAAGAGGATTTTTTATCCATCAATCTAAATATGTTAAGGATATGATTAAGAGATTCCAGTTAGAGGATTGAAAACTTGTTAGTACACCTATGATAGTTGGATGCAAACTAAGCAAGGACGATGAGTCCAAAACTATAGATACAAAATATTATAGATCAATGATTGGTAGTTTGCTGTATGTAATAGCTTCTAGACCCGATGTCAAGCAAGTTGTTGGGATAGTGGCTAGATTCCTAGCAGAACCAAAGGAGAGTCATGTTCAAGTTGTAAAAATAATCTTCAAATATTTAAAGGGAACCATAGATTTGGGTTTGTGGTACCCCAACAAGGACTCATTCACATTAAAATCATATTCAAATGTTGATTGGGAAGGAAGCATAGATGACATAAAAAGTATGAGTGGCAGATCATTCTTTTTGGGAGAATCACTAGTTTCTTGGATAAGCAAGAAACAATATTTAATTTCTCTATCAAGCATTGAAGTTGCGTATATTGCAGCAACAGAATGTTTCACACAAGTAGAATGGATGAAAAAAACTCTACAAGATATCAAAATAACATTTGAAGAACCCACCATTATCCACTGTGATAATACAAGCACGAGAAGTCTTTCCAAGAACCATGTTCAACGCTCGAAATCAAAACACATCCCCATAAAATACCATTATTTAAGAGATCAGGCTGAAAACAAGAACATTAAATTGGAATATGTTCCAACACAAGAACATGTGGCATATATTTTTACAAAACCATTAAACAGAGATGTATTTGAACATCTCAGGCAAAAACTAGGAGTAATTCTTCCTCCTACTTAAATCTCTCAAAAATCTAATGTATAAGTGGGCACCTATCTAGGGGGAGACAAAAATCAATGTTATAAAAAGTTACTCAGTTATGACAGGAAAAATGTGATCGCAGGAGAAAGTACCAGGTGTGAAAATAAAAATTATACATATGATTAAAAAAAAAAAAAACCTTTGCCATTGATGCAAAAGGGGGAGAGTAACTTCAAAGGACATAAGCATCACCACAAGGGGATACTGTGTATGAAGTTTGATTGTTTCCCTCAATGAAAAAGGGGGAGATTATTGGACATAATTGTCATTGATGTCAACATGAGAAGTACATAACCAGAAGTCCAAAGCTCTGGAAGAAGAATGAACTATTGATCACGATAGGATCAACAATCTGATGATGTTAAAAAATGATAGCACATGAAGAAAGCTCTGAAGGAAGAATAGAGTGTAGAAGATGTATTCGGGATCAGTGGAAGGATTACAGAGTTGATCAAATGCACAGAAATGGTGAGAAGACTCAACAACTGTCTGATCACTGCGAAAAGAACAACTATCATTAGATCAAAAGTTGATCGTGGGATTAAGGGTTGCAATAGGATCATGACCATCAAAAAGGATGACAGTTTGACTATCCATATATCCGTCAACCATGGGATCAAACCCAAGTTCTTGTTGAAGCATTCGAATCATTTTCAAGTAGAAGGAACGTTGGATGATTGGTCAAACGACCATATTAAGTCATGATCGTCGGATGTGCAAGTGCATGAATCAACAACCGTTAGATATAGGTAAGGTGCACCCACCTTAATACGTCAGCGAGAAGTGAGAGTGGTTTTAGGGGGACCCACATGAAATCACCCCATTCTAGACCCCACCCCCCCTTCATTAAAGGAAGAATGACAAGGGGGGTCTGGAATCCAATCTTAACCATTTATCTAAGCTCCTTGATCTCCATTGTCCAAGACTTGTGTGTCCAATTCCGAACCCCCCCCTTTGCATTAAAGGTAGTATGGAAAACAAGGTCCAGAATCGACCGTCAACCACAGATCTAGACATGCAAATCCTAGCCGCCCGAATCAGCCTATTGCTTAGAGGAATGCACAATTTGCAAAATACCGACATCCATTCATCACAACAGTTGATTAAGTCCTTTCTGTCATATGAAGGAATGTAAGGATTAAAATAAACCATTGAGATGTCTTCGTGAAACAAATGTGAGCCATCTGATCATTTAAGCGATATCGTCTTTAGGATATTTGACATGTTGTGAGTCTCGAAAACTCGAATGGATAAATTCCAAAACACCAACAACCGTCCATATTTGTGGGTGATTGAATCACGATCATTGGTTCTAAAGTGCTCAACACGAGCGTTTGGTCTAGCACCTGGTCACTGTGGTTGGTCGTATGGTTCTGAGATGTATTCGACAATTTCATGACCAGAGGTTTGGTAATATAGTAGAGTCATGATGACTTGAAAGACAAAGTCCCAAAACTCCATAAGCATCTCATATCAGTGAGCAATTAAATCCTAATCATTGATTTTAAAAGAAGTGCTCAAGCTCTTGTTTGGTCTAATTGCCTAAGAATGAGGTCACAACCATTGGTCATATGCTATAAGCGTCTTATTATACATCATTGTAGTTGGTAAATATCGTGGCCTTATGGCATGATCATATGTAATGGCTTGAAGGAAGCGCCTCTGAAGTATCTGGTCTCTATGAAACTGACATAGATCCGTGAAAAAATTCAATGGATAAAATTGATCCATTTTGTGATCAATTTATGAAAGGTACTCACATTAAAAACAATTAAAATATTATTATGGTTTAGTTATCTTAAGAAGTTCGATCCACTAAACATACAACAATTACGATTAATCAAAGAGGCATGATGGTCAAAGAATGAACCAATACACAATCATGATCAAAAGAAAATAAATCATGAAAATATGAATAAAGAATAAAAAGAAAAATAATATTAATTAAAGTTTAGATTATCATTTTAAATAAAAAGGTACAATGGTTCAAATAAAGGGACACGTTGTTTAAAATTTTCACACCATTTTGAAGTCTATATAAAGGAGAAAACGTGGTGATAAGAAAGTGTCTCTGAAGTTCAAGTCATAAGATCAATAGCTGAAGCAGAGTCGAGGAAGAAATACAAATACCTATGAAAGGGTGGTTGGGTGGTGCAAGGGCAGGTTGGTGCCTACAGAGGGAGTTGGTGCTTCCTTGTCAGTTGTAGCTGACTAAAAAAGGGGGTCGTAGCCTCCTACCAGTTGGTTCTAGTAAACCAGGGTGTGGGTGTACAATTGACCAAGTTTAAGTATAGGAGGGGTGTCATAAAGATCCTATTGGGTATACCAAGACCCTCAAGTAGGGGATGCTCCCAAGGATGGAATTTCAAGGTTATATAATGGATTATGAGGTGGAAGGGGTTTAGACTTCATAGTCCAATGAGTTTCATGACATACAAGGGCTCGTATTATATTATTTATGGGTTCCTTTGTAGAGGGGGTGTGCCACCTTAATTTGTGATGAACGTTTTACAAGCCCATCTTCTTGACATTATTTATCTATTTCATGTTTTAAGGAATGATTTGAAGGCCACTATCCTAGTGTGGTGTCCAGATAATGACAGTTTCATTCACAAATACTTCACATAAATGAGAAGGATGGCTCCTTATGAGACTCCCTTTCTCTCGATTGTGTAACTGAGAGGCACTACCATGGCTTGGTGACTAGATCATGGTAATTTCATACCATTAAATATGCATGATAATGATAGGATGGCTCATGATGATACCTCCCATCCTCCAACTAAACCCCTAAGCATTCATTATCATTCAATTTTTTAGGTCCCCCTTTTCTTACAGAGAAGTGTTTCATTGCTTTCTCTAGGATCCTTGCGAGAAGAATATGGAAGGTTAATATCTAGGATTTTATCATTTTATCCAACAAAAATCCCTCTGGGCCTTCATCCCCTTCTTCCCATGAAATGAGGTACATGCCCTTTTTGGGTCACTAAAGTCACAGGACCTAGAATAAGGCAATATGATGGGAATGTAATGAGAATAAAGTGGTATGTATGTTCGGGAATGGTACGATAACCCCTCAAGGGACCCCAAGTTGCAAACCTTCCCCAAATGTTGGCTACTCACTAGGAAATATATGACACTCACCAAGGTGAAACAAGGTCAAAATCATAATGTCCAAGTAGGCGTTCTATAATCAAAAGTACCTTAAATACAACATGCTTAAATTCCTTAAACATTAGAGTGATTACTTGCCACAATAACTGACTTGTACTGCATGGAGCAAGAACCATCTTCCTTCCAAAAGCTAGCTGGTGTGGTGGATGCATTAATAATGGATCAGAATGTGGTGGCAGAGCGAGATTATGCATGTGCAAGTGGATATTGTTGGTCATGTAGTCTCTCAGAACTCCATATCTACAACTTGAGGGCCTCAAGATATGATCTCCTTAGTTATCCCACAAAATGGAGATAAAACATTAAAAATAAATACTGAAGACTCAAAAGGAAACTTCAATTGAAAATCTCAAATTTAAAAGGAAAAACTCACGGTTGGAGAGAAGAGTTAAGATAAAAAAGATCAAAACCTGAATTTCAAGGAAAACTCACTCAAAAATGGGTAACCACAAGTATTTATTATACAATTGGGTTGATTTTAGGATTGGGGAATACCTTCAAAAAAGAGGAGGAAAGGAGGCTCAGTTTGATTATCGGGCCCATTCTATAAATCAAGGGCCAAAAATGTTTGAATAAAGGAGGAAAATAACAAGGGAAGAAACAAAAAATACTCAATTGAGGAATGGATTTCAAATAAGGAAATAAGCTAAGTAAAAATAAAAAAGAGAAACATGAATTCCCATCTAGATTAACCATTTTGAAAAGAAGGAATAATGCATCAAGGAAATGAAGAGATAAGGTCAATATATGTTAAAGGAAGAAAGTGTACCCTAATTAGTAAATAGAAGGTCGAGCCCCAATTTTTTCTTAGAATGTGGGGGGTTGATAAGGGCTCAACAAATGATGACACATTGGGTGAATCCATGAATATATAAATCATTACCATTCAATCATAACCTTTAACAAGAAGCCAACAAATTTAAAAATGAATCATACCTTAGAATTCAAAAAATGGCTTCCTTAGGTCCTTCACTTGTAGCATATTTTCTTAGTGATATAGAATATTTTCTTGAATATAGAAAGAGTGGATTAATTTCATTTAGATATTCACCTAATGTTTCACATAACAATCATAATAATATGGTTTTTCTTTAACTAAGGTTGAATATTTTGAGTAGATAAGTTGTTTCCCTATCCTATGGTTTTTCTCCAATTCCATTAGTGTCCATATCCCTAGAGGAGTCACCCAAACATAATATACCTTTTCTCTATTGCTAGCGAGCATACATAGTCGTAGTAGAGTTATTTTCATTTTCCCTTTATGAACCGAACTTTTTTTCCCAATCCTTTTTTTATTTTCTTTTCTAAATAATGGATGGGGGAAGTAGTGATATTTATACGGTTACCAATGTAAATGTGTTGAACCTACATAGAAAAGATCTAGCTAGAAAATACTACACACATTTGCAGAGAGAAATTGAGAAAGAAGAAGCAAGATAGAAAGAATGGAAGAATTCTCATTAACCGTATTCCACACTCAAAGAGTGAATAATTTACAATAGATATAGGATACATGAGTAACTAATGATCCATAGTGGTGGTCTAGATTGATTTGGACACACATCGATAGTTACAAGAGTAAACTGCCACCTAGTCTAGTCTCTCAGGCAATTATGGGAGTGAGTTGCCACCTAGATGAGTTAACTAGTCAACTAGTCTTCAATTAACTGACTGAACAAAGAGTAGTGAGTTGGTGATGATCCCAATGTTGCATGGTGACAAAACCAATGCAACATCTA
>JZKD02S2229877.1:240682-252886 GCA_000966675.3 Picea glauca
TAAACTCAACTCAACTAGTCAAACTAAAGTGTCAACTGAAAGAGAATATTCTCCAGGTGGAATATTCTCCCCTAAAACATAGGAGACTGGATAATGACTAATTATGACTAATAAAAAAGGAATAAATTTATGAAAAATAAATCCTAGGTGTGTGTGAAGTAACTCCAACAACCAAGATGACTTCATATTATTAAAAAAGGATTTTCCATGCATGAATAATAAAAATATTCTCTAAAATATTTTTAACCTTGGATGTTTGATAAAAAAACCCTTCACATGGTGTGCTCCTTTAATGTGAATGGATGGTATCTTCAAGTTGAATGAATCACCACTTAATTCAATTTTCAATATATTCTAGGACTCAATTATTTAGGGAAGCCCCAATTCTACCACTATTTAAACTTTTAGCTAGAGTAGACTGAGAAGTAAAATGAAATATTACAAATATTAGAAACCGTGTCTACTTTTACAAGGCCTTGCACATAACCTATTAAGGGAGTTGTAAGTATCTTATCAAGTAGACAAGTCATGAAATATAAAAATTATTTCCAAAAAAGAAATCTATGTAAGCTAAAACATAAAAAGAAAATGTAAATTATTGAAATAAATTCAGGAAATAGCTTTGAAAAACAAGAGGCATGGTTCCCAATTATAAGTTTTGAATCTGTATTCCTAGTTTTTTAAACCATCATGGAAATTCCATTGGAATAGTTCATCACAAAAAATATTGTATTATATTGAAATCTTTTATTATGCATGTTCATTTCCTTAGATCTTAGATTTGTTAACACTAGCTCCTATTTCTCAAATTTATGAAAATAACCAAAATATGAGAAAGAAAGAATAATAAAATGAACACATCATCCAAATAAATGAAAATAATATGTATAGTGGGAAGCCCAATAAGGAATAAGACCTAGCTAGAAGTTGATAACTATGCCCCCCTCTTGTTTCTTCAATTATGAAAATAATGTACAAAGAAAGGGGCGTTCATTATGGAGTTTACTTTGACACCGTGGTCTAAACAAATTCTACAAAATATCTTACCTCCACCTTTGTTCTCTCAAAATTCCACTTCTAGATGATTTACTCACTATCGAACAAGCATAATGCTAAAGAATGGAACCCTTTCTCCTCCTAGAAGCACAATAGTTAACATAACCCATTAGCCATTATGGTTAGGGTTTTTTCATCCTCAACCCTCAATTAATGATAAGGTTTAGACGTTATATAATCTTCTTGAAATTCCACATGAATATATCTTCACATGTGTGAGTAATGGGGGATTATGTGGCATCCACTCATACCATGGTAGTCAACAAGGTAGGTCAATTTGTAGGAGGAAAAACTTTCACATATGAACTCTGATTGAGGTGATTTTCACATCGTTGGAAAGATACCAGTGTGTAGAATAACAGTAAGGGGTTTTGAGATATGATCAAAATTTTCTAACCACAAAAAATTCCATTTGATGCCTCAAAATGTCTTGATAAGGTTTCATACCCCAAATTTACAAACTGGGACCTACCACTAAAATGGGCCTTGCAATCCGATTCCTCCGAATTTCCCCCCTAGAAAGTACTAAGACGGATGAAAAATTATATGTTGATACATTGTATATTAATTATTAGGCCATCTCAATAACTTATAAAATTTTCTTGACTTCACTAATCTATCACAAACAAATAATTAGTCTTGGACAAAAAGATAATATACCACTGCAAAATACACTCAACTAAAGTAATCCAATGTTCAAAATAGGTTCGATTTTGTTGAAAAATACAAAGATTTTTTAACCAAGAAACTCAAATTTCAAGGTACACCAACCAAAATTAGGCTTAGACATAAAATATAATTATGAGGAATATAGCATGAGAAGGAAAATATGAAATAACAAAATCAATTCTGAGCAGAAGACAAACTATTGGGATGCAAACCATCAATCTTTAATGAGTGGAAATGAACTGTAAGAAATTAAATTACTCAAAAAGAATGATAAAAATTTTTTTATACAATGAATTTAACGTAGAAGAAAACATAAATCATCAAAAAACCAAATCTCAAAATGTTTTTAGAAGAACAACAAATTTCTATGGGAAACAATATAGATAAGTAGCTTGTTTATATCAGTTAATTACTTGGTTGTCTTACGATTATTTTTATTATTGATTTCACACCACTTAGTTCCTACAATTATCATTAAATACTTTTTTCCATTGGATGCACACACCAAGTACAATATATTTCACTCTTGGTACTACAACAATACTAGGGTTTGAGGGGGTGAATGATTGCTCCAACAAAATATTTTCTATAATATGTGTCTAATAAAATATTTGTCGAATCTTCTAATGGTTAAGTTTTCTCTATGCACATGACATGCAGTATCCCCAAATTCACTTCCCATATTCCGATCCATGTCTCCTTTTGTCACTCATTAGTAAGTGTTTCATTTGATTCCTACATAAGTATACCATTTAAGCATGAAGCATGTTTTCCTTATCCAAAGGGAATGAAATAGAGAAGAGCCTAAAACTAATGTGAAAAATGTTTTTTTCATCATCCATAAATAAAATTATGAATGTAACTATAATATTTTCATTCCGTGGAAGCAGGCTCTTTGATGATTCAATGTATATCCTTTTTTCAATTCTATCATTGTTTTCCCTAGGTAAGTAGAATATTTAGCAACAAATTATGTATGGATTTCTTCATTTTGCAATGTGTTAGAAATTGTGTGTCCTTCCTTTTGTTAGGCATGCATGGCATTTCATAGTAGTTTCCTCCATATAGAACCTTGATATGGTAATTCCATGATTAGTATTAAAAAATATGCAAAAAACAATCAATCAAAGATCATGGTAAGTTCGGTAAGTTCTATGCATTTATCTTCAAACATGAGAAATTTGATTCTTATTTATAAATCTAGGTTGGAGAGGAAAATTTAAGACAAAACATCTAGCACACATTCACCATCTTTTGAGAGAAAAATTTATGAAAATTCATTGACTCAATTTACTCAATTTATTTTCCTTTTCCAACAAATTTTGGTTTTACTTGTAAAATAAACCTTACAAGACACAAGAAAATATCTAGTGCTTGAATTTAAAAAAAACCCATACATGTCTAGATGTTTATGATCTATCTTTCTATCTCACCAATTTCATGTTGCATGGATTTTCAACAAAATGAAAGAATTTCCTTGATCAAATGCACTTTTACTCATCGATTATATGTCAAATTAAGAAAAATCTCATACTTTAGAAAAAAAAAATTGGATTTAGAGAAAAATTAGACTATTTGGTAAATAAAATAAAACATATATCCATAAAGAAATACTGAAATAAATAAATGGAACATAAAACATTTCCATGTATCGCTTAGTGGATTGAAGGGCCAGTGAGGTGAAATTCATTAATATAATAAAATTAGAATTAGATAAATCCTTTATTCTAAACATCGGGAAATAAAACAAAAGTAGCCATGCTACCCTAACCTATAAAAACCATTGGCACATCTATATCAAGTGAAATCATAATGCCAATGCATAAATCCAAGTATTTTAAACCCTAAAGAAAAATGAGGGATTTTCATAGGTTTAAATGGATGAAATGTTCCATAATGAAGGATCGAAAGAATTATAGTATCAGGAAAGTAATTCATAGCAAGGAGTATCAGACACTTACCGCTTTGTGAAAAATGCTAACAAAAATATGACTCCATCCAAGTTCCAATGATGTCTTGAAAATAATTATGAAAAACATGAAAATATTGAAAGGTAAGTGGTGTACCTACTCATGGTGTTTGATTGGATAATCTAGAACAATTCTCATAAAAATATTTATATCTTTATAAAGAATCATTCACTTCATTGTATAATACAATTGGTTGTAAATTTGTTGTTTTGTTTTCTTAGGGATTTGAGAAATTGTTTTTCTGTAACATAATTTTCTCCCTTTACAATCAAATTGTATGATAGGTGATTAATAAATCGATCTTGAATATGGTCAAGGGATGATCCAACCTTGCAGAAGCCAACTTCTAAAAAAGAAATTTCGTCATCAAATACAAGTGTATAATTAGCATTGTTTACTTCATTTGGATCTTAGACCTTAGGCTCTTGGACCTTAGATTGTAGCTATAGGTGAAAAATAATTTCTCTCGAATGAACTAATTACATGAGTGTTTATTTTATTAAACAAATATTGAAGATTCTCCTTCTCTCCTTCCAATGATATCTATAATTTTATTAAACAAATATTGAAGATTCTCCTTCTCTCCTTCCAATGATATCTATAATAGGTGAGTATAAGATGAAACATTTTGAAAAAAAATATCTTCAATATTTTACACTCAAACTCAGTTTCAATTTGTGTTCCATTTCCAAAATCAAAATATAAAAGGATTGTTGTAGAATAATCTTGTATATTTTCTTATAAATGAAGATTAATGATTTTTGTAGAGAGCATATAAATTTTCATAATCAAAGAATGAATTATTATCATAAACACAAATGTTTTTAAAATCAACATCATATTCACCATCCCGATCTTTGATAATATTAGTTGATATACATTCAATATAAATTCCCTTAGTTTTCCCACAATCTTATCTTAAGGAATTCCTAATACCTAATAATGATTCCTCTATTTCTACCTCTAAACCTTTAGTTTTTTCATAGTATAGGACTAAATAAGTATATATCATGTTTTTTAACAAATTTTGAGGTATTTTAGAGATGAGTTATTCATTGAGCACAATCAAAGAATCATTGTTTAGAATATTTCCCTATGGTTGTTCTTCATAATAAAACTATAGGTATTTGAGACTTGGAAATCAATAGACTTTTTTTTCTATTAGTGAGCTAATTCTCGTGTCATTTATAAGATTGTTAAAAACAGAGGTTTATAAGTTCATGACAATTTCTTGTCCTTTGTTTCAATGCAATGGTAATGTATAACCTTCACTCATTACCTCTTTGGTATTACTTAATTATAGGCTATATGCATCACCAACATCTCTAGTTTGACTATTTAACTCAAATGATTCTGATTCTAGTAACTCACCTCTTATGAATGCTCTATTTTAGGATCAAGGCAAGGAGGAAATTAATAATTGGGTATCTACAAATATTCTCTCAAGGAAGAAATATCAAAAAGATCAAATCATGCCATTCAATAATCATGAGAATCCAATACCCTAGTGTAATCCTTGATGAAAGTATCTACAAACTACCCTAGTGTAATCCTTGATGAAAGTATCTACAAACTTAATTTGAGACACTTCTCTACTTTCTTAGAGAGGATATCAAGGTTTCTCAACTCAAGGCTACGAGAGGTCACTATTCCATGTTGTTTATTTTCTATTTGGAAAATAGGTTCCTACTATGATATGTAGTTTGTTGATATAGAATGTCCATTAAAATTTAGACAATGTAAAGTATATTTGTGTAAATAAGGATTTACACTATCTTCCATATTAGGCTCCTTTTCAAGATTATTATGAAAACTAGTGCTTTCTAGATAATCCTTTTTATCACTATGTGTAATTTATTGATTTAAATATTCCCGAGGAAGATATATATGACAATGTGAATATTTCTTATGGTAAAATGATAGATCTTCTTTTTTCAAAATAGAAAGGAGGTAAGTGTTGGTCCTAAGGTCTCCACTTGACTACTAAGGGTAGAGATAGGCCACCTCAATTGTTGGATAGATTGGTATTTTTATGAATTAAATTTGTTTGTTTTGATGGTCAGCTGATTGATAGGTTTTCAAGGACAAGGATCTAGTTGGACTATTCAACAACATCAACTGCAAGGTTTTCCTTAACTGGTGGCATGCATTATGGTAAGTAGAAAGATATGAAGAAAAAATAGAGGAAATACTAACAACCACACAATGTGTGACTTTTTGTATGAACTTTCATAATTAAAATGATATTTCTGATCCAAAAGATGTACCTAAAGGCAAATCCTCCAAACAGATTGTATGAAAGTAAAATATTCACTGAAACAATAGTTGAAATCAGGTTGCATGACAATGAAAAGTTCATTGAGATAATAGATGAAAGGAAAATAAATAATTCTTTTCATACATTTTGATTTTCATTCAGATAAGATAATAAGAGAAGAAATATTTGAGAAGACACAAATTGTCAGCAAAAATTATATTCACCAAGTGGAAAACTTAATAGTTTAATACTTCAAAGCCCAGCCAAAATACTGATGCTTGATACCTCCCAAAACTGATCCATTTTACATTCATATATTCATGTGTTTACTCTCATCCATAGAGGGTTCGATTACCTATCTAGGATCTATGTTATGAAGTTCAACTTTACATTTCATTTAGATCATGTAGATACAAACTTCATTGTTACTTCGTAATTACAAATTGTAAACATTTCTTTAAACTGAGTGGAGTTGAGTTCAAGTGTTAGTTCATAGGGATAACTCAAAATCACTTCGACCTTAACCAAAAACATTGTTCTTATAAAAAATATCAATTTATTACAAGTGGCAATAGTACCTCTAACTAAACCAAAAAATATTCTATCAGTGCAAATGGAATGATTAGTGATAGCTGAAGTGGAAGATATGCATACAAAGATTCTTCATAAGTTGTAACCGGTTGTTGAATCTATATTGATTACCATGAAAACTAATAAATGGAGACAAAAATTGAATGGTGGTAGACCAAGATGGCATAGGCTTCAATTTTTTTTTCTTTTTTGACAACAATAGACATTTAGATAATCTCCTTCAGGAACCTGCAAGTTTTCTGGTGTTTCTTTTACAACTTATGATATTTTTTCTATAGATTTGTGTGTTTCAGCGCAAGATCTTGTTTTATTGTTGTAGATCTTGGATCTATTGCCTCATGTTATCATTTTGATTCTTGAGAGCTTGCACTTGGTGGTTTTTCTCATCCATGTCCCTGTCAGCTTCAATTTTTGGATTGATTTTTTCCTTCACATTGCTTCCATTTTGAGCCCATGCTCTTCCTCAACAATAGGTTTATTGATGTCAATGGATAGCTTGGAATTCCTTGGTCTCATTTCATATCTGGGCCTTTTCTCAATTTTTTTATTAGTAGTGTCTCTCACAGGTTCATGCACCATAAAAAAATTTCCTTTTATCTTTGGTTTGGTATCATGTGAAACCCGTTGAGGGGCCTACTCTTTATTTGGAATTATTTCATCAGAATCTTGCTCAAGGTTTGGACCATTGCCCACCAAATTTTGTTCTGATTTTGGATTAGTAGTGTACTATGTTTTTACAACAACATATTTGACACATGTGTTCTTCCCTTCACTGCAATTTTGCACGGTCTTGTCCCCTATCGTCCCCTTCAAGGTATGTATGACCATCTCCTCCAATTTGGTGAATTCAAAGAGGTCTTCATTAATATCCTCATCTTCAATCAGTAGGGATTTTTGGTATTTTAAGGATGGATCAAACAATGGCTTGGAATTCAACATCAATTGGTTAGTGAGTATGATATTTACGTTGGGTTTGCTTGGTAT
Organism: Picea glauca; assembly: GCA_000966675.3. Lineage (NCBI taxonomy): Eukaryota > Viridiplantae > Streptophyta > Pinopsida > Pinales > Pinaceae > Picea > Picea glauca. The sequence goes on from JZKD02S2229877.1 coordinate 248,210, forward strand.
TTCTAGGACCTGGATCCTCTTTCTCATTTTTCTCTATTTTTCCATAGGGGACTATTCAACCTGGGTGTTTAATGACAAAAATTCTACTGCAAAAATATCAGGACTGACCTGCTTACTCCTGCTCTATTTAATTTTTTTGAACTTGGGAGTTTTGTCTTCCTTAATAGCCGTTTCCATAGGCTTATCTTGAAAATGTTTAGGAGATGATTGGATTTCTAGGATGGCCTATTTTTATTCCTTTCTGATATAGTTTTTGACGTAGACCTTTCAACTCTCCCTTTCCCTCTGTTTCGATGTAGAGGACCTTAATTGCCTTTGAGGAATTTCCTCCCTTTATGGAGTAATGGATATTTCTTTCTCTGATTGAGTCCTTCCTTTTTTAGGTAAGGTATGATTTTTGGATCATTGGGTGGCTTTGGATGAAATCCTAGGTTTAGGGGAAACCCTAGTTACCTGGGAAACCTCGACCTATTGTTCTTCAGGTTGTTGATTAACTTCCAGCTCTTCCTGTAACCCTAAAGACACCAAAAAATCGGTCCAAGACATGTCTAATTCAATCAGAGAAAAGATAACCAATATTTTAATAAATCCTTGGTGATAGAGGCTTCTATGAACACATTCTTGGTAATTATGAATTCTCTTAGACATCTTAGTTAGGATTTTAAGCGGATAGAAGGGGAGGTTTAGTTCTTTGTCACTGTTTAAATGCATGAGGAATCTAATATGATAATACTGTACAATTGAGAACCTACCCTCTCCTATGATATATATTTGAATTGGATACATAATACCCATCCACTCTTCTTTAAGCCAAAGGATTGGGATTCCCTAGATCGAATCAGGGTTTTGATGTTCTGCCACCAGAAATTTATTACAAACATCAGCTGGTAATTTTCCCTTTTTAAACCATATATCACCACTGATCGAGAGAGCACATGCCCCAACAATGAAGTTCTATGTTATATGGATGGTTATGTTCTCAATATTAGTCTTAAAAGCATTAAATTTTTGTGCGAAGATTATGGAAATTCATGTGTGATGTCCATTGAAGGCAAAGATGAATTTGAACCATTCTCCCCTCATAAAAATATCCTTAATTTTTGGTATAGCCTAGAAAAGTTTGAACCATATTGGCTTTGCTTTGTTTAACTTCGAGTGTTCTCGAGGTGAATCCATGTTTCTCTAGCTACTTCTGCTAAGAACTTTGGTCAAAGTGATGCAGGAGCATCTCTCCATGCAGCCATCCAGCCACGTCAGCGTGCACACATTCAAAGGATGAAGGGAGGCGCAGCCTCATTTGTATTTGTATTGAATGTAATAAATGTTTTAGGCTGGTGAGCCATGAATGCCATGCCTTTGCGTAGGTTGTAGATAAGATAGGCATTTATTATAGATTGGCTGAGATCTAGTTCTGGATAACAGACTAGACAGTCATTGATTGTAAATCAATAGGGTAGGTAAATCCTAGAGGGAAGCGCTGAGAGCACCTCAGGTAAAATATATAGAGAGATCTCATTTTGGAGAGAGAGGTACATGTAGATAGAAGGCATGTAGGGCCGAGGAGAGCTCGAGAACACCTTATAAAAATACAGGCATTTTGCCAATTGTTAATATATGAACAGAGAGCAGTTTTTCCTGCATGATATTTTGTTTATGTGTGTGTCTGTAAGTGTTTTCTTTATGCTGTAATGGTATGTTGTTATCATGCATTTGCAGGGAATGTGTTTGATTTCAGGTTTGAGAGGTCTTTACGGTTTCACGCCAATGAGGGCGTGACAGAGTGTTGAGACTCTGAATACTAGTGCATAGGAGGATGCACTTCTGAACTCGGGAGGAGTCAGACAGAGACGTGCTGAGACACAAAATGAAGTCAACAACTCAGGAGGACGACCTTTGAGGTTGCTGAACACCTCAAGAGGCAAGGCTGTGTAGCTGAGACACAGTTTCTAACAGAATCACTGCGGATCCTGTGAGAATCTCTGCCAAGTGGGAATTGAGCGTGTGTACAGTAGTGCCCAGAGAGGAAGAAATCTGTTGTGAGTTCTTAAGGGAATACCAGAATCACTGAGGATTCTGAGGGGCTCTGCCGGGAGGCATTGAGAAGGTGAAAAAGGTGCATAGGAACCCAGAACCACTGAATGTTCTGTGGGATAAGAGACTCCGTCGGGAGGGCGTTGAGAGAGTGCGCAGAGAGCACAGGGAAAAGGAATTCATTGAGTTCTATCAGCTGAAGGAAGCAGAGTCCACTGAGGGACCTGTATTGGGTTTCTAAATACACAGACAGACTCAGCACGAAGGTCGCTTGAGCAGAAGGATAGCAAGAGGCATCCATATTCTCCATCAGAGGGAGAAGAAGGACAAAATTCCCCAAGGGGTCTGAGTATTCGCTGAAGCTCAAGAGAGACAACACCGTGTGTGTGTAGAGACTCTGCAAGCGCGCAAGAGTCAAGGAATCCATTGGGGATCCAAGGACAAAAGCTTAGGAAGGGCAGCGCTTTTACACGTATCAGCGAGACTCAAGTTGAGGGTTCGCAGAGGAGAAGAAACGCAAAGGTCTCAGTCTTTGAGAACGAAGAATTCTTCTAAGTCTAGGAAGAAAACACAAGGAAGCTCCAGGGAGCACAACAACCTTTGGATTTCCACGTCCAGGAGGAAGCTAGCATAGAAGAGAGCTTCGGAGAGGAGTAACTCCTCAAAGAGGAAAATCAACGGTCGAGATTCTCGGAGCAGAATCGTGAAATCTCGCTAACCGTTGGATCATGGAGAAGCTGCGTGGGTGTTAATTCACAAGCGCACGAAGGAAGTTAACTGTCGTCGAGATATCGAGATATCGAGGTTGGTGAGTGCAAGGGTTATGTGCACATTTGAATTCGCGAGTTGTGAATCCCCAATTTGATCAGAACCGTCGATCCCAGTAGGGACAGGTGGCACGAGATCCCGAGGAGTCGGGATTCGGCACGTCGGCGTTTTCGAAGTCGGAGGGAGCACGGAGAGATAGCGAAGTCCTGAGTCACGACAGGTCCCACAGAGGCTGTGTGGAGTATAACACGTGGGATCGACACTTCGGTACTCGGGGATTTGAAATACCAAAGATCGACATCGCGAGTAGCAATACTCCAAGGTTGGCCGTTGACCATCGGGGATCGGGGTTTCGGTATGTGATCGCAAGGGGACAGTGTTGCAAGCCTCGTGATATCGCGAGATCCAAACTCCTGATACGCGAAGAGGAGATCACCGAAAAGACTGTGGGTAAAGAACTCCCGAGGGAGTTGGAAGAGCATTGACTCTTCGGGCCGCGGAGAAAGAGAAGGTCCTGGTGAGAGCAGGGTGGAACCGTGAGGGTTTCCAATCTTGCGTCAAGTGGTATCAGAGCTTGAAGTCTTGTCTGTATATTGCAGGCAAGAGAAGAGAAGGAGAAAGAGGAGCACTCTGATACTCACGACCTACGTCAAGTGGTATCAGAGCCAGAACTCTATTTGTATACTTCAAGCAGAAAGGAGTTTGCATCAGAGTGTCCGAAGACAGAGCACTAGAGGACTCTGTGAGGACTTTCTTGCAGGTAGGTAGCAGTCCATAGACAGTCTGTAGGACTGCAAAGATGAAGCTGGTTGAACTCGTGATGAGGAGTGACTGCAGCAGATCTGCCACGAAGGCAGATAGAGGTAGCAGGATGACTACTGAATAGCGCAGGAAGAGCCCGAAGCTGATGAGCGGAGCAGAGATAGATAGAGAGCTCGCCGACATCAGGGCAGAGATAGAGAGGCTCGAATCATTGATGCGGAAAAATGAAGAATTGGTTGAGGTATATGAACCCGAGACTGGAAAGGGTCTTGATGGTGATGATGATGATTGGGATGATGAGCAAGATGAGATGAGGTCGTCTGAGGATCTCAAGAGTTGCCATGAGGATAGAGCAGAAGAAATTCCAAATTGCCATGAGGGCAATGAGTTGAGGTCAGTTGAGGATCTCACAGACTGTCATGGGGACAACCAAGGAATTTCTAATTGCCAGTTGGGCAAGGAAACAAAAATGAGATCGGCTGAAGATCTCATGGATTGTCAGGAGGACAATGAGGAAACTTTGCATTTCCAGCTGGGCGATGCAAAGAGATCAGGTGAAGATCTCGAAGACTACCAGGAGGGCAGTGAAAGCATTAAAGACTGCCAAGAGGGAAGCGGAAGCGTACTAAGCTGCCTGGAGGGCAGAGATGAAAAATTGAGACTGTCTGAGAGTCTCTTGGACTCAAGGGAGAGTTCAATTCAACAGAGATTGCTGATGAAGATGGGATCGATTGATCTCATGATCTGCCAGGGGAGCAGCGGTGACAACATCCCATATTGCCAAGTGGGCAAGGATGGACAGATAAATTTGGATCAGCCAGAGCAGATGGGTCTGCCTGATAGTCTCATAAATTCAGAGAAGAATTTAGATCAGCAAGTGCAGCTGACAGAGGTGAAGGAACATCAAGATGACATATCGATGATTGGGGGAATACAATTATTTCTACCATCTTCCCAGGAGGAGGCAAAAAATTTTGTTGAAAATGCAGCAACAGTGGGGGAGCAGTCACAGTTGGAGATGACTGTCGGAGAAAAAGAATTGGAGCAGGTATCTGAGACTGCCCAAGCGGATGAAGAGAAGAATGAGTGTTCTGAGGAACAGCTCAATGATTTCGG
>JZKD02S2229877.1:255116-265491 GCA_000966675.3 Picea glauca
TCCAGGGAGCACAACAACCTTTGGATTTCCACGTCTAGGAGGAAGCTAGCACAGAAGAGAGCTTCGGAGAGGAGGAACTCCTCAAAGAGGAAAATCAACGGTCGAGATTCTCGGAGCAAAATCGCGAAATCCCGCTAACCGTTGGATCATGGAGAAGCTGCGCGGGTGTTAATTCACAAGCGCAGGAAGGAAGTTAACTGTCGTCGAGATATCGGGATATCGGGGTTGGCGAGTGCAAGGGTTATGTGCACATTTGAATTCGTGAGTGGCGAATCCCCGATTTGATCAGAACCGTCGATCCCAGTAGGGACAGGTGGCACGAGATCCCAGGGATTCGGGATTCGACACGTCGGCGTTTTCGAAGTCGGAGGGAGCACGGAGAGATAGCGAAGTCCCGAGTCGTGACGGGTCCCACGGAGGCTGTGTGGAGTATAACACGTGGGATCGACACTTCGGTACTCGGGGATTTGAAATACCAAAGATCGACATCGCGAGTAGCGATACTCCGAGGTTGGCCGTTGACCATCGGGGATCGGGGTTTCGGTATGTGATCGCAAGGGGACAGTGCTGCAAGCCTCGCGATATCGCGAGATCCAAACTCCTGATACGCGAAGAGGAGATCACCGAAAAGACTGTGGGTAAAGAACTCCCGAGGGAGTTGGAAGAGAATTGACTCTTCGGGCCGCGAAGAAAGAGAAGGTCCTGGTGAGAGCAGGGTGGAACCGTGAGGGTTGCCAATCTTGCGTCACAAAGGTATGCGTTATTTCAAGTTCATAAACAACTTGCAATAAGAACTACACCAAATCCTTCAATGATAATTGATTGATGCCTAAACATGCACGATCTTAGCATAAAACCTGCAATGATAGTTGCACAAGGAAGAATATGCACACGATCTCAAGTGTACAGGAAGATGTGAATGCATGATGGGCACCAATGCACTTTTATTTAAACTTTTAAATATTTTTAACATAATAAAACTCATAAAATAGCACACGTCTGTTGTTTGCAAGAATGGGGGCATTCTTGCAATCAATACCTTTTTTCATCAATATGCCTAAGTTATTCTTTTTTCAAACCAACATTGACATAACCATGGTTGTATGAATTATTGAATTCAAATCATGACTTGGCTTGACCTTATAAAGAACAAGGAACTAATAAAAATCAAATAGGGAATGACAAAAACAAATTGAAATGACTTAAGACATCATGAAGAGAAACTAATTAGAAACTTGGTTGATAGATGAATGGGTTGGTTTGATGAATTAAAAGCATAGGTCCAGGCCTAGGATCTAACATCGGCTCCAACTGGGGGTATCACTTCCTTGTGATGTGCTAAGAAAAATAGTCTTGTGTTCCTGAATTCTTTGTTTCTACCACCCTTCCACCAAACACTTAATTCCTCTACTAGCCCTGTTCTTTGTCTTATTCCAACTAAAAACCAAATCTACAACTATACCATAATGAATTTATTGGCACATGAAGTATTTTATTCAAACTAAACTACTTAATCATACTGAAAATCAAACAACTATTTAAAAAATGAACCACCTCTAGTTCATCAGGTAAAGTGATGCTTCAAGAAGCAACCATTGATTGGTCTTCCAAAGATCTCATTGTCATATAGATTCTGAAATATAAAGGTATTTTTATCCAAAACCTTAGCTACTTTGAAGGAAAGAAACCAAAGGTTATTGAGCTTCTATGAGCAAATTCTAGGTAATTATGGATTCTCTTAGACATCTTAGTTAGGAGTTTAAGAAGATAGAAGGGGAGGTTTATTTCTTTGTCACCATTTAAATGCATGAGGAATCTAATGTGATAAGAGTGAACAATTGAGAGCCTACCTTTTCCCATGATATATATTTCAATTGCAAACATAATACCCCTCCACTTTTCTTTAAGCCAAAGGATTGGGATGCCCTAGATCTAATTGAGGTTTTTATTTTCTACCACCAGAAACTTATTGTAAACTTCAGCTGGTAATTTTCCCTTTTTAAACCATCTCTCACTATTGATCGAGAGAGAGGATGACCCAACAATGAAGTGATCTGTTATATGGATGGTTATGTACCCAATATCAGTCTAAAAACCATTAAAGTTTCTCATGAATATTAGTTAAATTCTTGTGTGATGTCCATTGAAGGAACATATGAAGTTGAACCATTCTTCCTTGATAAAAATGTCCCTAATTTTTGGTATAGACTTGAACAGTTCGAGCCTTGTTGGCTTTGCTCTATTTAACTGCAAACATTCTCGGGGTGATACCATCGTGCTCTGACTACTTCTGTTGAGACTAATGGTTGAAGGTATCTGTTATTTCGAGTTCATAAACAACTCGCAATAATAACTACACCAAACCCTTCAATGATAATTGATCAAGGCCCAAACATGAAAGATATTAGCATAAAACCTGCAATGATAGTTGCACAAGGAAAAATATGTGCACATTCTCGAGTGTACAGAAAGATGTGAGCACATGTTTGGCACCAATGTGCTTTTATTTAAAATTTTAAATATTTTTTAACACATTAAAAATCATAAACTATCTCATGTTTATTGTTTGCAAGAATGGGGGCGTTCTTGCAATCAATACCTTTTTGAATCAATAGGCCTAAGCTATTCGTTTTTCAACCCAGCAATGACATAACCATGGTGATATGAGTTATTTAATGCAAATCATGAATTGAATTGACCTTATAAAGAACAAGGAAATAATAAAAATAAAATAAGGGATGATAAAAACAAATTGAAATGACTCAACACATCATGAATAAAAACTAAGTAGAAACTAGGTTGACAGATGAATGGGTTGGTTTGATGAATAAAATGCAGAGGTGTAGGCCTAGGATCTAACATATGCTCCAACTGGGGGTAGTACATCCCTTTGAGGTGCTAAGAACATCATAACTATTTTTACTCATTATTTTTTTCACCCCTATGATCATTAATGATGTACACCTATCCTTCGTCTTTAGAAGGATCAATGGTTTGAATCCTTGAAGAAGAACGAAGACACATTTTCCCAACAAGATGAAAATTATCTTTTCCTTTGTAAAAAAATTATAAAAAGGGACCATCTCACCTTTCTCAATGTTAAGGGTGTGATGATTTAGGATCATCGCAGGTTTCACCATAGTGTCCTGCGACGTTGTCACAATTTTCTTAGTTTTAAGGGTGCAACAATCTTGTTTAAGAAGAAAAAGAGCATCTTCTCGACGTTTCTAGAATATTAGCTTTGAGGGTGAGGTGGCCTCCGATCGGTTTGGATCTGAGTTGTATCCCTGTTCTAGTGGGATCACCCTAACTTCCTTACCTTATCCTTTTCATATTATAAAAGGAGAGGAGTTAACACGGGGAAGGCTAGTTAGTAGTTTTGGAGCTTTGTGAAGAAATTTTGAGAATAAATAATGAGATATTAGTCTAGCCAAGAGTTTGGAGTTTTTGGGCCTATGTTGGATTTGAGATTTTCTTTGTCAAGATAGATTGTAGGTCTCATAATCTATGGAGAAGAAATGTGTGTGAAGAAATGAACCATTGGAAAGCACCCTACAACATCAAGGCATCGGTTGTATTATACTTTTCATATTTCTAATATAGTGATATATTTGTTTCCCATAAAATTGTTCTTATTGTATTGTGTGACTCCTTGATCACATACATAGCTTTTGTTAAGTATACATTGTTTCTTTCACTTTGTTGGCTTATGTCTTTTTACAGGTTCAACATCCCCTAAGCCTTGGAACGGAGCGAGGATGACACTAGAGAGGACAAACGACATTTAAAAGGTATGCAATTTATATCTTGTTAGTTTATATGATTGATAATTAAAACATAGGGAAAGTTTTATATTATGCCTTGTTTTGTTATAGTTTTGGGGTGAAACTAGGGAGATCCGTTTGTGTCCTCACTTACTGATTTGTCCAATAGAAAAATTGGCGGCCATACTGGGGAACACATTTTTTTCCTAGTAGTATTTTTCCTTGCTTTCTTGCTTTGATTTCCTGCGTTCTGTTTTCTGAGTCACTTACCTGTGACAATTGTGAAATGTTTTATTTTTTGGTGGTTTTCCTTGCCCATATCTTAGATATGGTTTTGGGGTGAATTGTCGGGTCTGATTACAGTATTCTTAACAATATTTGACTTTTATTTTATCCTTATTTGATTTGTTTTAGCTTGTTTTCTTTTGAAATATTTGATCTCTTTCTTTGAATGTCTTTCAGTTACAAAGATTTATTTTTCTTTAGAATTGTTTAGTTTTATGAATAGTTCATTTTAAAAGAAAATTTTTAGTTTGGATTATTTTTGTTTTGAAGAGGTTTTCTATTGATTTTAGCTATATTTGAAACAAAAAATTTTAATTTCTTGGTTTGCATTAGATTTGGGGCATTCTTGCTTTTGAAGTAGCGAAATTGCATGATTTTTGGCATTTTTGGAATTTTTGGTCTCTTTGGCTCATTTCTTGCAGATCTGGATATTGACATGAGTTAATAAAATTTTGGGACATTGTGCATCTAGGAATGATAAAAACTTTATCCTTATCGTAATATATCTTTCATCGAAGTGAAATATTTTCATTCTCATTTCTTTGCATTGTTTAGGGTCAGTCAAAACATCATTGAGTCCATACCATTTTCCTCTTGAGTAAAAAACCTTAAAATAATGCACTTATAAACATTGATTAAACATTTTTATATTTTCTGGTAGAAAACCTACATTATCTTAGGGTGTAGGTATTTGGAATAGCTTTGAAAGATAACTTTCCAAAGCTATAAAAAAACATTGAATCTTGTGCTATGGAGCGATAAATCCACTTATTACATTTTGTCCTAGGAATCTCTTGTCATACAAGGTTCAATCATGAGGTTGCATTGATACTAAAAGAGTGACTAACCCTGCTTTGGTGGTCTTGGTGTAGTGGTTGCGCATATTATTGGGGGTCACTTGAGAAAAAAACCCTGTGCAGGTCTTCTCAAGTCGATTTCCGTCTTAGTTACCCTACCCTTGCACATGTATCAGACTGTCGACTGTTTCCCCAGGCATCATTGTTGTATTTGGTAACCTTAGTGGCCTTTCTCTTTAGGGTAGTACATGAGGTGACAGTGAAGAGGAAGTCTTCGTTGTACCTGGAATCAATGTTGGCCAAACTCACTCGGGCTCCTTGGAGGGTAAATACATGTTTATTGTGCGGAATATTGCACCACAAAGTAAGTCTGTTAAGTTGTTCGTCAACGTAACTTTTCCACCCTCTCGATCGCATCCCCTTCTTACATTGTTCCTGAGATATTGGATTTCATCACCAACTAGTGCGTTCATTGTGAGAAGGTTTTGTTTTCTTTCTTTCTTACTATATTTTTAGCATGTGCTAATTTTTTTCCCCTACATGCCTTAAGTCAAATCTGTATTTATGGCTTCAGTTCCTGGAATGACCAATGAAGAAACCCCTACTCTAGGGGAGCCATTTGTTTTTCCTTCTTACAAAAACATTGGTCATCCTTACATCGCTACTTTGAGCCTTCCAATTATCACAATTTTATTATCGGTAGGGTTTTTTTCCACTTAGGTAATCCTAAATGCAGCAAGTGCTTCAGTTGTAAGAAATTCCCCCCAAGAAAATCAACCTTATGTTGATCCTTCACCTTCTTCACTAGTAAGATCTTCTTTGCCTTCTTCACTTCCAAGGTCTTCTTACATTTCATCTTCTTCACCGAGTGAAAGCTCTGAAGCTAGTAACTTGGTGGATAAGAAGAAGAAGGGAAGGAAGATTAAGAAGGATAAAATTAAGCAAGGGTCCAAACCTCCAACCAGTATCAGACATGTTGGAAAGAAACCAATTATTGATAATCATGCTGGGAGTGTTGATGATTCCAAGATCACCCAAACAACTTGTAAGTCAAAATAGCCTTGCATGATTTATAAGGGTAGCCATATTTTTAAGGATCACCCTGATCTATCCAAGGTTATAGAATATTTGTCTACACACCCTTGTCAACCCATGTCGTTAGCCTCTGATCAACATGTTGATGACCTTCCGTCAACTAGTCAAGATATCATTGGGAAGAAGAAAAGTAGAGTCAAGTTCCCCCATATGGAAGAAGCCTCAAAATTCTTGGAAGACATGATTGTTTCCCATCCTCCACTTTCGTCTTCTTACAGAATCCTTACTCTACACCCACCTATAGTTGATGGAATGATCAATCTGGTCCTTTCATTGGTCATCCATGTTGATCAGGTAGTCAATATGTTCATGTCCTTATTTGAACCAATTGACAATGTGGTCGATCTGATCCCATCCTCGGTCAATATCACTCTCCTGCTAGAGAGTGAAACCCAAGAGATCGATCTGTTTCCATCCGTCAACCCCATTATCTACTTGGAGAATGCAATTCAAGTGGTCGATTTGATCTCATCATCTATCGATCCTACTCTCCCACTAGAGAGTAAATCCAATACTTCCCATGTTTTTCTCATTAATACAAAATCTACCATGCTAGGGGGCATTCCTCCTTCTCCCATGGAACCCCCTCCAATAAATGAAGCTATCATTTTTTATTGGGGTGTGCTAACTGGACCTAGTCTTCCCTCTCACATTTATTTCAAGATTACAGTACATGTTTCTGGTCAGGACATTCCTCATATGCTAATAGATGAAGGTGCGTCCGTTAGTATTTTGTCCTATATTGCTTGGAAATCTTTTGGTTCTCCTCAACTTGTGTCGGTTACACAAAATATGTTATCTTTTAATAGAAGAACTAGTCAACCTTTAGGGACCCTTCCTTAGTTTCCCATAACTTTGGGAGGGAAAAATGTATTTATTGATGTCATTGTAGTCCAAGACCCCTTGGATTTCGATTTACTCCTTGGGAAATATTATGTCTATGCCATGAAATTTATCATGTCCACTCTTTTTAATGTGATATCTTTCCCTCATGATGGAAGGATTGTGACCATTGATCAACTTTTATTCATTGGTCCTGACTTTATTACAAAACCAACAACCTCCCTAAATAGTTATTATATGCAAATGATATCAACCCCTCCACAAGTCAATTATGTGGCATTATCTCCCATTCCTTCAACTCTTGATGAATATGAGCCTCTCACTGCAAGCTCAGTCTCTTATGCTTTGGATCTGGTAGTTGACATGGTGATCTCTTCGATTGAGATTTTAGATCTTGATCTCCTTACCCCTGTCACGACCCTCAACATGTGTTCCTTCCAGAGTGTGTTTCTTCCATCAAGTGAAGATCTCTTGGAATACATGACCTAGTTTTGTCCCTTGACATGGTGTCCTTCTAGAGATATTTCCTCTTAGAGGACATGATGAAGAAGAGGATTTTGAGCATGGTTTTCTGATTTCAAGATCGTTAAAAATGAAACCAATTGAGAGGATAGTTTTGTGTCTCTATGGAAACATCATTAAAAAATGAAACAAAGGTCATGAGAATAGTTTCTTTGTCCCTGTGGAAACCTCGTTAAAAATGAAACAAATTAAAAGTTCTTATCCTGTGTCAAGCTCGTTAAAAATAAAATAGTTTGTCTCAAGCATAGTTCCTATTCCTGTGTCAAGCTCGTTAAAAAATGAAATATATTCTTCCCCTCTCTCTTTGAGTCAAGTTCTTCATATAGTATTTGAAGCTTCATTTCATTCGCATTTGCAGTTGGACGAAACGAAGCTTGGGGGGAATTTTCTTACAGCCTCTGGACTTCATGTTGAAGTTAAGTTGCTAACATCTTAAGTTGGGGACAAAGTACCAACCATCCCTGGATAATGCATTGGGAAGTCGCAAGCATAGATTTATTTGGTTAAATCTTGTGTAAAAATGAAACCACCTACCTCAAGCATAGTTTCCTCTGGTTCAGGTTTGTGTAAAAATGAAAGCAGGTCGAAGCATAGTTTTGTTTAGTTTTTAATATTGTGTAAAAATAAAATCTATCCCAAGCATAGTTTTGTTTTTTTGTAAGCTTACATAAAAATGAAAAAAATCCCGAGCTTAGTATTTTTTCTTTCTCGTTCTCGTAAATCAATGAGAATGTAACCGAGTAAACTTTTATCATTTTTTCGGACTTGTGAAGGTTATACCAAAAAGGAACCCCATGGAGTTCCCCTTAAGCTCTTTTCAGACTCTCTAAACATGAAAATATTGCCGAGCGATCTTGTTCTTTTCACGCTCGTTAAAGTATTTGAATAAAATGTTTGTTGAGTGGTAGTTTATCTATTTTTCAGTCTCATTAGACTACTTTACGAAAAATGACATTTTGGAGTTTCCTTTAAGTGTTTTTCAAACTCTCTAAATATGAAAAACCATTGAGTTTACTTTCTTTGGACTCGTAAAAAAAACATAGAAAGGACCATATGGGACCGAACCACTTCTTCCTAGGGTCTATTAAACATAATCTGAGGGAATCATCTAAAGGATGAGATTATAGTTTAAGGATATGGTATCCTCCTCAATATTGTGTAAAAATAAAGAGGTACTCGCCAGAAATGGTGGGGGAAAATTGGGAAGGAAATGTATCTAAACTTGTATTCTATGGAAGAGTCGCTTTTGAAAATGACACCATTTCACTCACTTTGTGTCTATTTTGGAAAATAATTTTGTCTCTTGATAATACTCCTTTATAATATTACAAATTGGTCTGTGATCCCTGTTGTTGAGTCAGTGTTTCCAAGACAACTGTTGTGTCGTTAATATGTTCAAAAACAAGTTCAATCTAGAAATCCTTATTTTACGTCAACCATTTCTATATTCCTTAAGCCTTCTATTATGTTTTCCATCCCTGATTCAGTCTCGAATCACTTGTTACTCTGATCTACCTCAAATCTTGTTACCTGTTTCATGTAATTGATGGGGGATACATTAAGGCCCTCCTGTGACGAGTTTTTTCCTGCTGACTTCAACTCATTATCTAGGAATTAGACTTAGAAATTAATTGGTAACTTGGAACTTGCATGCCTCAATGGAAGGTTTCCTCTCTTTCGACAGTGGGTTTTCATTATTAACCCCTGATCGGGGGATTCTGTTGAGTGTTTGAATTGAGATCATAAATTCACACCCGTTGGATTGTATTAGTGTACCTTGGGATTCATTAAAATTAATGGTGATTTCCCTCGCACTTGTTAATGGTATACACTAAGGATTGGTAATCAAGTGGTTTCTACCATGTTCGACTTCAACACATGTATTCACATGGTTAGATTTGTACTATAGAGTGACAGAAATGAAGACCCTGGATCTTTTCTGGCAGATTCAGGTTGCGTTGGAGTATATTCATATTGTATTGTTGCATAGATCCACAGTGTATGTATGGTGTCTATGCTCAAATTTGAGTCTTTAACACATAGATCCACAGTGTATTGTTTGGTGGCTATGTTCAGATTTAAGTCATAATGGCATGGATCCACAGTGTATGTTTGGTGGCCATGACCTGTCTTACTTGACATGGATCTTTGCATGTTGGAATTTATGCTTTGATTAATTTGTATTATGAGTATGGAAATGCCTATCTCAGTGATGATATATTATTGTACAATATTTCCTTGTTTGTTGGCAGGTTTCTAATTGATCTGTTCCTTGTTCCCTACACACACTCGACAAAGTGTTTCATCTATCACAATGTTCTAACTTCATACTTTGGGGGTGTTACTATTACACATTATTTTCTTCACCCCTATGACTATTAATGATGTACACCTGTCCTTGTTATTTAGAAGGATCAGTGTCCTAAATCCCTGAAGAAAAATGAAGACACATTTTCCCAGCAAGATGAAAATTATCTTTTCCTTTGTAAAAACCTTATAAAAAGGGATTGTCACACCTTAGTCAGTGATAAGGGTGAGAAAATTTAGGATCGTCGCAGGTTGCATCATAGTGGCCTATGATAGTTTCATAGTTTTCTTGGTTTTAAGGGTGCGACGATCTTATTTACGAAGAAAAATAACATCTTCTCGACATTTCTAGAATGGAAGCTTCGAAGGTGAGGTGGCCTCTGATAGATTTGGATCTGAGTCGTATCCCTATTTGGGCCTATGTTGTCTTTGATATTTTCTTTGTCAAGATAGATTTTTGGTCTCAGAATCCATGGAGAAGAAGTGTGTGGAAGTAAAGAACTGTTGGAAGGGACCCTACAACATCAAGGCATCAATTTTATTCTCCTTTTCATATTTCTTAAACAATGATATATTTCTTTCCCATAAAATTTTTCTTATTTTATTGTATGACTCCTTGATCACATACATAGGTTTTGTTAAGTATACATTTTTTATTTCACTTCGTTGGATTTTTTATTTTTGCAAGTTCGACATCCCCTAAACCTTGGAGCGGAGTGAGGATGACACTAGCTAGGACAAACGACATTTAAAAGGTATGTC
>JZKD02S2229877.1:265601-292514 GCA_000966675.3 Picea glauca
TATGTTCTAGTTTTGGGGTGAAACTAGGGAGATCTGTTTGTGTTCACACTTACCAATTTTTCCGATAACACCTGTGTGCCTAAATTATTTATTTCTACCACCCTACCACCAATCACTTAATTTCCTCTTCTAGCCATATTATTTGTCTTATTCCAACTGAAAACCAAATCTGCAACTATACCCCAGTTCCTTTATTAGGATATGAAGTATTTTATTCAAACTAAACTACTTAATCATACTAAAAATAAAAAAGCTATGTACATAATGAACCACCTCTATTTAATTAGGTAAAGTAATGCTTCAAGAAGTGCCCATTGACTGGGCTTCCAAAGATTTCATTGTCATCTAGATTTTGTAATATAAAGGCATTTTTATCCAAAACCTTGGCTACTTACAAGTGGCCAAACCAAAGGTTATCTAACTTACCATGATTGGTTTTATCCTCCCTCTTATCATCCCACCTCAAAGCTAGGTCACCTACTTGAAAAGTATCCTTTTTGGTTCTCCTGTCAAAGGCTACCTAGACTTTGTTTTGATAAGCCTCAATCTTCTAATTTAATGCTTCTCCCATCTGAAAAATCTTCTAATCTGGTCTTCAACCGTTTGAAAAATCCTCCTCTAGATGTCATTAGGATCCTCCACTTGCTCCTTAAAAAATTTCAAGAGTGGTAGACTGAGCTGGGTTGGAAAAACAAAATCCACCCCATAGACTAGATGAAATGGAGAGGTACCCAGTGACTTCTTGGTGTTGATCCTATCATCCCATAAGGCATACTTTAGTTTGGAATGTCAAGATTTTTTATTTTAAACCAACAATTTTTTTATGATCCTTATGAGGGTTTTATTTGATGACTCTTCCAATCCATTACCCCATGGGTAATATGGTGTAGAGTGTGTCAAGATAATGTTTTAATTCCCACAAAAATCAATCATGGCCTTATATTTCAATTCCTAAGCATTCTCTGTTACTAATTTCTTGGGGAATCCAAAACTGGAAAAGATTTTTATCCCCAAAAATTTCATGATCACCTTTGTTACACATTATTTTCTTCATCCCTATGACCATTAGTGATGTAAACCTATCCTTTGTCTGTAGAAGGATCAATGTCCTGAATCCTTGAAGAGAATGAAGACAATTTTTCCGAGAAATATGAAATGAGTTTTTATCTTGTAAAAACCTTATGAAGAGAGATTGTCACACCATGTCCAGTGTTAAGGGTGTGATGATATAGGATCATTGCAGGTTTCACCATAGTATCCCATGATGTTGTCGCAGTTTTCTCATTATTAAGCGTGAGACGATTTTCCGTACGAAGGAAAAAGAGAATCTTCTCGATCCTTATAGAAGAGAAGCTTCGAGGGTGAGTTGGCCTCCGATAGGTTTGGATATGAGTCACATCCATGATCTCTTGGGATCATCCTAACCTCATAACCCTATCCTTTTCAGCCTATAAAAGGAGAGGAGTTCTCATGGGGAGAGTTAGTTGGCTAGCTTTTGGTGTGCGCTTGAGTAATTTTTGTAGCTTTGGGATTTTCTTTGTCAAGATAGATTGTTGATCTCAAAATTCATGGAGAAAGAAGTGTGTGGGAAGCAAGTAAATATTGGAAGGGACCTTACAACATCAAGGCATATGTTTGTACTCTCCTTTTCATATTTCTAATATAACAATATATTTCTTTTCCATAAAATTGTCCTTATTTTATTATATGACTCCTTCATCACATACATAGGTTTTGTTGAGTATACATTGTTTCTTTCACTTCGTTGGCTTGTGTCTATTTACAGGTTCAACATCCCATAAGACTTTGAATGTAGAGAGGATGACACTAGTGAGGAAAAACGACATTTAAAAGGTATGTCATTTATCTCTTGTTAGGTAGTATGCTTGATAATTAGAAGTTAGGGAAAGTTTTATATTATGTCTTGTTTTGTTCTATTTTTGGGGTGAAACTAAGAAGATCAGTTTGTGTCCACACTTACCGATTTGTCCGACAATAACCTTGTGAGTAGCATTCCTGGTAGGAACAACTTCAATCCACTTTCTGAAGTAGTCAGTGGCAGTAATAATCCACCGGTGTTGTCCATGGGAGGGTGTGTATATCTCACCGATAAAATAAATGCCCCATTGTTGGATGGCAATGGGTTTTAGGGGTAGTGAGAGTAATTTCTACTTTCCATCAAATTTTTGACATTCTTCAAAAGTTTTGACCATGGAAAACACAATATAAAATATGGTAGGACAGTAGTATCCAACCCTTAGAACTTTGAGGGATGTGGATTTCCAATGCTGGTGCCCCCCAAAAACGCTTTTATCCATATTAGTTACTATAACACCCCTGTTTCCCCTAGCTTGTATTTAATCATAAAATAGGATTACCATGCCAAGGCATGTGAACAATGTAAATGTATTATTGTTAAACTGCCCATAACTAACTATTGGGGGGTGAAGCCTTGAAGTACGAGCCATGATATCTCTAGAGGAAAGAAATTAGTTAATAAAGAAATGACCAGTGGTTGAATCATCAACCACCCCCATTAATGGAAGCATGGTCTAGCTGCAGGATTTTAGCTCGAAGTACCACAAAGACCTGTAGACCCGAGCTTCCTTCTGACAGAAGGAACATGACATGCCAGAAACCTTCCAAAGGAGGGAAGGTAAGATACATACATATACAACAAGAGAGGAGACACGGGATGAGAGAACAAGATCGTAAGGGAGATGTGTGAACCCAAAGGAAGTGCTAAGAGCATGGCCTGAAGGAACCGAACGTGAGCTTGATGTTGAGGAAGCATCTGATAAACCTAGTAGGGTCACTGTGATAGAGAGAGTTTCTATGAGCGATGGCATAAATTCCCTAGTGATATCATGGCTTGGCACAGGGGTGGAAAAAGTGTTAAGAATGAATGCCTATGAGCCTATGGTTGGGTGGAAAGGTGCACACCTATAGTCAGTTGGTTGGATGCAACCTGTAATAGATAAGTATTCTCATATCTTGTGAAATTAAGTTGTAATTATGTGATAAAATGGGATATACTGTGAAGGACCTAGGGATGTGTATTTTTTCTTAACGGTTATTGTAGTGACCTCAATTAATTAAGCCTAAAAATTTCATACAATTAAACATAGAATTTCTTTCAGTGCATAAATAATTCATTAATCATCATATAAGCATATAATATCTGGCAAAAATTAAATTTATCCACATCATGAAAACAAATTACATAATCATCACATAACTCATCAAATCCATAAATAAAATACCTCTTCCTGATGCTAAACTCTTGCTTATCTGGTTGTCCTCCCTGCTACCTTGCCCAGCCTACTTCTTTGACCAAACCCTGCCCAAACCAACTAACCACCCAGCCAGCTAGGAGCAGCCTGTCCATCTCCCTAGCTCAAGGATACCATAAGGAATCATGGAACCCTTTCCCAAAACCCCCAGCAACCTGGTGCCCCCTGCAATGGTTCACCAAAACTCCAAGACCAAACTCCTCAAAACCAGAAGATATCCAACAAAAATACAGACCTCCTGCCAATAATGCTCCTCCCCCCAATTTTCATAATGCTCTCCCGTAGGACTCTTCCCCGTCATATCTCCCCCCTTCACCAACTCTCTTATCCTCCATTAATTACCTTATCCTATTCTTTATTACCTTATCAGATTCCTTTATTACCTTATCTTTCCACTTAATGCTTCTTTCCCCCCCTGCATACGTAAAGTCTTATAAAATAATTTAAAAATTATTAAGCTCTTAATTCATTACCCTAACCTTAAATAAGTTAATTAATTAATCAATCAATAGTTATAAACAATTAATTAATAATTAATTAATTAATTAATTAATATTATTAATAACTAATCATTGTTTAACTAAAACCATATTATGACAGTTAATTATCTAATTAATTATACTTAATAAACCCTATGCAACTATTTAACTAGGGTTGTTAAAGTTATACTATATCTCTTTATTCCTATTTAAATTGTGTATTTAAGAAAGTATGGATTGGACATGTTTTGTATTTGTAAATTCTTGTTCCCTATGGTGGCTTAAACTGGATCCATGAATTCTGAGTTCGTTGACCTTGGGCATAATGTCACGTACGCATATCAAAACTTCTAGTCATCCTGAGTCCCTTGGAGGAGGGAGTTTGTTAAAGCTCAGGAGAGATAGTGCATGCATGCATAGGATCTCTGCGAGGTAGGTAGAGACCGATAACCACTTAAGTTCTAGAGTTGATGAATGAGCGTAAGGGGTGCGCGGAAGGATTCTTCCAAGCGTTAAGTTAAAGAGAAAGAGAACAAAGATCTTAAGATTTTCATATCTAACAAAGATCAGGAAGAGTAGTGAGTTTGAAGTAACGAAAGGGAAGGTTCCCTTATTTGTAAGACGAATGGAGGAAATCTATTCGGAAGAAGCCATGGTCTGTTGTGACTATTGGATATGGGAAAGAGCGTGGGAGTTAACCCTTGGAGTGATTCATACTTTGTGAGTTCAATGAAATGAGAAATTTCGACGTAAGGGAGGTAAAATCCTTGAAGTCCCAAAGTCCCAAAGTTAAATCTGAGCCTTAGGTCGGAGGATGCCCAAGAACCGTCTCAACCAGCAGATCTAGGAGGTAGATGATAGTCAAGTCACCAGAACTACCCATGAATTAAGAATATGAAAGTGGATATGGATGCGAGCTGTTTAATGGGAGTAGAGGCCAGCCTGATCATCAGATTGACTCAAATACTCACTGGATTTATCGAATTAAACATTAGTCATTCGATTTAATCGACGGTTGGGAATCATTGCGGAGTGCGAAGGTGAATTTAGAGGACCTTATAGGTCATGACCCACAATCAAACCACGTCATTGATATTGTTGGGGATGGAATATCAGTGAATAGGATTAGACCATATTTGAGCGAGAACTTTCCACATTGCGGAGGTTGAGCTCTCTGACAAAGAGCATGAATGTTGGGGAACCACAATTTCTATGAATCGTCGATCACCGTTGACCTTAGATATGAGTTTGATGAGATCCATGAAACACAAGGAATGCATGGGAAGGAAAAATATTCAAGGGGATCCAGCTTGGAATAAATAACACTTTCAGGCATGTAGACGAAGTCCAAGAGATGGACCCATAGGATGATAATAGGTCGAGGCCTTTGAACACTTAGAAAATCTTCTAAGTCGGATGAGATCAATAAGATCAGGAGGAGTGATAGTGGCGTAAGTCTATGGAATTTGGGTAAAGACCTGAAGTAGATCCTGTCTATCGGCCGACAGGAGGTACGTGTCGATGGATCAGAGTCTTCATAGAAAACTACTTCAGAGGTTTCCATGTGAGGAGTGTGACAAACTCCCCAAGGCCGAAGAAGATCGCAACTGTCCATTGCAGAGGGACACGTGGCGAAAATCCATGAAATTCAGGTGAAAGCACTCTGAGAGAAATGAGTGCATAGGATTTTGAAACTCCCAAAGATCAAAGAGACGAAGAAATGAAGAGAATCTAGACCATCAAATCGATAGGGTATGTGGTGAAAGATCATGAACTTTGGGTGAAAGTACTCCAGGAGAAAACAAAGGCGTAAAGTTGGAAATCGCCGAAACCCAAATAATTAAAGTAGTTGGGAGAAGAATAGCATTGAGAAAATGATATTTGAAATTGCTGAAGGCCGAAGTACCTAAGTGGACAACATCCGTTGATTTGAAAGTGGACGTGGGGAGTGAGATCTAGAACTTTGGGTATGACACACTCTAGAGGAAAGCAGAGGGTGAAAGTGCCAAAGTCCCGAAGGAGATATTGATCATTGATCGAGGAGGAGGTCGAAGGACCATTGATATGGTCTTGGTTGAAAAGTTTTATAGTCCTAAAAAGGACTAGGGCCGTTGATTTGCGGAGGATAGGTGTCAGAAGATATGACACTCCATAGGGATTCACTCTAGATATGTGTGGTTATGGAGGGAGGATATAGACCGTTGATCGGAGTAGACACGTGGCGATGGATTTTGGACTCCGGAGAAATCTGTTTGAGAGTTTTCAGTTGAGATTTGAGACTCCCGAAGTCAGGGGAGCTAGAGAGCCAAAGTAAATCTCAATAGTTCGATCATCCGAAGTAGATCTTGGTCGTCAGATCATCCGAAGTAAATATCAAGCGTCAGATCGTCCAAGGTGAATCTGGACCGTGTGATCCATAAGAGACATGGCGTAGATCGGTGGATTCTGGGTAAACTCCCAAATTAATTCATAGCCATCAGATCAAGAGGACAGGTGGCATAGATCTGTAGATTTTGGGTAAATACCCGAAGCAAGCCTCAACCATCCGATTTAAGTAGACACGTAGTAGGAATCCACTTACTTCGAGGGGAAGTGAAGTTTGAGGTTTGATATCTCAGAAGTCCGGAGACCTGAGGGAAATATCGACCAATGATCAAGCAATGGGGCCACAAGACCGTTGATCTAGTTGAAAGGTCAAAGCCTCGAGGCAGAGGTAGAGTCGCTAATTGAGAAGGATAGGTGTCTACAAATCATCAACTCTAGAAGATTGACATACGAAAGAAAGGAAAGTTTGTGACTTGAGAATTCCAATGTATGGAATTCTGAAACAAATCACAGTCGTTGGTTTGCAAGAGGTCAGATCTGATCCACATCTTTGAAAGGGATATATTTGAGCTGTAAGTTCAGAGGCACCATCAAGATCATGAGATTGACGGTCCCATAGAATTGCGAGGATTGAAGATGCATGAACTTTAAAAAGTTGAGGGTGGGCCGTAATCCAAGCCACACTTTTGAAGAAAGGACACGTGGAGGCTTGAGGAGAATTGTGGGTCGAAAGGTAATTTGGTTTCAAACCGCCTTTGGTCACACCCACAATTGTGTGTTTGTGTGAGGTTATCACCGAAGGTCACCTCAAAGAGGGGATTATCAGAAAAGGGGCTAGCGCCCAAACTCAGATATTCCCTAAGCGCGAAGGGAAGGTAATAAGTACCATTAGGCCTACACCCATAAGTCGAAAGGGTCTGTGTTTAATTATAAAGTAATACCATCAAGGTCTCAGAGAGTCGTTTGGCCTCAAAATGAGAGATCCTTGATCGTGAGGTCGGAATGGTTCCCTGACTTTCCAAATTAGAAACCTTGAATAGAGAATCTGTCCTTTAGGAAAATAATTTTTTTTTATGCCCCGTCATGGGTGTTTTAAATTTACAACCTATTTTGACTCATACTCATCTAGGCATTTCATCAAAATACCAACAGGGTCTTTCCAATATAAATTCTGATTTAAAATGCAACATTTTATAGATTTTAATTTAAGAGACCTAGTTTTGGATTTTTCCAACTCTGGGGGCATTCTAGGTGCTTTAAAAAATAAATGATATATCTAAGGAGAAGAAGTGTATAAGCCTCTTATGTTCTTTCCCAGACTCATTCGATAGCTTAGTCATGACTATAGGTTGTAATCCAACCATACTAGTTCTAGAATACATGGTTCCTTCTCTTCTTTCAAAAGAAATGAGAAGAAATAAAATGGAAGGATTGACCAAATATTCTTTAATGGTGAGAGGTTGACTGGTTGAAAGAGATAAAGGAAAATTATCTGATATAAATCCTAAGTCGAAGGGTAGATCTAAATCCCCATTTCAGTCGACAAAAATATTTTGTAAATGTGGTAAAGTTGGGCATTACAAAAAGGATTGTAAGTTGAAGGTGATGGAATTTAGTACAGGATCCGACGAGAATAAGTGGACTGAGAGAAAGACGACCCCAGATAAGGGAGGTGATGTGTACCTGGCATCAACCAGTACACAGTCAGATCAAGTTGTTTGGTTGATTGACTTAGGAGCATCCTATCATATGAAACCATACAGAGAATGGTTATGTAAGTATGAACGATATGATGGAGGTGATGTGTTCATGCGGGATGACTCAAAAACCAAAATTGTCGGATGAGGAAGAGTTCAACCGATACTGCAGGATGGGAGGAAAAGAACCCTTCCAGGTGTGCTACATATTCTGGGTTTGGAAAGAAACCTGATTTCTTTCAGTAAGATGAGTGATGTTAGAGTTCATACTTTGTTTTAGAAGGAATCATGCAAGCTTTAATAGGAGCGATGGTCTTAATGAAAGGATTTTGGATTGTAACCCTATACAAGATGTTAGGGAATGTCGAATTTACTGTATGAAACAACATTGTTTCTCCTAAAGTTTACTCCACTTCAACTCAACTCGACCTAACTCAGGTTGAGCCGATACAAACCGAATCGACAAGACATGATAAAATTGACCCAACTAGGCTATGGCATGAGAGGATTGGACACATTGGAGAAAAAGGACTTCGATCTATGAACAACAAAGATATGGTCGAAGGTTTTCCTAAATGTGGTTTAGAATTTGACTTTTGGGAATATTGCATATATGGAAAACAAAGTCAGGTGAGGTCTCCATCTGGAGAGACAAGAGCAAATGGGATTCTATAATTGGTGCATAGTGATGTGTTTGGCCCGGTTTTAGTGCCTTCACTTGGTGGATCGTTGTATTATGTCTCCTTCATAGATGATTTTTATAGGAAGACATGGATATATTCTTGAGGATGAACTCAAAGGTTTTTGATAAATTTAAAGAGTTTAAATCTCTGGCAGAAAACCATATAGATAAGAAGGTTAAGGTTTCGAGAACTGTCAACGGTAGTAAATTATGTGGAAAATAATTTGATCAGTTATGTAAGAAGTGTGGCATAGCATGCCAAAATACAACACCATATACCCCACAAAAAAATGGATTTTTCGAGAGAATGAAAAAAATGTTGATGGATAAGGTAAGGAGCATACTCAATGGTGTTGGGCTTGCACAAGAATTCCGGGCAGAGGAAGTCAACACTACAAGATATCTGGTGAATATGTCTCCTTTGTCGGCACTAGTTAACATAAATCCACATGAGGTATGGACGGGTAAGAATCCTTCATTTTCACATCTCAAAGTATTTGGATTTGATTCATTTGTGAATGTTCCCAAGGAAAAGAAGAGAAAGATAGATAAGAAGGAAATCAAATGTATTTTCATTGGGTAAAAAGAAGGAACGAAAGGATATAAGCTCAGGGATCTTGCATCAAGGAGAAAAATGTACAGTGAGAATGTGGTCTTCATATAATTAATAGGTAAGTCCGATCTTGAGTAAGTTGTTCAGACCAAGAATAATCCTTAGACGATGCGGTTTTCACTGAGGAACGAAGACAATGATTCAGATGAGTCGACTAAATCCGAGGAAGAGGTGGGACGACTTACTCCAGTGGTAAGGAGGTCAAAAAGAGTAAGAAAACCAATCAAAAGGTATATTCCACCCAAATTCATTTCTACATTTGTGTTAACTTCCATCGACAATGATACCAAGTTGGTTGGTGAGGTAGTCGACTCAGTAGAGGGTAAACTCTGGAAGGACACCACAGTCGAAGATATGGAATCCTTGCACAAGAATGAGACATGGGATTTAGTCAAGTTACATAGTGGAAGAAATATCGTCGAAAACAAATGGGTATTCAAGAAGAATATGAATGTTGCAGGTCAAGTCGAGAAGTTAAAAATTCAACTGCTAGCGAAAGGTTATTTCTAAGTTGAGGGAGTTAACTTTGGTGAGGTTTTTTCCCCTGTTAAAAAATTAAATTCCATTAGAGTACTAATGTCTCTAGCTGCAACATTTGATTTGGAAATAGAACAGATGGATGTGAAAAAAAAATTCCTACATGGGGAATTGGAAGAATAAATCTACATGAAACAACCTGAAGAATTTGTAGTAATGGGAAAGAAAGAGTTGGTGTGCAAGATAAAAATATCCCTTTATGGTATAAAGAAATCACCAAGGATATGGTACCAGAAGTTAGACACATACATAATTAGTTTGGTATTTGTGATAAGCAAAGATAATTATTGCATATATTCCGAGGAAGAAAGTGAGCATTTCATATATGTAGCTTTGTATGTCGATGACATGTTGCTTATTGGAAACAACATGGATAAAATAAAGGAGGTGAAAAAGAATCTATCCTCCAAGTTCGACATGAAGGATATCGATGCAGCTAACTTCATTCTGGGAATGGATATTAAGAGAGATCGATCCACTAGAAATATATGGTCAAATCATACGAAGTATATTGAAATAGTTTTGAAGTGGTTCAACATGCAGGATTGAAAACTAGTGAAGGTGCCAATTCTTATGGGAGCAAAGCTTACTAATGAATAGTGTCCAAATACACAAAAAGAAATAGAGGACATAACATGTGTTCCCTATAAAATTTCTCTTGGTAGTCTAATGTATGGAATGTTCTGCACTTGACCAGAAATTTACCATGCAGTGGGAGTGTTGAGAAGGTACATGTCGACACCTGGAAAGGAGAAATGAACAATTGTCAAGAGATTATTTAGGTATTTTTGAGGTATGACGAACTATGCTATATGCTACCAAGGAATACCTAGAGGTGACAATCGTAAATTAATTGTGCATGTATTTTTTGACGTCGACTGGGATGGAGATCTAGATCAATGGAGGTCGACCAACATATATGTCTTCAAGATGTTCGATGGAGAAATAAGCTGGATGAGTAAGAGATAGGTGTTCGTAGCCTTTTCAACAACAAAATCTAAATACATGGTGGCCACTCATTGAAGCAAATAAGGAGTATGTGATCCAGGTGGATATCGGTGGCCACCCACCTTTTTCCAGCTGCTTCAAAACAACTTTCTGGCAATTTTTGTAATTTACTACTTTTAGCATTTTTTTGGGTCCTGAACTTTCAGAGCCATTTTGAGGCCCTAAACGACGTTTGTTTGGGTATGTTGCAATCCAAAGATTTCATTATGAAATTTTCAGCAATTGTTGTATTCCTCAGATAGATATTTCCAATGGGATATTGTACTCCTAAAATGACGATCATATGCAAAAGTTATGACCCCAGGAAGTTGATGTACTGACTTACCCAAACATGGCCCACATGACTTTTGGCGCTTCATCTCCTAGGGTTAGGTTTTTGGATGTATAGGGTTTTTGAAACTCTTGTTTATTGTAAAAATGCCTTTAGAGCCTCATTATAATTATCTTCTTGCGAATGAGCACAATTGTCACATCTCTCCTTAGAGATAAGCTACCACCATTTCAACAATCTTGTTTTCTGCTGCATTTTACAGTTTTAGCTTATTTCCTTATTGAATAGAAAACCAATTTTATTGTATCTCTGTTATTCAGTGTTAAGAATCTGTTAATAATTTGTATTCATTTCATTCTTCTCATAAAATCCAGATCAATGGTATCAAAGTGGTCCGCTCCTTGTCTTCTTAATGCATGTCCCCAACGAGGTGAGAGTACAAAGAATTGGGTCTCGAGCTTATTTCTCTTGAGGACCAAAGATCTCTCACACACAAGTGACCTATCATGGAAGGATAAAATAAATATGATGGGACATAAGATCCTTTCAAAATGTTTCTTGAGGAAGCCCTCACGCAACGGAGGAATGAGATGATGGATAGTTTCGCAAATCCTTCGACGACTACCAACAGACAACACATCTTCTTTGAGCGGAGGCACCAGACCCTTCAAGGTACAAATAAACTTCAATATTCCTATATTTGAAGGTCAAATAGACGCAGACGGTGTAGACAAGTGGTTCAATCTACTAGAAGTGTAGTTTTCTGTCCATAACTTTTCGAATAGAGAAAAGATTACTTTTGCGCTCCTCAAAGTCATTCCCCATGTCAAAGATTGGTGTGAAACTTTCTATGAGCAAAAGGAAATAGAGGAACCCTCACTATTTACAGTCATGACCACTTGGGAATCCTTCAGGGATTCTA
Organism: Picea glauca; assembly: GCA_000966675.3. Lineage (NCBI taxonomy): Eukaryota > Viridiplantae > Streptophyta > Pinopsida > Pinales > Pinaceae > Picea > Picea glauca. Next base: position 277,429 of record JZKD02S2229877.1, read on the forward strand.
TTAAGGAAAAATACTACCCTGTTGGAAGTTATGATGACTTGTATACCAAATGGACCACATTGTGGCAAGAAAGAGACCAAGCAGTGCCAGAGTTCACAAATATCTTCCATACCTTACACACCAAGCTGGGTATCAAAGATTCAGAGCGACATTTGGTGCTCAAATATTGTGGTTCTCTACATAGATACATCCATACTAAAATGGAATTTATGGGCATCTCATCCTTAGGTGCGGCCTACCGATATGCCATCAAAATCAAGTAGAATCTCAAAAAAAATATGCGGAAATTTGGGCCAGTGAATCCCTCACAGAAGAAGACAGGTAAGGGCGGCCCTAATCCATATAAAAAAGGACAAAGAAAATATGAACAGTATCAGGACAACTAGTCCAAGCCTCAAGAAAAGAGGGACATCAGAAATACAAAGAAAGATATTGGGAAGTGGTGCAACTTCGTTAAGAGCCCTTGGCATAAAAATATTGACTGTCACTCAAAGAAGTCGCTAGTGGCCAAAGTAAAAGACTATGAATCATATGCGAGTTCTGACTATGAGTCAAAACCAGAAAGTGGAAGATAAATCATTGACATGGAACCCAATGCCACCGTTACTACCACCAAGCTCCATCCTGATGAGCTAGATGATCCAAAAGAAGGAGAGTTCCTCTTCCATTCAAATATGTGGGTAAAAGGCACCTCATTGCACTTCATCGTGTATAGCGGTAGCAAAAATAACCTCATCTCAACAGAGGTTTTCATGTGTCTGTCCCTACCGACAATGTCACACCCACAACCCTACACCATTGGATGGCTCCGACAAGGAAGAGATATTCGTGTTAGCCAATAGTGTCGACTGTCGTACGACATCAAACCCTTCAAAGACGAGGCATTGTGTGATGTTTCTCCTCTCGAAGTTTGTAATGTTCTTTTGGGCCAACCTTATTTATGGAAACACCATGCTGTATATGAGTCTAGGCATCGTAGTGTTATTATTACTTTGAATTGGAAATTGTATAGGATACTCGAGGCAGTCCCACCTAGTACTATTTCCTTGATCTCTGCCAATCAATGTAGGAAGGTCATCTCTCAAAAGTGGAAGTTTTTCTTCTTCATGATTTAGTCTCAGAATGAGAGAAAGATCATAGCCACATCCAGGGTCTCTGCGGTCGACCTCTCCACAAAGAAAAATCAAGTAGATAAGGTCATCGAAGAATACTTGGATATCTTCTCCTCACCAACTGGGGTACCTCTGCACTATTAGTTCAAGCACCCCATCGATCTGACCCCCGATGCACCACTTCCCAATGGGACAGTCTATCGTCGCTCTATGTTATAGAATGAGGAGATCAAGCGATAAATCCAAGAACTACTCCACAAGGGTCACATCCATCCCATCTCATCAACTTGCGGGTGTCCAATCATGTTGGTACATAAGAAATATGGAACCTGGCAACTTTGCTTTGATTATCGAGCCCTGAATAAAATTACAGTTAGAAACCGGTACCCAATTCCTCGAATCATTGACCTCCTTGATCAAATCATAGGGGCCAGATACTTCAGTAAGATTGATTTGAGGTCTGGCTACCATGATGTCCTGATAGAATAAACAGATGTATGGAAGACCTCCTTCAAGTCAAAGGAAGGCGTTTTTGAATGGTTGGTCATGCCCTTTGGTTTGAAAAATTCTCTAGCCACTTTCATTACGACCATTGACCAATACTTTTGTAGTGGTGTATCTGGATGACATTTTCATTTACAAAAATTCTTGGGAAAAACACTTGCAACATATTGAGTAGGTTCTGCACACCCTGTGATAGCATAACCTATATGCCAACCTGGAAAAATTCTCCTTCGGCATGTACACGACCCATTACCTAGGCTACATTATTGATCAACATGGCATACATGTGTATCCACCCAAGATCCAAGTCATCTGTGAGTGGCCTACCCCAACCACAGTCACTGAGCTTCAGAGCTTCTTGGGCCTTGCCAATTCATACCACAGGTTCGTGTTGGGATTATCCCTTATTGCATGGGCCCTAATCCAAATAACTAGGGGTGGTGGTAAGGAAACATTTGTGTGGGGTCGGTCCGAACAACAAGCATTCGATGATTTGAAGCAATGTTTGTGCTCAACCCTAATACTTTCACTACCAAACCTGCAAAAACCATTTGAGATTGAGACAAATGGTTCATACTATGTTGTGGGCACCATTCTCACTCAGCAAAGCCACCCCATGGCCTATCATAGTGAGACACTATCATATTTTGTCCATAAGTACCCTACTTACGACAAAGAAATGTACTCCATTGTGAAAGCCTGCCTCCAGTGGAGACATTACATTCTTGGGAGGGAGACAGTCATCCACACTGATCATAAGCCACTGAAGTTCATGTAGATACAAGGAAAAATATAGAATTAATGCCATCAAAAGTGATCCACATACTTACAACAATTCCACCTCGACATCCAATATAAAATAAGAATCGCCAATCGCGTTGCTAATTTCCTCAATAGACCGCCAGTCACGACACTCGCCACAGTGCTAGAATATTGCGGCCATGAGACCTATGGATGCTCCCAACTCTATGAGATAGATATGGAATTCACCACCACCTACCAAATGTTGGGTGCAAACACAGTTGTCGATAATTTCCATCTTCAAGATGGGTTTTTGTGTCGTTTGGCCCATATTTGCGTTCCATCAAGTGAGCGAGCGAAGCTGATATAGGAATCCCACTATAGTCGAGTGGCATGCCACTTCAACGTCAAAAAGACATTGGTGATGCTATAGAAACATTTCTACTAGATGAAACTTCGACAGGAGATCAACAAGTATATCAGGTCCTGCATTGCCTGTGTTATTGCCAAACCGACCATTAAGAAACAAGGAATATACAACTCTCTTCCTACTCCTTACAAGCCATGGGAATCCATCTCAATGGACTACATGTTGGGCCTCCCATCCACCAAGTGGGGAAATGACTGTGTTTTGGTGGTTGTTGATCGTTTTTCTAAGATGGCGATTATGGTTTCCTGCAAGAAGAAAATCACTGTAGAAGCCACTACCAAGCTCTTCTTTGAACAAGTCTGGGTACATTTTTGGATCCCACAAGACATTGTCTCAGATCAGGACAGTTGATTTCTCAACAAATTCTGGTCGAGCCTCTGGTCACTTCTGGACACCAAGCTCACCAAATCCATGACTTTCCACCCCTAGATAGATGGCCAAACAGATGGCCAAAATGAGGTCATAAATCAAATGATTGTGCATATCCTGCGCATGTATAATTCCAAGCACCCTCGTACATGGGATGAGATTCTTCGCTATGTTCAAAATAGCTACAACCGAGCCTTGCATAGCTCAACTAGCAACAACCTCTTCGAGGTGGGGTTGGGATTCCAACCATTGGGTCCCATAGATGTTGCACTTCCCCTTGTGGTCACATCGACCGACTCATTTCCTGCTCCAATTGAAGCCGAAAAAGCCACCCAGTTCATTGATCGGATCCAACACGTCCACCAACAGGTTAATGATATCCTACATAAGTCCAATGACAAGTACAAGTAGTGCCATGATAAACATCGAGTGCCATATAATTTTCAGGTGGGAGACAAAGTTTGGTTGCACTTGCAGAGAGAACGCCTTACAATACCTCATCAGAAGCTTCACCCACTCCATTATGGGTTGTACGCCATCACCAAGGATGTGGGGGATAATTATTTTGAGCTCAAAATTCCTCCTTTCCTGGGCCTGCACTCAGTGTTCAATATGGATCTCCTTTGGCCTTATTTCCCACCATTATTGGACACCTCAGATGTAGCATAACAATTGACACCACAAAGATCAAACTCGACTACATACAATAGGAATCCAGTGATTAGATTTTGTAAACATAGATCAAGGGAACTCGACAACAAAGTATCTAGCTTTATTGAGTCATCAATGTCGGGCAGCTCCTGCACCAAGGCAAGTGGCTCACCCGGAGCCAAATTTGGAAGAAATATCCTCATATGATGGGGGAAATCAACACAATGGAGACCATTTCTTCCTAAGGAGGGAGGATTGATCCAAGTGGATATCGGTGTCCACCCACCTTTTTCCACCTGGCTCAAAACAACTTTCTGGCAATTTTCATAATTTACTATTTTTAGCAGTTTTTTGGGTCCTAAACTTCCGGAGTCGTTTTGAGGCCCTAAATGAATTTTGTTTTCAGTATGTTGCAGTAAAAAAATTTCAACATGAAATTTTCGGAAACTATTGTATTCCTCGAATAGATCTTTCCAACGAGCTATCGTATTCCTAAAACGAAGATCGTATGCAAACGTTATGACCCTGGGAAGTTGATGTACTGATTTACCCAAGCGGGGCCCACGTGACTTTTGGTGCTTCATCTCCTAGGGTTAGGTTTTTAGATGTATGGGGTTTTTGAAAGTCTTGTTTATTGTAAAAAGGCCTTTAGAGCCTCATTGTAATTATCTGCTTGTGAATGAGCATAGTCGTCACATCTCTCCTCAGAGATAAGTTGCCACCATTCCAACAAGCTTGTTTTCCATTGCATTTTACAGTTTCAACTTATTTCCTTATTGAATAGAAAACCAGTTTTACTGTATCTCTGTTATTTTGTGTTAAGCATCTATTAATAATCTGTAGGCATTTTGTTCTGCTCATAAAATCTAGATCAATATGGTTGCAAAGGATGTGTTTGGGAATCAATTTTGAGCAGAGAGCTACGAAGGTAAGTTGCGACAGTAAAAGAACAATATTTCTAGAAAAGAACCATTTGTATCATTCGAAGACTAAGAACATCGATCTACAATACTATTTTGTAAGAGAAATGGTGGAAAGTAATAAGGTGCTACTGGAGAAAATAGACACGTTGGAAAACATAGCAGACTCATTGAACACGTTTGTGAGTGATGTGAAGTTATCTTGGTGTAGAGAGGCAATGGGCATTGTTTCCTTGGGTCTGTGAACAAAAGTTCAAGAATCTCCTATTTCAACAAAGAAGACAAGAAGTGGGAGAATGTTGGGTTGTTATATCCTTTGCAGTGAAATTCTATTTGAGGTGGATCGACTGAAGGTCGAAGTCGAGGTAGATAGACAACAAGTCGAAGGTTGAGGTTAGTCAACTGGGGAAACTCGAAGTCGAAGGTCGAGGCAGTTTGACATGGTAAAGGAATCAACATAGGGTTGAAAAGGTCAAACAACATTATATTGACAGGTGGATATGTGGCAACCAACTGAAGATTGAATGAAGTTTGACTGGTAGATGACTCATAGACGCCTTGGAGTCGACTATAACAAAATCCTGATATTTTCAGGATTTGTAGCCAATGATATGCATAGATCCATAATTTATTTTGGGTTCCAAGTCTTTAGGGTTTTTCCTATTGTAAACCCTATAAATAGGCATGTTGTAAGGTAAAAAATGCTAATGCATGTAATGTAATAATCGTAGGTTGTTGGTCATGTAGATGTAAGCCAGATTGACTACATGGTTATTCTTGCGCAAGAGAGAGGGTATGATGTTGATTGTGTCTTATGTGTGGACCAAGGTTAGAAATGTAACATTTTATTCATATTGAATAAGACAACAAGAGATAATAATGATAAAGGAATGTTGGTTTTCCTAGTTTGGATGTAACATCTCCGGCCACCCAGGTCAGGCCATGCTACTCCAGAAAATGCTTTTATTCTCTGACACCACATTGTAACATCCAAAGCATCCAACTTGGCTATGCTACATAACATTTTCAATATGTAATGCAATTAAAAACATATACACATAGAGACACTTGCAGAACTTTATATATAAAACTTAAACATATAAATACATACCGTAAATGCATAGATTCATACGGAAATGAAAGTAAGCATATACATGCAGCATAGACATGAAATGACCATAAATATAACACAAAAATAATAATGCAGCATATAAATTAACACACAATTGACACTTATCTTGGTAATAATATCACCAACTGTGTGCACACTGCAGACCTTCCACAAACCTCCCAAACTTAGACCACACTGCTCATCGCTCTCAGCAGTGGGTCACCCTCGAGTTGGGACTAAAATCCACCTGGGTAAAGGGATTCCTAACTAGGATGATGTATCATAGACAACAAGAAAGACTCTATCACAGGTGCCAAAAAAAACTAACAACCTACAGTCATGTAACGACCCCAATCGTTACGATTACCAGCTAGGCAAAAAGTGCAATTTTTTTTTGTTTTTTGTTTTTAGGAAGGAAGGAAACAACGACATAAGTTGAAACACACAACCTGGTGACAAAAACCATGCACGCAGATTAGGAAAAAGACAACAATGACTCGACCCACCAACACATCGAGTAACTGGGTGAACATGCAAAAATCAAAGACAGATAGAAATGACTACCCGCCTGACACTAACACAATGACGCCTACAAGATAAATGACAACATCCACAATCTCGACACAATGACCTCGACTACCAGTAACTAGAATCCTCTATGGTGTGAAAAACCAAACTCCTGAAGGCATTATAACCCAAGCACCAACATCAACTACAACGAACAAACGCCCACAATGGGAAGCATAAACTCTAACCAAGTTATCATTCACCTCTATCCATTAGGGAGTTCAATGATCCCCTCAACAGGAATCATGTCGTCTCTAGGTGATAGGCATGACAATAACCCTGGAGAAACATAACCTATCTAGACCATAGACTCAATACAAATCCAATGTGCTAGGAGGCTGAAATAACTCACAGGAAGATGATACCCACACACCCAAGCAACAAGTCAATAGGACACAAGATGAAAACACTCGATTTAAAATTGCTCGAATGACCAGAGGATTCTTGTTTCCTACAAGGCAAACTGTATGGTGAAATGACTATGACCAACCATCCCTTCCATCTCGACCTAAGGTGCAAGGCGCATATTCTGTAGGGGTCTAACTGAATTAAACCCAAAAATTCATACAATTAAACATGAAATTCCTTTCTCATTGCAAAAGTAATTCATTAACCATCATATGAGCATATAATATTCAGCAGAATTTAAATTTTATTTACAGCATGAAAATAACTTACATAATCATTGCATAACTCAACAATTTATAAATAAAATACCTCTTTCTGATGCTAACTCCCGCTGATATGGTTGTCCTCACTGCTGCCTTTCCCAGCATGCTGCTTGACCAAACTCTGCCCAAACCGACTAACCACCCAGCCAGCTAGGAGTAGTCTGTTCAGCTCCCTAGCTCCAGGATACCGTAAGGAATTCTGGCCCCCATGCCCAAAACCCCCAGCAACCCGGTGCCCCCTGCAAAGATTCACAAAAACTCCCAATATCAAACTCCCCACACCAGAAAATATCCAAACAGAAATCCCGTTTCCCCTCCAAAATGCTTCCTCCCCCCAAAATCATAATTCCCCCTCCCGTAGAACTCTTCCCCGTCATATCTCCCCCTTCATTGACTCTCCTCCCCTCCATTAATTACCTTATCCCCTCCTTTATTATCTTATCCCCTCCTTTATTACCTTATCCCCTCCTCTCATACGTAAGTTTCAAAAGGATTAAATTAAAGTTATTAAGCCCCTTAATTTATTACCCATGTCATTGAATGTGATATGTAATCAATTAATTAATTAATTAATCAATCAAAAGTTATAAACAATTAATTAATAAATAATAATTAATTAATATTATTAGTACTAATCATTGTTTAAGTAAAACCATATTAGGACAATTAATTATCTAATTAATTTTACTTAATAATCCCTAAGCATCTATTTAACTAGGGTTGTTACATACACCCACCCTTCAGGAAACTTCATCCCGAAGTTAAGGTATCTCATGATACAAAGAAAAAGAAACATGGTTCACACATTCATGACAATTAACCGACACTATTAGTAAGTAAGCCAAGAAAACTCATATGTACTAGTGTACATGTACAAGAAATGCATGTGTAGCTAGTACATACAAGTCACGTGCATGTACTAATAGTCAATAACTATCACCCTTATAGTATTTTATGTATTTATCCAATCCAATCAACAAGACTATTCTTTTATAAAAGAAAATAAACCAATCAAATGTTTGCGAAATCCCTTAATTACAATCATCTAGTTCAACAATTTTATTTAGACAACTGTGGTTTAGTTATGTAATTATGAATATTCATATATACACATTTTCTTTTTAGAAGGGAATATCATTAAATTCTACCATCAGACAAATCTCCACACTTTCTCAACTATTTCTAATCATCCTTCCTCCCTAAATTACTTCCATATTCATTCCTATCCCTCCTCTGCTAGACTATCTTGGAGCATCAACTATATTGACCTAACTCCAAGTATAATCCGTAAGAGGAAGTGTCACTATCTCGACCAAGATTCCCCAACATGCAACTGACAGTCATCATCACATGTCTAGGGGAGCGTGAGCTAACATCATCCTCCCATGACTTCAGGTTTCAGAGGATACACGATGGGAAATACCTCCACCCCTCCTAATCATAACTAGGGTCCACACCCTACAATGGAACATATAGTGGCACCGTGTTGCTGGGAGTTTTGTCATCGTTTATTCGGCTTTGGGCAGTCTCATCACCTAAAATCCTGCATTGGTCCACATATCATAGCAATGCATCCAAACCAATATAATCTCATATACAAATATTCATACCATAATGTTTCTCGGCTAGTGGTCATGATATCCACTTTCATCATCATTATCCCTTGGCTATTTAATAGCCCATAACCTGCAGATTAGTCTGTAACACAAACTCATACATTTCTATGTATTATCATCATGTAATTGCATACAATCATCATTTCAATTCAGTATCCTTGTACCAACAATTTAACATCAAGATTTTCAAGTTAGAAATAGATCTCATAATATCCCATAATTCAATTTCGACATCCATTCATAAAATTATTATTTATCAAATAGATGGCATCATATCCAACACCATTCTACTAGCATTTAAACCTTCATAGGATTTACATTCACACAATATGTCACATCATATCCATCATCATCAATAACACTTAAACATTCATAAATTTACATTCACATAGTAGATCGCATTGTATCCATCATCATCAATAACATTTAAACATTCATAAAATTTAGATTCTCACAATATATCGCATCGTATCCATCATTATTCAAATACATATAACATTCGTAAAGGTTCATACGTCTTAAAAGTTTAAGTGTATCATTTAATAGTTTCACTGTGAGTAGAAAATAAAAGTGTAGGCCTCAGGTAATCCTGGCTATCTAAGTCAAAAGTTGGTGTTACATACACCAACCTTCGAGAAACATATCCTCGAGGTGGTCAAAAAAGTGAGGGATAGTCTCGTTGTAGTGTCTCGACATCTTCCCAAGTAGCATATCCTGGACTATACTTGTCCCATTGGACCTTAACCTGGTATACCAGACGGTTCCTGAGCTGTTGGAATCTACAGTCCAATATGCGTAACGGTTCTACTGTGAGAGTTCCCACGTCCGATACCTACAATTCCTTCCAATTTAGTTTATGTGATTCATCTGCAACATAATGACGTAAAACTGACACATGAAAAACATTATGAGTTTTATGTAGGTGGGGTGGCAGTACGAGATGATAGGCAACGGGTCCAATTTTCTCTTGGATTCTGAATGGTCTGATAAATTGAGGTGACAACTTTGTCCCCTTCCTGAACCGTATGCTACTCTTACTAGGCCTGATACGAATGAAAACCTGGTCTCCCACTTCATAACTTTGGTCGGTCCTGTGTGCATCCACATAAATTTTCTGCATATCCTGTGCTTCCTTTAGTCTCTACCTAATCTGAATCACCTGTTCCTCCATCTCTTGAATCAATTATGGCCCAACTGTTACTCGGTCTTCTAATCTATCCCAACTCAACGACGTTCTGCATGGTTTTCCATACAGAGCTTTGTAGAGTGGCCTTCCGATAGAGCTATGAAAACTTTTATTGTAGGCAAACTCTACCTAAGGTAGGTACTTATCCCACTGGGTTTGATTATCCATGACATACATCCTGATCATGTCTTCCATGACTTGATTTACTCTCTCGGTTTTCCCATCTATTTCAGGATGATAAGTTGTTCTTAAGTTCAACTGAGTCCCTAATGCTAACTGCAAACTTGTCCAAAACCTAGAAGTGAATTTGGAGTCCCTATCTAAAATGATCTTCTTAGGTATCTTGTGCAAACGAATAACCTCATTTACAAACACACATGCCACATCAGTGACATCGTAAGTGTCTCTAACCAGAATAAAATGAGCACTCTTGGTTAACTTAGCAACTATCACAAGAATGGCATTGTGTCTATGAGATGTGAGCGAAAACCCCACAACAAAATCCATAGAGATGACTTCCCACTTGGACATAGGAGCATCATGTGGTTGTAGGAGGCCTGTCGGGTGATGGTGGTCGGCCTTCACTTGTTGACACTCTAGGCACTTGGCAAAAAAATGGACTATATCGCGCTTCGTTCCTACCCAGAAGAAGAGCTTCCTCATGTCTGCATACATCTTCTTCACACCCGGATGTACATAATAAAGTGCTCTATGGGATTCCTTCAGTATGATGCTTTGAATATCCCCATTTTCAGGGATGTACATCCTTCCTCGATATCTTAATAGTTTGTCTACTTCTAGACTATATCCTTCATACTTTGGATCTAAGTGCCTCCCGCTCTGGAGGGTTGAAGTAACCTCTAAATACCAACTGTCTCCTTGGAGTTTCATCAACACATGTTCCCTCAGATTGACCTTTAAGGGTACCAAGGAGAAGACATGTGGTCTCCTACTCAAGGCATTTGTGACCACATTTTCCTTCCCCTTGATGTACAAAATACCAAAATCGTAATCACTCATAAACTCACTCCATTGCCTTTGCATGGCATTCACATCCCTTTGAGTGAAGAGATGTTTTAAACTTTTATGGTCCGTTTTGAGCTCAAAGTTTCACCCCACAAGATAGTTCCTCCAAAGTTTCAGAGCTAGCATTATAGCTACCAACTCTAAATCATGAGTCACATATAGCTCTTTGTGTTTCTTCAACTTCCTTGATGCATAAGCTATCACTCCTCCATCCTGCATTAGCACGCCCCCCAACCCTTGCTTCGAGGCATCTGTGCAAACTGTGATGTCTTTTTCCATATCTGGCACTCGTAGAATTGGCGCAGTAGTTAGTAACCTCTTAAGATCAATGAATGCACTATCACATTCTTCATTCCATTCATACCTGACCCCCTTTCCCTGCAAAGTGGTGCTGGGTTTTTCTATTTTGGAGAACCCCTCCACAAATCTCCGATAATAACCTGCTAGCCCCATGAAGCTTCTCACCTCATGGGAATTTTTCGGCACTGGCCACTTCGTAATTTCCTATACCTTTTCTGGGTCCACAGAGATTCCTTCGCTTGAAATGATATGACCTAAATAGTGAATTTATTTTTGGAAGAAGGAACACTTTGACAACTTCCCATACAATTTTTTCTCCCCAAGGCAGGACAACACCACTCGTAAGTGTTCCTCATGTTCTCTTTTGTTCTTGGAATAGATGAGGATGTCATCTAGAAATATTTGTACAAAACGGTCTAAGTACTTCTGAAATATGTCGTTCATGAGGCTCATCAATACTGCTGGCGCATTGGTCAATCCAAAAGGTACTACGACAAACTCGTAATGTCCAAACTGAGTTCGAAAGGCAGTTTTTGGGATATTGCTTTCCTTAATCCTTAACTGATGATACCCTGATCACAAATCAATCTTTGAGAATACCGTTGCTCCTTTCATCTGATCGAAGAGGTCATCTATTCGCAGCATTGGGTACCTATTTTTCACTGTAGTACGATTCAAGTCCCTATAGTCTATACACAGTCATAAGGATCCATCCTTATTCTTTACAAAAATTATTGGTGCACCCCAAGGTGAGACACTAGGCCTTATTAGCCCTAAGTCCAGTAACTCTTTCAACTGCATTTGCAACTCACAAAGTTCCGACATTGTCATCCGATACGGAGTCTTGGAAATTACTTCTGCACCAGGTTTTATCTCAATAGTAAAATCAAGCTCCCTCTTAGGAGGTAACCTTGGTAACTCGTTCGGAAAAACATCCTTAAATTCTGACAATAATGGGTACTGATCTAATGAGGGTCCCTTGCTTTCATTCACTGCTTCCACTACATAGAATCAACACCCTTGCCTCAAGCATCACTTAGCCTTCATAGTTGAGATAAAGCGTAGTGACACCCTTCTCTGTACACCCTAGATCTCAACTGGTCTTCCTTCATCGTCGACACAAAGCACCCTTTTTACGAAACAATCTACCAAAGATCGATGAGCTTCTAACCAATACATACCCATGATTAGGTCATACGCCACAAGAGCAGTAATGTATACCTTCAACCTGGTAGTACACATTCCCATGTCTACTATATAATTATCAATGCTCAGTCCTACCGCTTGTTTTTGCCCCGAAGCCATCTCGACTTGTTTAAAGTCATCGTGCTCGTAGGCTTCCAACCCACTCTTTTCTAATGAAGACGGTGAAATGAAACTATCTATCACACCAGAATCAAATAAAATGTTAACATTGATATGATTTAGCATACTTCATGACTCCACCACCATGGATTGATGTTTGACCTGACAATTATTAACCACTGCGTAAATTTGGTGGCTGCTACTTGCTCTTCCCATCGGTGCCTTTCCTTCTCTATGCATGAAACTTGATTGTAACTCTAGGCAGTCATACTGGTAATGGGGTCCTCCGGACCCCCAACAGGTAACACGAGATTGAACCTGCACACTATTATGTGTCTGTCTCTTAAATGAGTTCCTTCCCCTGGAACCCCTACCCCTACTAGTTATTCCCTGAGATGGTCGTGGACCTGTCTGCATCGTTGGTGAAGAACAAGATGTTGCACTCGCTTCCATTGAAATCCCTACGTTTACCTTCCTTGGTGTGACTATGTTACCATATGGAGGTGGTCTTGATCCCCCTCCCGTAGGAAATGTCCTAGGGGTCTTCACCACGAATCCAAGGTGATGCGTAAAGGTCAGTATCCTACCTCTAGTTAATTTCATGTGTTCCTCTGCATAACGTGCATTTTCCATAGCTTCCGTTATCGAAGACGGTTTCCACATCCACACCATAGCTCTTATCTCAGGGTTCAATCCATAGATGAAGCGCTTTGCCTGTCGTTGGTCATTATCCATATATGAAACATATTTGACCAATTCCATAAATCTGATCTCATATTCTTCTACAGTTATGTTTCCTTGTACTAAGGCATGAAATGCCCCTACCTGTTGTTCCTCATAGTAAGCTAGCAAATATTTGCTTCGGATCCTCTCCTTGAAAAATTCCCAAGATACTGTGTCTGGAGTAAGATGAAGTTGTCTTTCCAGGTTGTCCCACCAGTTCAAGGCACTGTCTCTTAACTGAAAAATAGCTATCTTCACCTTTGAGTCAGATGCATAGTCCCTTAAGGAAAAACACCTTGTCATGCCTTCCAACCATGCTTCTGCGCGTTCACTGGTGCGACCCCAACAAACTCCAAAAGTTTGATATTTTACAGTTCTCGAGTGATGTCTTCGGGTGCAGGTCCTCCCCATGAATCCCTCGATGCGTCTAGATTACCCATTCCAGATGGTGGGGGTTCCACTTCGGTCCTTGCTGGTTGTCGCCCCTTTAATGTCTCATTTATGGCCTCCAACGAGCACAGTATGAGAGCTAATTCAGGCGATGGTGGTGGTGGTGCTGGCGGTGTTGGTGATTCCTATGACGATGCTCCTTTGCCTCGATTCCCTTGAGTCCTAACCATCCTGTATGATTTAACCTGCATCAACCAAAGTTGTCAGGGTGAGTTCAAGGACATTTCAAATTGGTGCTACTTAAACTAGAAAACAGGGTTAGGCGTAAACAGATGTTACTCTCTTTAGGGGATTGGATGGGTTAGGATTAAGAATCTAATCTTGATGTCTTCGCCTAAGAAAACTACCGATTCCCTCGCCTGGTATCTATGCTATCTTGCACCATTCTTGTTGATTCTTTAACTTACCTGCCTAGCGCGCATGAAGCCCCCTCCCACTTATCTTGTTCTAAGTCCTTATACTTTGCGTATACAACTAAATAAGGTGACTTCCAACCTAAATTTGATTAAATGATTCTAATGTTATCCTTTGATGATTGACTTGTGAGCTTGCCTTGGCGCGTTGTACATATGCGTTGAATTGTGTGTCTCGGTGGCTGTAGGTGTGAGTCTTGAGAATTGTAGAGTGGCTTTCAGGAATTGGAGCTTAGTTCTTGGCTTTGACTGGTGGAATGGAATGGAAGGGCTTGGCGATTGGGTCAATGAGTTGTGTGTACGGTCTCGTGAACTTGGCGCTTGGATAATCGGAGATTATTCTTCAGGATAGTACTTTGCTACTATTGATAATTAAACTATTTATATGTGAATTTATTTTGTAAAAGTGATATGTGTGGTGTGTTGGTGTTTGGTCATTTCTTAAGGCTTGGGCTTGGTGGGTGGTCGTGGGTTCAAAACCCATATCACCCCCTTAAGTAACATATTTTTTTTATATATAAATAGTTTAAATTAATTAATTTAAATTTTAAATCCCTAATTTCAAATAAAACCTAATTTATTTAATTTATCTTATCTATAGAATTGTTTATTATATTTTTTTGAATATAAGAAATTAATTAAAACAATTTATTTTTTGATAAATAAATGAAATAGATAAATATATAAAAACTTACCTCACAGGCCTAGACCCCGCATACGATCCACGTGTTACTTCTTATTTCCAGAAAATAAATAAATAAAAGTTATCATTTAAACCCTAAACGCCACCATTCCTTTCTCATTTGCTTGACCATTTGGTGCTTTTGCAGGGAGAGGTTGAAGGAGGGAGTTTAGGTGCGGCCAAGGGTTCGGTTCCTCCCTCGACCCTGGTCTCTGAGATATGGCTCTCTCTCTCTCTCTCTCGATGGGTGTGGAGCCATGGGTTCTCCTGGGCATGGATTTGCGTTGACTTGTATATTGTTTTGATAGT
>JZKD02S2229877.1:296201-348945 GCA_000966675.3 Picea glauca
GTCTAATAAAATATTCGTTGGATAATTCTAAATTCGCTAGCTATACACAACATACCTAGCATTTCCACAAAATAGTTGTTATATACAAAATATAATTGTTGTCTAAATTAAGTCTTCTGATAAATCTATTGGTCAACTATTGACAAATCTATAAAATACAATAATGTTGTCTAACATTTATTTATGCGAATTGTTGTCTGTCATTCACTATTATTGAAATCGTTGTCAGATAGATGTATATGTATAAATTCATTGTTCGTATATATAAATTCACTAGCTGTACAAAATGCTAATTGCTTACCAAATCGTTGTCTGTGTAACTATACCAGATCGTTGCCCATAAGAAATTAATATTAAAAAGGGGAGGGCATTGTCAGACCTTTATATGGGTACAAGTTGGTTGTGTTGTAGCATTAAGGAATAACAACGCTTACAATAAAATTTCACATACAATATAAAACACTTACCATATAAATTCGCCCACAAAATTAAAACACATTCAATATAAAATGCATACAATATTAAACACGCATACCATAGAAATTTGCACACAATGTTAAAATGCATACAATATTAAAAGGGAGATAAAACTGAAACAGATTCACATAGGTGGGAAATCACTACATAAAATTTGGCTACCTACTAAAACGATAATATGACAACAAAAAAACATGGCCAATCCATCCATGGGTTGTCCATGAAGTGGGTAACTAGTTGTGAATCCTAGGCGAAATCACTATCACTAAATCTGAAACCAACATAATAAAATAGGTATCTATCACTATCCTTTAATAGAAACATTAGACTAATTAGTTGTATAAACTTTTGATAAATAGTCACTGTGTAAACTATTGATAATTATTGGTTGTATAAACTGTTGATAAATATTGTCTGTTTTATTAAAGGCATAAATCGCTACCAGCCTTAAACATCACTAGACTTGAAAAATATTAATTGCTTCACTATTAATCATTGGGTAATATAAACATGAAATACAACTATTGTCTAGATAAATCTATTGTCTTAAAATATAAATTGCTGGCTATAATCACATATTCGCTGAAAATAATTCAGATGTAATTAAATCGCTCAGATTAAATCACTATCAACAATCAACGCAGTAATTCCATATTACCAATGCTGAGATTTACCATTCAGGAAAATGTAGAGATAATATGCCAAGAAGTCACAGAGGTGAAGCATAGAGATAATCAACAAATCGCAGAGACTATTCGATCAGAGGTAAATCAACAAAAATGCAGAGATACTCAACACAAGAAGGTGCAAAGACAATCATTCATCCATGAATCAATCAAACATAGAGATAAGAAGGGGTAGATGGTTGGGCAAGAATTATCCTTCACTCATCATCAACACATAGAAAAGAAGGGCATTAGAATCTATAGGTCTATTAACACCAAAGTGACAATCGTCGATTTGGCTCCTGGCCGACTGCTCAGGCATCGACTGATAATATAGGGATAAGGACGAAAGATAAAGAACAATCTCTTCATAATAATTAACAAAAAAAAATAGAACAATTGTAGCAATCAAGGATTGGGTTGCCAAGGAAACCAATTCAAAAGAAACGAGTGTAAGGCTATGATGACTTTAAGTTCTCGATTAAAAATGCTGAGTAAAACACATTTCTTCACACAATAAAAGTACAATAATGTAAGCGCAAGAAAAATAATAATCTACCATTCAAATAAATGCATGGGTACCCTAGCCCAAGGTGACAACTCCGAGTCATTGTCCCGCATGCGCTTCGTCCAGCTACCACTTGTCGATTGATGTGACCTCACTGGTACCTTCCAGCCAACGCTAGGGGTAAGCTTCTTACCCCTGAGCCCCCCAAGACACAAAGGGGCCACACACACTATACGATAGAACAATTAGCACCCATCACACCTCACAAGGTCGAGCTACCACTCATTACCCGAGCTGGGTATCCCAACTCCCACAAGCTAAGTTAGTCAAGACAAAAATTCTGCATCATAACATTACGCATAAAATATGAGATCCATAATCCTCTTCCTCCATCCTTTTTATCAAGTTTCTAAGTGATTTATTTCCCAAATTCCCATTTAATTTATTTTTCATTAATTTAATTAAAAAAAAACCTCCCGTGTAGACATGTCACCCATCCCCCCTAGTTGCACCATAAATTAATTTCATTAATTTTTTAATTACTCCAATTTCCCTCACCCACCTAAAGGCATTCCTAAAATCGCTCCTTGGTGTCCCAATATTCCCTTACACATTTTAAATGACTTACTCCTTTACTAAATTCTTAGTTGAGTTCATAATTAGCAAGTTCTTAAAGGCCAGATTCCTTACTAAGTTAGACATTCAACTTTTTCCCTTATGTTTCCCCTTTTCTTTATGTTTCCCCTTTTTCCCTTTGTTTCCTATTTCTTTTAAGTTTCCCTCTTTTCCCTTTTTAACTAGAACTCAAATTAGCAAGTGTAGAAAAACCACCTCTTTCCCCTTTTCCTTTTTAATTATTAAAATTTAATTGGCATAAGTAGATAAAACAATCATTTCCCTTTTAAATTTTAATCCCCCAATATAATTTTATTTTAATAAATTAAATGAATTTCTTACCCCCTTCTTGTTACATGTTTAACTATGATTATTATTTTTTACCACTAGTGTCACTTAGACCTAGATTTTAAATTTCTAGGCTGAGCGACATTTTTGTTAGGGAAATTGTTTTTAAATATTACTAGAAACATCATTCATTCTAAGGCCCTCTAAGTTTATTCACTTACCAGTTAAAAATGTGAAGTGCCCTTCAGGACGCACTACATGCTTCAAGGTTTCCACTTGCCACTTTCCATTTTCCTTGCGCGTCATGCCCTTCAGAATGTACTACGTGCTCCAAGGGTGCCACTTGCCTCTTTATGTTTTCCTTGCATGACGTTCCCTTCAGGATGCACTATGTGCTCCAAGGGTGCCACTCACCTCTTGAATGACTTGGTATACATAAAAAACACCTCGATTCAATACTCTGCGAGGTGATCTCATGGGATACTAAGAGCCTCTAAGGAATAAGGTCCTTGGCTCATTGCGCACCCCTTAGAATCATCGTGAGTGACTGTCGCAGCCTTCCCTCATGACATCGTGGGTATTCTCAAAATAGGTAATTGTTAACCTACAGTTCAAGCCATGACAACAGTGCTAGTAGGCTGTGGCAGGGCTGATGTCCACACCTCTCCCTCAAAGTCTCCAGTTTTCATGCATGACTCCTCTACTCCACATGTGAGTATGGTCAGAAAGATATCATCAACCTACATCATCAATGAATAATTTCATCGGTAATAATCAATCATCATATCATCTAATCAGATGTACATATGTCATATCAACTACAATCAAACCCCAATAGTCCACTCCCTGACTCGATTCAGATTCCAAGGGGTTTCATCGATGCCTCTACATCCTCGAGGTCCACAGTGACTCCTGCACACTCAAGAGAACCCAATCAATAGCACATGTCTATATCAATATAACAAAATAACACATCATCATATCCATAATGCCTCATAATCATAATCAAATAACCAATAGTATAATAATCTGGATCACTTGCAAGATAGTGTCCTCAAAGAATAAGTTCACTTAGTGCACACAAGAGCGGGATGTTACATACAACCCCTCTTGGTCTAAACTTTGTCTTGAAGTTTCAAAATACATAAGTAACAAAATAAAGTGTATCACAATAGCACAATTCTATCTATCAAACAAAAATGGAAACTTCTGGCGCATATCATATGCATCCTCCCAGGTCACCAAGTGCGGACTATAGTTGTCCCACTGGACATTGACTTGATTTACTGTTCGATGTCGTAGTTGTTGAATTCAATGATGCAGGATGCAGATCACCTCATATGTGAGTTAACCATTGTCTGATACCTGCAAGGAACTCATGTCAATAACATGTGTAGGATCACTAATATAATGTCTCAAACATAGACGTGAAAGACATCGTGCATACACCTCAAGGATCATGCAAGGCTAGTTGATAGGCCACATTCCCCTTCCTTTCCACAATCTCATAGGATCCCATGAACCTAGGATATGGTTTAGCACCCTTTCCAAACTTGATTGAACTCTTATGTGGTTTCACCTACAAGAATACTCTATTGTCACATCGTAACTACCATCGAAATGATGCACATTAACATAACTCTTCTTCTGATCCTGCACTTCATTGATCCTTTGTCTTAAAGTTTTCATTTGTTCTTCCATTTCTTGGATCTCTTCTGGTCCCCCCAGGACCCTATCCCCAAGCTAATCCCAACTCAAGGTGTCCAACATGGTCACCCGCAAAGAAACTCGAAAGGATCCATCTTAATGGTGCTTGATAACTGTTGTTATATGTGAATTCTAGTAGTGGAAATAATTCTTCCCAATGCTTATGTTGGTCCATCACGTACATGTGAAACATGTCTTCCAATACTTGATTTGTTTGTTTGGTCTTCCCATTTGTCTCCAGGTGATACGTAGTACTAAATTTAAGTTGCATTCCCAAGGCCTCTTGTAAACTAGTCCAAAATTGTCAAGTAAACATCGATCGTTGATCAGATATAATCCTTTTAGGCATGCCATGCAGCCTCACAATATCACTGATGAAAACTCTAGCTATGTCAAGTTCTTGGTACGTTGTATGAACAGGAATAAAATGAGCACTCTTCGTCAGAGTGTCGACTACCACAAAAATCGAGTTGTGTCTCCTTGCCGTTAGTGGAAATCCAACAATGAAATCCATCGAAATGATCTCTCATTTCAATTCCATAATAACGTGTGGATGTAGTAATCCTGTTGGATGTCTATGTTCATCCTTCACCTATTGACATATAGACATATTTCCACGTAGTTTACTACATATACCTTCATTCCTTTCCAAAAGAATAAGGGCTAAGGTCTGCCCTCATCTTCGTGACCCCCCAGTGAGCCATGTACACTACTCTGTGAGCCTCGTTTAGGATCAAACTCCTCTACTCGTTGTTTGGTGGTACATAAATTCAATTTTTAAATATCAATAATCCGTCATCTTCAAACGTATATCCTTCAAATATTGGTACCATCATTTTGTTTTGTCTGATAAAATCCTTGACCTCCTTTTACAAGTCATTGTCGCATTGTAAAGTTAGAATTTTTTCACGTAGATTCGTCTGAAGAGGAATCACCGAAAATATGCGCGGTCTCCGACTCAATGCATCAACCACTCTGTTCACTGTTCCCTTTATGTAAGTAATCTCGAAATCATACTCACTAAGAAATTGTGACCAATGTCGTTGTCGCGTGTTCAAGTCAATTTGCATAAGGATGTGTTGTATCTAACAACTCCAAATCGTGCGTCACATAGTTCTCCTCATGCCTTCTCAACATTATCACGATGTAAGTGATCACTCGGTCATCTTGCATCAAGATTCCACCTAATCCTTCCTTGGATGAATCATTTCATACCAAGAAGTCCACATCCATGTCAGGGACCTTTAGTATCAATTTTGTTGTCAAAAACTCCTTAAGACTCCGAAATGATTCCTTGTATATCTCGGTCCAAACAAACTTCTTGTTCTTCTTCCGCAATTCTGTGATCGGATTTGCTATATTCAAAAATCTCTCAATGATTCGTCGATAGTATCCTTATAAATCCATGAAGCTACGCACTTCTAAACATTCGTCAGCGCATGCCATTCCATAATAGCCTCTACCTTTGCCTGATCCATGATGATACCTTCGGCAGAGATGACATGCCCTAAGTAGTGAATCTTTGATTGGTAAAATGAGCCTTTAGACAATTTCCTGTTGAGATTCAACAAGAAGATCCTAGTGAAAATTATGCACCTACACTAGGATGGAGCCTCATGATACTTTTAGGTGGAAGACTATTTTTAGATGTTGAGGAAAATCTATTTATAATTGATGTCTATTTATAGATGGTGAGAGAATTCTATTTATATATATATGTCAACTATTATTATCCCTAAATAATAGTTGGACACTAAATATTAATATATTCTCAATGAGCACTTGGAAATAGTTAACTGAAGTGGAAAATTAGTTAGCTATAGGAAATTCTAGTTCAAAGGTTGATTGTTGAGACATGGAAATCGAATTAGTTGTAACTGAGTGATTCAAAGTTGTAACAGAGTTATATGTGTAGTTATGTGAGTTGTAAAGTAGTTTAACTCATTTAACTGAGTTAAGATCAATTGTACTACTTGTAACTGAACTTACACTAGTGAGAGATCAGTGAATTAATTCGCAATCAATGATCTCACATGCAATTGAATATTTACCACTGTTAACTACATGCATGTCAGATTCAATGGAGACTCAGTTGAGATAACAGGTGAAAGGGACAGTTTGACTATCAATTGTGACATTAGTGAGTACACTCATGCAACCAGAAACACATTGGATGTTCCCATGAGGAATGTGTAGGCTAGGAAAGAGGGATTCATTCATTATAGGGATTTTCATCAGCAGGGACTGTGCATAGAAGGAAGGTTGTCTGGAGGTAGTAAATTGGCACATGCCTTTGCCAAATTTTTGTATGACAGTGTGAGACGATTGTATATTGTACTGAGAGCTCTTGGATTAGAGTTTTGTATGATATTGTTTCATGATCCATGATATATACATAATATATGATAGTGGGATTTTTAGATTTATGCTTTCCTGGTAAAACATCTGTGTTATGTGTGATCGATCTCTGTTCTTGATATTGCAATTGGTGATCGTGTTTTAAATTCTGCAATAATATTTGTAGAAGCGATTCTATATTTGATAGTGGCATATAATTGTTAGATTAATTGTTAGATCAGGAGAATCTAGGCAATACATAATTTGTATTAAAATTTCTACATTTACCAAACAATTTGTTCTCTCGCAGACACTGTAGTACCAAGCACAAGTGTTCATCATTCTCCTCCATCATCCGAGAATAAATCAAAATATCATCAATGAATACTTGGACGAACTTTTCCAAATACTCACAAAACACCCCGTTCATCAAAATCATAAATACCCCTGGGGCATTCGTCAGTCCAAATGGTAAAACAATAAACTCATAATGTCCAAAAATCATCTTAAATGTGGTCTTAGGGACATCATCCTCCTTTATCTGTAACTGGTGATACCTTGATCTCAAGTTGATCTTTTTAAACACCATCACACTCTTCATCTAATCAAACAGATCATCAATCCTTGGCAACAGATATTGATTCTTGATCCTTGCCTTGTTCAATTGACGGTAGTCAATGTAGAATCTCCATGACCCATCCTTCTTTTGTATGAAAATAACAAGTGCACCCCACAGTGATACACTTGGACGTATAAGTACGAGTTCCAACAACTCCTTCAGTTGCATTCTCAACTCCTGTAACTATGGGGTCGACATTCGATAAGGCGTTCTTGCTATCGATTCAGTCCCTAGTTTTAGGTCTATGGTAAATTCCAGTTCCCTCTCTGGTGATACCCCTAGTAAATCCTCCAGGAAGATGTCCGCAAACTTTCTCACCACAAGTAGGTGTTCTTAGACCTTCTGCTACTCCCTTATCATTTAATGCAAGAATCGCATAAATCTTACATCCCTTGTACATTCTCTTTCGTAGCTACAAGGAAGAGATGAACCTCAGGAAAACTCCCTGGTTCTGACCTACAATCACGTGTCTTTGTCCCTCATCATCAACCAAGCTCAATCGTTTTGTCTTACAGTTGAGTATCGCCTCATGCGATTCCAACCAGTCTATATCGATCACGACGTCATAAGATCCTAATATCATGACGTACAGGTTGGCCCTGGTGAAAAAAACTCCCAGGTTAAGTCTACAACCCGTAACCTTCCCTCTAACCTTTTGTTTGGCTCTTGAAACCATCTATACAAAGCTAAAATCATCCTTTTTAACTACCTTTACCTTAATTATTTTTAGTGCTACACCATAAATGAAATTATCTGTAGCACCTGGGTCTATAAAAATACTAAGGGTGTGGTCAGCAATGATACCCGACGTCTCGAACATAGTCAAATGGTGCTCTACCTAATGGTTATTCACCGTTTCATGAATCCGATGGGAGTTGCACAGATCTCCCATGCTAGTGGGTCCAACTAATCCAGATGCTCTAGTCCTCTCCATGAGGCAGGTGTGCTAGTAATGTGGCTCTCCACATTCCAACACACTGTGTTTCATCCAATAATATTGGTACTTGAAGTAGATGTTGAATCCTAACATTAAGGCCCAACACAAACTTGTTGACCTTAATTTTTTTTGTAAATTGGTGTGGAGCATACCAAAACAACTCCAAAAATGGGCCTTGTACTCGGGCACCGTATGACCACATTGTCGCAAGGCATTGAACTCATTGAGACGATGCTCAATGAATCCCTTTAATAGAATCCAATATGATAACCATTCTGCGAACAATTCCCATGACACATCTTCGTCAGCCATTTTCAAACGTCGCAGGAGGGTCTTCCACCATAGAAGAGCGTTTCCCTTCAGTTGAAGACCGCCATGCAGACTTTCATGTTGGAAGTATATTTGAGAAGCGCAAAGCACATCACCATACTCTCCCACCATGCCTCGACGTATGCATCGTTCGGGGCACCAAAAAACTCAGGAAATTTGACCTTCTCGAGTTTGCAGTGAATACTAATGGTATTGGTTGGACCCACTGTTGACCCTCAGGGGTACAGGTGTCCTAGCCTCATCTCAGTAAAGAAGGTGAATCAAGGCCTCTGACAATCTTTGGAAGGACTTTGTCATATCGTCATCATCCCTTACAACAATTGAATCCATCTCAAGGACTTTTTCTTTGCCTTGGGGGTTAGACTCCAAGGGTGCAGGCACCTATGGAGGCATCGCACCTCCTTTCACGACACTATGATACGAACCTCTGTGGCGACCTCTAATCGAGATCTCCGCATGGATATATTAAGGTTTTAATTAGAAATAGCTTAATACTCAAGGTTTTACTACAGTGGAAATCCTGGCGATCCACAGTCAAAGGGTTGAACCTACTTTGATACCATATGTAACGACCCTAATCATTACGATTACCAGTGAAGAAAAAGGTGGATTTTTTCTTTTTTTTCTTTTAGGCAAGAAGGAAACGATGACATTAGTTGAAACACACAACCTAACGATGAACACCATGCATGCATATCAAGCAATAGACAACAATGAATCAACCCACCAACACATCAAGTAACTGGGAGAACATGCGAAAATCGAAGATAGATAGAAACGACTACCCTCTCGACACAAACATGAAAACTCCTACAAGCTAAAGGACAACATCCACAATCCAGACACAACAAAATCGACAACCACTAACTAGAAACCTCTATGGCATGAAAAACCAAATGCTTGAAGGTGTTACAACCCAAGCACCAAGTTCAACTACAATGAACAAACATCCACAATGGGAAGCACAGACTCTGACCAAGTTATCATTTGCCTCTATCCATTAGGGCACACAATGATCCCATCATAACGAATCATGTTGTTTCTAGTTGATAGGCATGACAATAAACCTCGCACAACATAACCTATATGGACCACAGACTCAAGACAAATCCAACACGCTAGGAGGCCGAAATAACTGACAGGAACACGACACCCATACAACCAAGGAACATGTTGACATGACGCAAGATGACAACACTCGATTTAAAATTGTGTGAATGACCGAAGGATTCTTGTTTCCTACAAGTAAAATTGTATGGTGAAATGACTATGAGCAACCACCCTTTCCATGTAGACCTAAGGTGCAAGGCGCATATTCGCCAATTAATTGTTAGCTATTAATAGTTTTAGTTGATAAAACTACTAATCCCTCGACCATAATGCTTGCACAAGATAATCAACTATTAATCCAATAACCATTATGTCTAACAGTCCTATTAATACAACATTTACAACTCTGTCCAAAAATGATAATCCTATTACGTTTTAAAAAAAAATTAATAAACCTTAAAACTTTTCCATCATTTAACATTAATAATTATTGTTTCCTTTGTATAACAATTCTACTTTTATTTTCTTCAAGTACAATTCGCTTTAAAGGATATGTTAGTTAATGATTAAGGGTATGTTAAATATTGACTAAAAGTTCGATTGTGAAGAAAGGTGTATGTGAAGTTGTTGGCCTTGGATAAAGCAATATTAATTCATATAAACTAAACATGTCAATATTGAAACTAGAAACCAACATGCTGGTTGTAGAGAGGTTTACCTTTTTCACTTAATTCTAAAAACATACCTATCTTCTCTAGAACACAAATTGACCGGAAGGAAGCACTCGRAATTCAATGGATAAATCATGTAACAACAACAATAATTGAYATGCAACTTCATAAYRATAATAATGATATTAACTTCRTAATAAAATGCCATTTAAGAGACCATTTCCTTTGGTTGAATGTCTCTCAAATTTAACAAAAATCTATGGAATAGTTTGATACTGGGATAATTGTAATCCAACATTAAGTTTAATTGGGAGTTTGGATTGATATTTGTTCATTTTTTTTTTTTTAAGTTTGTCTTCTTATTAAATGCTATATGTCTAATAAAATATTCACTGGATAATTCTAAATTCTCTAGCTATACACAACATACCTAGGATTTCCACAAAATCGTTGTTATATATAAAATATAATCATTGTCTAAATTAAGTGTTCTGATAAATCTATTGGTCAACTATTGAAAAATATATAAAATAAAATAATGATGTCTATTATTTATATATGCGAATTGCTATCTGTCATTCACTATTATTGAAATCATTGTCAGACACATGTATATGTATAAATTCGTTGTCTGTATATATAAATTCGTTGGTTGTACAACATGCTAACTATGTACCAAATCATTGTATGTGTAACTATACCAGATCACTGCCCGTCAGACATTACTGTTAAAAATGGGATGGCGTTGTCAGACCTTTATATGGGTACAAGTTGGTTGTGTTGTAGCATTAAGGAATAACAATGCTTACAATAAAATTTCTCATACAATATTAAAAACGCATACAATATAAAACACTTACCATATAAATTCACACACAACATTAAAACACATTCAATATAAAACACATACAATATTAAACATGCATACCATATAAATTCACACACAATGGTAAAATGCGTACAATATTAAAAGGGATATAAAACTGAAACAGATTTACATAGGTGGGAAATCGTTGCATAAAATTTGGCTACCTACTAAAACGATAATACGACAACAAGAAAAAATGTGGCCAAGCCATCCATAGGATTTCCACGAAGTGGGTAACCATATTTGAATCCTGGGCAAAGTCGTTGTCACTAAATCTGAAACAAACATAATAAAATAACTATCTATCGCTATCCTTTAATGGAAACAATAGACTAATTAGTTGTATAAATTTTTCATAACTAGTCGTTGTGTAAACTATTGATAATTATTGGCTGTATAAACTATTGATAAATATTCGTTGCATTATTAAAGGCATAAATCACTACTAGCCTTAAAAATCACCATACTTGAACAATATTAATTCCTTCACTATTAATCACTCGGTAATATAAACATGAAATAAAATTGTTGTCTAGATAAATCTATTGTCTAAAAATATAAATTGCTGACTATAATCACATACTCACTAAAATAATTCACATGTAATTAAATCGATCATATTAAATTGTTGTCAACAATCAACGAAGTCATTCCATATTACCAACGCTGAGATTTACCATTCAGGAAAATGTAGAGATAATATGCCAATAAGTCGCAGAGACGAAGTGTAGAGATAATCATAAATCATAGAGACTATTCGATCAGAGGTAAATAAAAAAAAATGCAGAGATACTCAGCACAAGAAGGTGCAAAGACAATCATTCAACCATGAATCAATCAAACAAAGAGATAAGAAGGGGTATATGGTTGGGAAAACGTTATCCTTCACTTATCATCCACGCACATAAAAGCAGGGCATTAGAATCTATAGGTGTATTAACACGGAAGTGACAATCGTCGATTCGACTCCTGGATGATTGCTCAAGAATGGACTGATTATATAGGGATAAGGATGGATGATAAATCACAATCTCTTCATAATAATTAATAAAACAAAATAGAACAGTCATAGCAATCAGGGATTGGGTTGCCAAGGAAATCAATTCAAAAGCAGTGAGCCTAAGGATATGATGACTTTAAGTTATTGACTAAAAACACTGAGTAAACCAAATTTCTTCACACAATAAAAGTACGGTAATGTAAGCGGAAGAAAAATAAAAGTCTACCATTCAAATAAATGCATGTGTACCATAGCCCAATGCAACAACTCTGAGTCATTGTCTTGTGTGTACTCTGTCCAGCTCCCACTTATCGACCGATGTGACCTCACCGGTACCTCCTAGACAACACTAGGGGTAATTTTATTCCCCCTGAGCCCCCTAATCCGCAAAGGGGCCACACACACTATACCAAAGAGCAACTAGCACCCAAATTGCCTTGCAAGGTTGAGCTACCACTCATTACCCAAGTTGGGTATCCTAACTCCCACAAGATAAGTCAGTCAAGACAAAAATTCCACAATGTAACGTTACACATAAAATATGAGATCCATGCTCCTCCTCCTCCATCCTTTTTATAAAGTTTCTAAGTGATTTATTTCCCAAATTCCCATTTAATTTATTTTTCATTAATTTAATTCAGAAAAAACCTCCCCTGTACACATGTCACCCATCCCCCTAGTTGCACCAGAAATTAATTTCATTAATTATTTAATTACTCCTATTTCCCTCACCCACCTAAAGGCATTCCTAAAATTGCTCCTTGGTGTCCCAATATTCCCTTACACATCTTAAATGACTTACGCCTTTACTAAATTCCTAGTTGAGTTCATAATTAGCAAGTTCTTAAAGGCAAGATTCCTTACTAAGTTAGACATTCAATTTTTTTCCTTACGTTTTCATTTTTCTTTATGTTTCCCCTTTTCCCCTTAGTTTCCTATTTCTTTTAAGTTTCCCTCTTTTCCATTTTTAACTAAGACTCAAATTAGCAAGTGTATAAAAACCACCTCTTTCCCCTTTTCCCTTTTATTTAATAAAATTTAATTGGCATAAGTAGATAAAACAATCATTTCCCTTTTAAATTTTAATCCCCCAATATGATTTGATTTTAGTAAATTAAATGAATTTCTTACCCCCTTCTTGTTACATGTTTAACTATGATTATTATTTTTTACCACTAGTGTCACTTAGACCTAGATTTTAAATTTCTAGGCTAGGCGACATTTTTGTTAGGGAAATTGTTTTTAAATATTATTGAACACATCATTCGTTCTAAGGCCATCTAGGTTTATTCACTTACCAGTTAAAAATGTGATGTTCCCTTCAGGACGCACTACATGCTCCAAGGGTTCCACTTTCCACTTTCCATTTTCCTTGCACGACATGCCCTTCAAGATGAACTACGTGCTCCAAGGGTTCCACTCGCCTCTTTCTTTTTTCCTTGCGTGATGTTCCCTTCAGGATGCACTACGTGCTCCAAGGGTGCCACTCACCTCTTGACTGAATTGGTAGACATAAAAAACCCCTAGAGTCAATACTTCATCGGGTGATCTTGTGGGAGACTAAGGGCCTTGAAGAAATAAGGCCCTTGCCTCATTTCACGCCCCTTAGAATCATCTTGAGAGACTGTCGCAGTATTCCCTCACGACATCGTGGGTCTTCTCGAATTCGGTAATTGTTAACCTATAGTTCAAGCCATGACGAGAGTGTTAGTAGGTTATGGTAGGGTTGATGTCCACACCTCTCCCTCAAAGTATTTGGTTGTCATACATGACCTCTCTACTCCACATGTGAGTCTTGTTGGAAATATATCGTCAGCTTGCATCATCAATGAATCATGTTAGCAGTAATAATCAATCATCATATCATCTAATTAGATGTACATATGTAATATCAACTACAATCAAACCCCAATAGTCCACTCCCTGACTCGATCCGGAGTCTAAGGGGTTTCATCGATGCCTCTGCATCTTCGAGGTCCACAGTCCTGCAAACTTAGGAGAACCCATTGAATAGCACCTGTATATATCAATATAACAAAATAACACATCATCATATCCATAATGCCTCATAATCATAATCAAACGACCGATAGTATAATAATCCGGATCACTTCCTAGCAAGTGTCCTCAAAGAATAAATTTTCTCAGTGCGCACAAGAGAGGGATGTTACAATTCCCTCATTCCCCACATGTGTTTCCCACCCTAGCAAGTGTCCCCCTTCTCTTCTCAATAGTCCCTCAGTTGCCCCACTTCCTTTCCAGGCTTCACCAATAGGTCGGGCAAGAAGCATCAGATCCCTGTGGCTATAGTTTATCCCCTTTGGAAATCAATTCCCAACAATTCTTTCACCTTGAGAGATTTCTCATGGGCCTAACAACCTACCTCTTCAATATCCCATGGGCCTGACAACCCACTTCTTCATTCCATCTCACAAGCTAACTAGGTACACAAACAAGTATGGGTATAGATACAAGTTCATGTATAGTGATAGGAAGGTACGGAGGACAACTTACTGAGTGAGTGAATGATCATGGAATGATTGAATGGATTATTGAATGATGGGAAAATGAACTAAGTCCAAAATACATGTATGCATGATCCCAACTTGACACTTGTCATGTTGGGAGCTACTTTTGACGACTTGTCCCCATCCTTAGAACTTAGGATAAAATAATTTTCCATGCTTTATGATTTAATAAATATTAATATAATATTCCTTTTTGGCTTAAGCTCCCTATCTTGTCCCTTTTTCTTAACGTTTATCCCCCCCTTTCCCTAACTAGTGGATTTTAGTCCCCCATACTCTTTTATCGTGGTCGGTCTATGCACAACGTTGTATTTTATATTAATGATAAGACATATACAAAAATAGTCTCACTGGACTTTATCATCTAGGCTCTCTGGCCTAATACAAAACATAAGCCTCCTAGCTTATAATAATTGGCTCACCAGCCTATAAAACACAACATATAAACAAAGGCTCCCTGGCCTCAAAATTGCGCACACTTAAGTTGTTGCGTGCGATATCCTAGAATGTGCACACTTCATCATTTTAGTGCGCACTAGTACATGCATGCACTATGCCATGAAAGGTGCATACGGAAATGATATCAAACAACTCAACATCTTAATTACATTTTCATTTTACATTTATAATTGGGTTTGGCCTAGGGGTATTACATGGGATTTCCAAGGTAAAATCTCTTTGTACTCTATGATTGTTTTGTCATTTATGTTCTTGATTAAATTCTTCTTATCCTATGTTAGGTTTAGTGTGGAAGTGTCTCTCATTTATGACAGTTAGGACAATAATTGTTGGCATAGATGGTGGATATTTCATGTTACCTAGTAAATTGATTACCCTCATTAGTGTTGGTCGACAAAACTCTACACGAGCTATGGATTGGTAAAAAATCCTCTCTTAAACATGTCAAAGTTTTTTGTTGTGATGGTTATGTACATGTTCCAAATAAAAATAGTAGTAATCTAGATAATAAAGTGTAAAATGTATCCTTGTTGCTTATAAACAAGGTATAAAAGTTTACAAAATTGGGAACCCATTAATTAATAAATATGGTCTACATTAGGGATGTTTCTTTTAGATAGGTTAAAGATGTTCCCAAATAGGAAGTCTTACCAAGGGGAAAAAAACTAGAGATAATAGAGTTTGAGTTGAAGGATGAAGAATCTGATGCAATAGAAGAACATGAATAAGAAAAAGAAGAACTTTGGTATTGAGGATATTAGTTTGGGAATTAAGGAAACCAAAAGGTTATACTCCATATGATTTTCACTCTAGATTTACTTTATCTATTATTGATGATGATCCTAGAAATATTAGGGAGGCAGTGGATTTAGAGGATGGTAAAGTCTAAGATAAGGCAATTGTTTGAGAAATGGCTACCTTGGATAAGAATGGGGCTTGGCATGTAGTTGATTTTCCAGATAGAGGAAATATTATTAGTAGAAAATGGGTCCTCAAAAAGAATTTGAATGAATAAGGTAAAGTGGAGAAGTACAAAGATCACTTAGTAGAAAATGGATATTCCTTGGTAGAGGGAATTGATTTTGGTGAAATGTTTTCTCTCGTTGCTAAATTAACTTCTATTAGATTTCTTTTGTCTATTGTTTCTACTTTTGATATTGAAGTATAGAAGACGGATTGAAGTATATTAAAGAACAAATATGCATGAAATAAGAATAAGGTTTTGTAGTAAAGGGAAAGAAAGAGTTGGTTTGAAAGTTAAAAATGTCCTAATATCAATTAAAACAATCTCCAAGGATGTGGTATCAAATGTTTGGTAATTATATATTGGGACTTGGTTTCTCAAGAATAAAATATAATCACTATGTGCATTCCAACATAGTTGGTGATCATTTTATTTATGTGGTCCTCTATGTTGATGATATGTTGCTAATTGGAATCAACACATAAATAATCAAGGAGGTCAAAAAATAATTGTCTTCTAAATTTGATATGAAAGATATTGGTGCTGCAAATTTTATTTTGGGAATGGAAATTAAAAGATATTGGGAAAACATGGAACTTTGGTTGAATTAGATAAAATATGTTGAGGCATTATTGTAGAGGTTGAATATGCAGGATGTAAACTGGTAAAGGTCCCTATTCCTATACGTGCAAATTTATATGCATATCATTTTCCCAAAACATAGGAAGAGGAAGAGGACATGTCCCATGTTTTCTATGATAGCGTTGTTCATAGTTTGATGTATGTAATGATCTGTAATAGACCAGATATTTCTCATGCAATGGGAGTTTTTAGAAAGTATATGTCAAAACTAGGGAAGAAACATTAGAAAATTGTAAATACCTGGACTAAATAGAGTGTTAGATGTACATGGCTTTGTTGATGAAAACTATTATAGAGATCTAGATTGTAGAAGATCTACAAGTGGTTATGTGTTTAACCTATTTGAAGGAGAAATTAGTTGGATGAGAAAGATATAGTCTATAGTTATGATGCAGGAGCATCTCAAGTGATCCAGTGCAGAGACAATCAGATAGCTGGAAAAGCGCCAAGCACAAATTTTGAAATATCTTGAACCATTAATGAAACATCAAGTGGAGGTGCACTTGTATAATGCAAATGAACCTTGAGCGATTTGCTCTCATCCTTAGTAGGTAGAAGGAATTTATTGTAGTTAATGCAAGTAGATAGAATTGAATGTTAGATTAGATGGTTTTAGAGCGCAAGATGGAAATGGGATATAGACACCCTCCTTGTGTATTGTAACATTATTATGAGAGCATGAAGAGCATAGAAGAGAAGTAGAGAGTTGTGTAGCAGAATCCATGTACAAACGTTCTAAATTAATACAAGAAATCTATGATTCAAACTCATCGTGTTCATATATTCTCTGTGTATGCATCTTTGAATGTTATGCTCATGAATGTTTTTATCTTTCTGTCATGCAATTGCTTTTATTCTATGTATGGATGATTTCTTGTTGAATATTTGAAATCTGAAAGGAAAGAGGAGAGGAATGAGTTTCAATTGCTTCTCTATCTGAGAAAGAGTTCCTGCAAGGAGTGCAGTTGAATTTTCTGCAAGGAGTGCATCGACAAGGTGTTCAAGGATTGTCTCTGAAAGATTAGGAGAGATAGATTTTGTTCTCATTTCCACAGAAGTGCAGTGGGCACAGGAGCCATGCAAGGAGTGTGTAGGCTGAGCGAAGTCTCAGGGGTGTGGACCTGAGTGAAGTGTTGAGGGACTGCTGCTGCAGGTGTGCACAGAGTCAAAGGATTTCAACACTTGGAAGTGCTTCAAAGTCTGCCGCAAGGAGTGCGTGCAAGAGTTTTCTGAAAGACTCGGAGTTGGGAAAGTTCAAAAGGGTTTGAACCTTTGAAGGAGTCGAAGGAAGGCATAGCAACATCAAACCACAGGAGGGCGAGTTCTCAGAGAAAGAACGAAAGGTCGAAATTCTCTAAAGAGAATTCGTGAAGTCCCGCGAGCTGTCAGATCTCACGGAGGAGTAGGGGAGATACGACGATTATTCCTGAAAGATTCTAAGCTCAGGAGGAGTAGGACCGTAGATTCAAGCCATAAGGGCCATTGTATTTACACGTGGGTTTCTATATCGGGTTTTCATGGATTGAAGTCCTGTAAACTTTGCAACGGGAATCGCGAAATCACGAAACACGAAGTCCCAAAAAGCTAAAAGGATTTGTTTGGTCCATAGAGGAGTCAGCGAGTGGACAGGTGGCGCACTATTGACATGGAGTCAAACTCCGTTGATCATTTCAGAGTTTTGGGG
The DNA here is from genome assembly GCA_000966675.3 of Picea glauca. Taxonomy (NCBI): domain Eukaryota; kingdom Viridiplantae; phylum Streptophyta; class Pinopsida; order Pinales; family Pinaceae; genus Picea; species Picea glauca. Next base: position 314,551 of record JZKD02S2229877.1, read on the forward strand.
AGTGAAGTTTTGAATTTTTTGCATTAGGATTCGTGATATCACGAAGTCTGAAGTCCTGATGGAGTAAAAGGGTGTTGAAAGGTCAACCTTGTGAGCATGTCGAAATTTCAGAACATCGGGTTTCGAGAATCATGGGAACAAGTTGCTTGACACCACGACCGTCGAAATCGCAATAGGGGAAAGTCTGAAAGAGAAAGAGGAAGGGTCAGCGTTGACTTTTTTCAGGTTTCGGAGATTTGAGATACAAGCACGTGACCAACGGATTCACGAAAGTGTGAAGTCCTATTTCCCGAAGCAAAAGGGGGAATTTCTGAAGTTGATTGTGGGTGAAGGTTTCCCGAAAGGGAAATAGAAAATCCATTTCGAAGCTCTTCGAGCCAGTGTAAATGGAAAGATCTTGTGTTGACGTGGACCTTCCAACCTGCGGGTTGTGGAGGGAGCATGCGTCATCATTTCTGGTATCAGAGCCCAAAAAGGTTTTTTGCTTTCTGTAGCAGAGAAAAGAAAATTCACCATGTCGCGAAGGAGAAGGGACATACAAACACCCTATCCACCAGAGGATAGGGAAATGCCGAGAAGAAGAGGTAGGCAGATGACTGATCCAACCATAGAGAAAGAAATGCGTGATCTACGAGCTAGACTCGAAGACATGGAGACAGCCTAAAGATGTACAGTCAGTGTTGGGGATATCAGTGATTCCGAGAGTGAAATTGAGGATGAACATGAAGAAGAAGTTGCAGCTGAAGATGCAGAAAACGAATGTTTGATCAGATCTGTTGCAAGAATGGGTGAAAGAGAGAAAATGGACATTCCAGTTTATGAGGGAAACTTGGATGCAGAGTAGATTCTAGACTGGATTAGAGCCATAGACACATACTTTGACTACGAAGATGTCGAAGAAGACAAGAAGGTCAAGCATGTTGTCACAAGATTGAAAGGACATGCAACATTGTTGTGGGATGAACTACAAGCTGACAGACGCTCCAAAGGCAAGCAGAAGATCAAGAGATGGGATAGAATGATCACAAAGATGAAGGTGAAATTCATCCCCAGGGATTACCAGATTACTCTGTTCAGGAGAATGCAAAACCTAAGATAGAAGCTGATGACAGTGAAAGAATACACTGAAGAATTCTATAAGCTGAACATCAGGGCAGGTCATCGGGAAAGCGATGATGAAAAAGTAGCCAGATACATGAATGGCATGAGATACGATATTCAGGATGAGATGAGCATGGTAACCATCCGAATGGTGGAAGATTCTTATCAGATGGCTCTGAACGCTGAAGAGAAGATGAGCCGAAAGAAAGGTCAAAGAGGTCGAGGCAAAAGTTAGCCCATAGGCAAATCAGTTGCCCAGGACGAATATCAGAAGTCCAAATAAGACTGGAAGAAGCCTCAGACTCGAAATGAGAGAGGTGGAACGTCACAGAGAGGGAAATATGTTGAATAGAGAGGGAAGCATACTAAATAGAGAGGAGATTATGCTGACAATAATAATTTTCCTCGTACCAAAGGTAGAGGAAGAGGAAGAGGTGGAGTAATCACATTCTTCACATGTGGAAAGAATGGGCACAAGTCTTACGAGTGTCTAGATAAAAAGAAAGAGAGTGGAGAAGCTCACATCGCCGAAGCATAGAGGCGAGATGTTGAGGCGGAAGATCGTTGATGATGTGAAAAGTTCTTTTGACACCAGAGAAGGAGGTGGAGAGTTCAGTCCAAAGGACCAGACTTTTTCGGACTGCTTGCAAGACCAAGGACAAGGTATGCAAGGTCATTGTGGACAGTGGTAGCATAGATAATATCGTTTCTATGGAGATGGTAGAAACATTGGAGCTGGAGACGATTGGTCATCCAAGCCCATACAGAGTTTCATGGCTACAGAAAGGACACCAGGTAACTGTCACTAAACAATGTTTGGTTGAGTTTAAGATAGGAGGATATAATGATAAGATATTATCAGATGTTATTCCTATGGATGTTTGTCATCTATTTCTAGGTAGACCATGGAAATATGACAGAAATGTGATTCATGATGGGAGAATGAACACATACACCCTAGATAAGAATGGGAGGACTCACATGTTGCTTCCAATCAAGGATAAGGAGGTGAAGCCAGAAGTAAGTAACACTGTACTTCTCATGAGTGGGAAGGAACTTATTACAGAGGTTAAGAAGAAGGAAGAACTGCAATTCATTGTGGTAAGAAAGCCTAGAATTGTTTTGACCAACACAAGGGTGGATGATTTACCAGAAGAATTTCAGGAACTGCTGGAAGAGTTCGCTGACATAGTAGTGGATGAATTACCTCGTTCGTTGCCACCGATTAGAAGTGTGAGTCATCACATTGATCTCATACCAGGAGCCAATTTTCCAAACAAAGCCGCGTACAGATTGACACCGCAAGAGAATGAAGAGGTTAAGAGGCAAGTCCAGGATTTGTTGGACAAAGGTTTGGTCAGGGAAAGATTGAGTCTGTGTGTTGTTTCGACAATACTCAATCCGAAGAAATATGGAGGCTGGAGAATGTGTAATAACTCGAGGGAGATTAACAAGATAATCATCAGGTACAAATTTCCATTGCCGAGGATGGATGATCTGATGGATTTCTTGAGTGGAGCAAAGTATTTTTCAAATATTGATTTGAAAAGAGGTTATCATCAAATCCGCATGAAGGTGATGAGTGGAAGACTGCATTCAAAACAAACGAAGGGTTGTATGAATGGATTGTTATGTCGTTTGGCATAACAAATGCGCCGAGTAACTTCATGAGGTTGATGAACGAAGTCCTGAGGGAGTTCATCGGAAAATTTTTCATTGTGTATTTAGATGACATACTGGTTTTCAGTAAAACATTGGCAGAGCATCTGAATCATTTGGCTACAGTTGTTGATAAATATGAAGAAGTCCTCATTCATGAAGACAGATCTCATCTACTTGGGATTTGTTATTTCTGTAGATGAGTTGAGGATGGATCCATATAAGGTGGAGGTAATCAAGAATTGGCCATCACCGAAGAATATATTTGAGGTGATAAGTTTTCACGGATTTGCTAGTTTCTACCGAAAGTTCATCAGGAATTTCAGTGGAATTAGTGCACCGATCATGGAAACAGTGAAGAAGAGATACAAGTCTTTTCACTGGACAAAAGAGGCTGAGAAGAGTTTTAATATGTTGAAGAGGAAGATTACAGAACAACCAGTTTTGGTGTTTCCAGATTTCCAAAAGACATTTCAAGTGAAATGTGATGCGAGTGGATTTGCAATAGGGGCAGTCTTGAGTCAGGAAGACAGGCCGATAACATACTTCAGCAAGAAACTAAACGAAGTGAAAGTGAAATACTCCACATATGATAAGGAGTTTTATGCTATCATACAGGCATTAAATAAATGGAGACATTACTTGATCCCTAAAGAGTTTGTCTTATACAGTGACAATCATGCATTGTAGTTTGTGACTCAATAGGAAAAGTTGAATCAGAGACATGTTAAATGGGTTGAGTACATGCAGAATTTCACTTTTGTGATTAAACATATTTTTGCTACTGCTAACAAAGTTGTTGATGCTTTGAGTAGAAAGTGTTTTCTATTGCAGGAGTTCAAAGTCAAAACGTTGGGTTTTGATGATCTCAGGGACATGTATAGAGATGATCAAGATTTTAAGGAGGCATATGAAGTAGCTGAGAATCCAATTCTCAGAGACAGAAGCCAATGGGTAGAGTACATGATCCAGGAAGGATTACTATTTAGAGGTAATCAACTGTGTATTCTGAAATGTTCCATGAGGGAGAATCTGCTGAAGGAGAAACACAATGGAGGATTGGCAGGGCACTTTGGTCACAACAAGACGTTTGCAAAGTTGAATGAGTCATATTTTTGGCCGGGAATGCGAGCAGATGTCAAGAGATTCATGGATAGATGCAGAATTTGCTAGCATTCGAAGGGAAGGAAGAAGAATGCAGGGTTTTATCAACCATTACCCATACCTGAGAGGCCGTGGGATGAAATCAGCATGGATTTCATATTGGGGTTTCCAAGAACACAAAGAGGTTTTGACTCAATCTTTGTGGCGGTGGATAGATTTTCCAAGATGACACACTTCATTCCATGTCAGAAGACCAGTGATGCAACTCACATTGCAAATTTTTTTTTCAAAGAAGTCATTCGACTTCATGGCTTACCAAGAAGCATAGTTTCGGATCGAGACACTAAATTAATAGGGAAATTTTGGAGAACCTTATGGAAGAAGTTGGGGACTAACTTATCATTTAGTTTGGTTTATCATCCTCATACAGATGGACAGACAGAAGTAGTAAACATAAGTCTGGGAGACTTGCTGAGAATCCTAGTGACAAAACACCACAACCAGTGGGACAACATATTACCACAGGAAGAATTTGCTTATAACGACTCAGTTAACAGAAGCATAGGGAAGAGACCATTTTATATTGTCTATGGCATGCATCCGAGAGGAATTTATGAACTGCAAGATTCAGAATAGACTGCGATTAGAAGCGTTAGTGCAGAAGAATTCGCAAAGGCGATGAAGGAACTTCACAGCCAAGTGAAGGAGCGATTGCAGAGTTCGAGCCAAGAATATAAGCGCAGAGCATATCAACATAGGAGACAACTTCAGTTTGAGGTTGGTGACTTGATTCTGGCACATTTGAGAAAAGAAAGGTTCCTGAGAGGAACATATAATAAGATGAAGATGAAGAAAATCAGACTATGTATGGTCTTGAAGAAATTTGGGGCGAATGCTTACGAGATTGAATTACTCGATGGGATCGAAATTTCTCAGATATTCAATATCTGAGATTTGTAGCCATATAAAGTTGAGGAAGTAGGGATGAGAGATGAGAAACCAGTGATATAGCGGACAAAGCAGATGCCAGTTGCAGAAAAGCCGCAGATGGAACACATACTGGACAAAAGAGTGACCAAGAAGACCAGGCGAAAGCAATACTTTAAACATTTGGTCAAGTGGAAGGGCCATCCAGTTGAATATTCTAGCTGGGAGAACGAAGCGGAGATCCAGAAGCATGGACACACCATGTGTGAGCTCATGGACAGGAGCGCATGAAAATTTTCGAGCGAGGGATTATGATGAAGGAGCATCTCAAGTAAGTCAGCGTCGAGACAATTGGACAGCTGGAAAAGCGCCCAACACAAATTTTGAAATATCTTGAACCATTAATGAAACATCAAGTGGAAGCGCACTTGTATAATGTAAATGGACCTTGAGTGATTTTATCTCATCCTTAGTAGGTAGAAGGCATTTATAGTAGTTAATGCAAGTAGATAGAATTGAATGTTAGATTAGACAGTTTTAGAGAACAAGAGAGAAACACGATATAGACACCCTCCTTGTGTATTGTAACATTATTATTAGAGCATGAAGAGAATAGAAGAGAAGCAGAGAGCTATGTAGCAGACTCCATGTACAAACGTTCTGAATTAATACAAGAAAGCTATGATTCAAACTCATGGTGTTCATATATTCTCTGTGTATGCATCCTTGAATGTTATGCTCATGAATGTTTTGCTCTTTCTTTCATGCAATTTCTTTTATTCTATGTATGGATGATTTCTTGTTGAATGTTTGAAATCTCAAAGGAAATAGGAGAGGAATGAGTTTGAATTGTTTCTCTATCTGAGCAAGAGTTCCTGCAAGGAGTGCAGTTGAATTGTCCGCAAGGAGTGCGTCGACAAGGTGTTCAGGGGTTGTCTCTGAAAGCTCAGGAGAGATAGCTTTTGTTCTCATTTCCACAGAAGTGTAGTGGGCACAGGAGTCGTGCAAGGAGTGCGGAGGCTGAGCAAAGTCTCAGGGTTGTGGACCTGAGTGAAGTATTGAGGGGCTGTTGCTACAGATGTGCGCAGAGTCAAAGGATTTCAACACTTGGAAGTGCTTGAAAGTCTGCCACAAGGAGTGCGTGCAAGAGTTTTCTGAAAGACTCGGAGTTGGGAAAGTTCAGAATAATTTGAAACTTCAAAGGAGTCAAAGGAAGGCATAGCGACGTCAGACCACAGGAGGATGATTTCTTAGAGAAAGAACGGACGGTCGGAATTCTCTGAAGAGAATTCGCGAAGTCCTGTGAGCTGTCATATCTCACGGAGGAGCAGGGGAGATATGGCGAGTATTCCTGAAAGGTTCTAAGCTCATGGGGAGTAAGACCGTAGATTCAAGCCATAAGGGTCGTTGGATTTACATGTGGGCTTCTATATCGGGTTTTCGTGGATTGAAGTCCCGTAAACTTTGCAACGGGAATCGCAAAATCATGAAACGCGAAGTCCTGAAAAGCTAAAAGGATTTGTGTGGGCCACAGAGGAGTCACGGAGTGGATAGGTGTCACACTATTGACATGGAGTCAAACTCCGTTGATCATTTCGAAGTTTCAGGGAGTGAATTTCCGAATTCTTTTCATTAGGATTCGCGATATCGTGAAATCCAAAGTCTCGATGGAGTAAACGGGCGTTGAAAGGTCAACCTTGTGAGCATGTTGGAATTTCAGAACATCGGGTTTCGGGAATCATGAGAACAAGTTTCTTGACACCGCGACCGTCAAAATTGCGATAGGGGAAAGTCTGAAAGAGAAAGAGGAAGGTTCAGCGTTGAATGTTTTCAGGTTTCAGAGATTTGAGAGACAAGCGCATGACCAACGGATTTGTGAAAGTGTGAAGTCTTATTTCCTGAAGCAAAAGGGGGAATTTCTGAAGTTGATTGTGGGTGCAGGTTTCTTGAAAGGGAAATAGAAGAGCCATTCTGAAGCTCTTCGGGCTAGTGTAAAGGGAAAGATCATGTGTTGACGTGGACCTTCCGACCTGCGGGTTGTGGAGGGAGCGTGCGCCATCAATCTACACTCTCAACTAAATAGGATGAATACATGGTATCCACTCATTCAATTAAGGAATATGTATGGTTATGAGGACTATGTTCCGGTATTGCGTTTGTACAACAAGATATAAGGTTAGATTGTGACAGTCAGAGTCTAATGTTTCTAGCAAAGAACCTTGCTTATCATTTTAAAAAGAAGCATATTGATGTTCAATATCACTTTGTGAGAGACATGGTTGAAGACAAGAAGGTGTTGTCGGTGAAGGTTGAAACTTTAAAGAATGTTGTAGACTTATTGACAAAGTTTGTTAGTACAAAGAAGTTATCTTGGTCTAGAGAAGCAATGGGTATTGTTTCCATGAGTTGTTGATCATATAAAGCTTGAGCCCCGTGTATGAAAAGAAAATAGAAAATGGGAGAATGTTTGGAATGTGCGGTGTTATTTGCATTATTAATCCCACATGTTGTACATTACATTTTTGGGGGGCCAGCGGGTCCTTGGAATAAAATTTGGGTTGTTTTTGGTCCGTTTTTGGCATGTTTTTTTTTTTTTTGACCGATGGTATTTTATCCCATTTTCATCTAATTCCAGTTAAGAAATTAGGGTTGCAATATAATTAGGGTCAAAATATTATTGTTCTATATTATGCATAATCCTATAAATTTCATTGTAAATGGTGAATTTAATACAATGATAAATAGAAGTGCATCTCTATGGTTTGTTGGTTTTCACAATTAAGGGTTTCTAGCGTAAATATTTGATTAGTCTGTGTGAATGCTATTGTTATTCTTTATGAATTTATAAAGAATATGTATGCATTATTTTATTGTGAAGGTTTAAAACTTACAACCTTGGTATTCTTATCGAGAGTTGAGTGAATTCATGATGGTTGAATGGGAATGAAAGTTCATATGAAATTTCTTAATATATAATTCCTACAAACCCCACTTCCATTTGTTCTAGAGGATCTTGTCCACATCCTTTGCAATCACTAATTTTGAAACCATCCAACCCTTTATAAGAACGATGATTCATGCCATATATCTAAATAGGGCACCGAAGTTTTCTATTGACCAGACTTTTAAGGAATCTCATCCCGCTCTTTTTCTTGAGAAAGGACCAACTAGCACAAATTCCTCTATATCCATGATCTCATGTAGCTTAATATTGTCACCAAGTTGAAAATTGACAAATTCCAATTTTTGTTTGATACATTTGCTTCATTTCCATAGGTTCCCTAATCCTCCTGGTCCCAAACCTTCCTATTCTAAATCCCTAGGATTAGTGTAGGATATGCCACTCATGATGTCACCAGTTATGATATTATTGATAAATCCTTGATGTTGATTAAACTAATCATCATTGTTCCTTCCATCATAATCAGGCCTCAGTAAACTAGACAACAAATCAAAATGTATTAGATCAACTAAAGTGAATGTGTGGGTTAATTTCTCTTATGTAAAAATTAAATACCCTAACAATTTTATATGTAGAGAAAATTTATCTTGGCCCAAAAGATCTTTGAATTTGTACTTTCATAACCCTATTTCATGTCAAGATTGAATGCTAGGCAGGGGTGATGCAACTATAGCTATCATTTCAATGTTGGAGGGTGTCATATCATTTATTTGATTACCGTCCTAATCCCTTTTCAACTCATCTAGAATTGCAATTGATTCTTCATCCAAAGGCATGTTCCCTATCATCATGGGTTTGATTGAGAGGCTTTGAAGACTTCTAGGATTATCCTATGGATTAGACTATATTTGTTTCCCCCCTAGTGGATAATCTGAGAAGTTGACTAGGCTTTCCTCCAATCTTTAATAGTGTTAGAATACAACTCCCCTAGTGGATAATATGAGAAGATGACTAGGATTTCCTCCATTCTCTAACAATGTTAGAATACAACTGCAAAACCTTGGCACAAAAAACCGAGAATAAAAAGCCTAAACCCTATTGGAGCCTTCATTCATCACATCTTTTTGTTTTCACCCACATGGTTTCCACATTTCCTTCTTATTCTATAATTTTAGATGTAGATTTTGTTTTTTCTTTGTCCATTATGGATACAAATATTATAGATAAGTACTATTATTTTTTCACATGGTGGGTTGAAGAGAAGATGAGATGGAGATAAATCTCTCACACCCATAGAATTCGAGTATTTCTAATGGACAAACGATGGATAATGGGCACTATGTTTTCATATTTCCAGTATTCCATATATATATATATATATATATATATATATATATTGCATGTTTATTTTTATTTAAAAAGTGACACTATAAAGAAAAAAATAATAGTTAAAATTTATTTTATATATAAGAAACATATTTAATTATTTAATTATTGTTGGAAACCTAACCTATTAGGAGAAGGAATATGAAATGTCACAATATGTGAATTGTCATTGGGAATCAAAGAGACCTCTTTGAAAACGAATCTAAAGGTCATATTGATGTATTTATACATGTATCATATAATTTAATTAATAATGCACCTTATGCATATGTAAATTCATGTGTCCAACAGTGGTATCATAGCTCTTATAGTTCTTAGGGCTTGAGTATCTTATGGAAACGTCTATCTCAAAAATGGTTCTGTAAGCCCCTCTACCTGCCAGTATTCCATCCTCATTCTGTACTTTGTGTTCTCAATTTTCCAATATAGAAACACGTCATACCCTATTCTACTCTATGCTCTAGTGAGAGACATGTCCCTCTATGTGTATTTCTAATTTGTGATGTATGAGAAAATGATTTGTGTGCCATCATTTTCCTGCAAATATATCTCCATGTAAAAAAATTCCCCGATTCCTATTGCGTGTCTCCCTGGCATCCATGCCCTCTTTTTTGTTCACAAGGTTTAGGGTTTCTTCCAAGGTTCCCTCTCCTTCTTTGTAATCCCTCACAATTTCCCTATGTTGGGTCATGAAGTCGAAGAGGAAAATAAAAAAAATGGTGCATTGAGCATGGAATCATTAGGGTTTGATTGTAGAAGAAACACTTGTAATTCCATTTCTCTCTGTAGCCCTTGAAATCCTTCAGTCTTCACATCCACATAATTCACATCCACAGATTCCACAACCCAAGATTCCAGTCTATCCTCCTAGTCATGCTAGTATTCCATTTCAAGTTTTCCATGCATGTCTTCATATGAAAGATAACATCTTCATGTCAAAGTTCTCTTTATGAATACCGATATTCTTGACGCATTGCTCTCTGAGAATAATTCTCAGGACCGTGCCACATAGGTTCTAACTTTTTTGTCCCCAATTTATCGTGAGGTTGGTCATAAACGAGGACTAAGACTCCTTCTGCAAAAGTTCGAGGGTGGACGGATTTGTCGTATTGACTCTTAATTCATTTTTTATGTGCCTCATTAACAAGAGCAACATCACGACGTGTTTTGTCCAGCTTGGATAGATACAAGAATCGTTCTTCTTCAGCAGAAGTATGGGGCAAGAGTTCTACTTTTAGTTTGAGTGATGGAATCTCACACTCGATTGGTAGGACGGCTTCAATGCCATATACCAACTGGAAAGGGGTAAATCCAGTTGAGGTTTTTATAGAAGTGCGATAGGCCCAGAGAGCGGAAAAAAGTTGTAAATTCCACGATGTCTTGTTTTCCCCTACCATGCGTTGGATCATGGTTTTTAGGACCTTGTTGATGGCTTCAACTTGTCCATTAGCCTGAGGGTAGTAAGGGGATGATTTTTCATGGAGAAAAATCAATTTCACATGTAATTCGCTCATCATATGGTTTTTGAAGTGTGCACCATGATCAATGACAATGGCACGTGGTACACAAAAATGAGTTATGATATGGTTGAAAAGGAATAGAGCTGCAGTACGAACATCGTTCAGGAAGGTAGGCATAGCCTCAGCCCATTTGGTGAAATAGTCGACGACGATGATGATGTAACCGTGCCCCCCGGCTGAGGTAGGCTTACACTGCATGAAATCGATTCCCCACTTGGCAAAGGGGTCGATGGCGATAATGGGGTGTAGCGTAGTAGGGTGGGTGCGTGCCTTCTTATTAAAGACTTGGCAGGGTGGGCATTTTTTGACGACCTCGATGAAATCTTTGAAAATCGAGGGCCAAAAGTAGTTGGCATGTAAGAGTTTTTGGGCTATGGACATCCCAGAAAGGTGACCACCACAGGCGCCAAGGTGACAATCTTTCAAAACGCGTTCATCCTCCTCGTGAATCAGACATCGCCGAAGGATGGTGTCAATACCACAGCGATACAAGGTGTCACTGATGATGAGATAATGGAGAGAGTGGTGACGAATGCATCGACGTTCTTTGCGAGAGATGTCAGGCTGAAAACGTTGGGTTTGAAGGTAGAGGAGAATGTCTTTGTACCAAGGATCGGAGGTGCTGATGAGGAAGAGAGATTCATCGGGGAGAGAATCTCTGGTTCAATGTTTTCATCGGCTTTATCCTTCGTAAACTCAAGATCATATTCTTGAAGAATAACGATCCATTTAGAATATTTCCCCCCAAGTAATTGATGTGTCAAGACGTGGTACATGGGGTTGGAGTCTGCGATCACCATGGTGGTGCGTAATAAGATGTAATGGAGGAATCTTTGGACAACGATGACGGCTACCAAAGCCATTTTCTTGACATGCCAATATTGGAGCTCGGGTCCAGATAGACTCTTGCTCAGATAATAAATCACGTGTTCCTCGTCGTTAGGGTCCTCCTAAACTAACACCATCGCAATAGTGGAAGTGGAGGCAGCCAAGTAAAGGATATAGTATTTTGTATATTTTGGAGGGTGTAACAAGGGAGCGTGGGTCAAGGCATGATTGAGAGCATTGAATGACCGTTGGGCAGTGTCATCCCAGATTAAAGGGGTGTTCTTCTGCAGTAACCGCATGAATCCTTTAGTTATCTCAGCGTAGTTGTAGATGAAACGATGAAAGAAGTTTGCTTTGCCTTGCAAACTCTAGAGTTGGGTTAAATTGGTAGGTGGGGGTAAGGATAGAATGGCCTTGATATTTAAGGGATCCACCCGGATCCCGTCTTTGGAGAGAATGAAACCGAGGATTCGACCGGATTCGACGACGAACATGCACTTGTGGGGGTTCAAGCGAATACGGTAGAACCGACATCAAAGAAAGATCGCCCGTAAGTGATCGATGTGATCAGATCGATTGGATGAGTGGGTGGGTAAATCATCGAGGTAAGGCTCTACGATATGCTTGATATCGTGGAACGTGTACGACATGGCCCGCTGGAAAGTAGCACCAGCATTTTTTAGGCCAAATGGTAACTTTCGATAAGCGAAAGTCCCCCATGGGAAGATAAAGGTTGTCTTATGTTGATCACCAGGTAAGATTTCAATCTGGTTATACCCAGAAAAGCCATCCATGAAAGAGAAGATTTTGCTCCCCGCGCAATTATCGATGATTTGGTCAATGAAGGGCGTAGGGTAGTTGTCCTTAGGACAAGCTTTGTTGAGATCTCAATAGTCCACACAAACACGGATGGTCCCTTGTTTTTTGGCAACCGGAACAAGGTTGGAGACCCATTCTGTCAAAGGGATGGGGTAGATAAAGCCAAATTTTAGAAGTTTTTCAACTTCTGCCTTTATAGCTGCGATTTTCTTGGGATGAATCGGGTGAAGCTTTTGTCGAACAGGTTTTGCGTTAGGGTAAGTTTTGATTTCATGTACGACGATTGAAGGGTTGATCCCTGGCATCTCCTCGTAGCTCCATGCGAAGACATCGTGAAATTCTTTAAACAAAGCGATATAAGATACCACTTCTTCGGGTGTGCAATTAGCACCAAGGTTGATGTTTTCCACGACACCTTATTTGATCAAGATGTCAATAATGATCGTAGTAGAGATGTTACCCATGTTCCCCTCAGAGAGAGTATCTTGTGTGAGGATGGGAGATTGTGGAGCATCGGTAACATCAAGAGGGAAGACAGAGTGTATGTCTTGGTGAATTTCTTCCAAATGCGGAAGAAAAGAGGACCGATGATGGTTATCATCCCAAGGCAGATCATCAATGCTGAGCATTTCCATAATAGATTCGTCCGAAGGAAAAATATAGGAAATGTAATCAACAACAGATGACAGGGAATCCAACCATAAGGGCACCGAGTAAGCATCGGGTGCCAATGAATGTGAATTGTTCTAAGAGGGAGAGGCAGATTGGATAGCTACGTATGCGGCCTCGGCTGGGATAAGTGGCATAGTGTCACCGAGTGCATTGAATTCCAAGGGACTAGGTACAATCCAAGGATCAGATGATTCCAAGGATTGATAAGGCATAGTCGAAATCATATTGACGACGACAATATGATGCGCGGTAGGTGGAAGTGGTGTAGGGAAAGTACCCATCAGGCTAGAATATTTCAATAAGACAATACCAATGCTTTCATATGTAATTGGGTGGTCTCCCAAAAAGGGAATATTGTTGGTGGCAAGGATGCGAGCGTCGGGTGTACAGAAATCAAGCTGATCGACGGTGACAATTTTTCCTTGATGGGGGAATTGTACACATCGAAACACCGATGAAGCGACGACAGTCATAGCGTAGAACAAACTTATTCTGAGTAATAGGTTGTAATCGAGGGGATCATCGACCACCTCGACATCAATGGTAACAGTTTTGCTGCCCAACTAAATGGCTAGGGATTGTAATAACCCATGAGGATGAAAACCTCTCCCATCGAAAGCACGTAACATCGTAGGGGATTTTTTAAGGGTAGGTGATTTTAAGCCTTTCCAACAGGCTAAAGACATGACACAGGTAGAGGCTCCCTCATCTAGGATAGTTCGGTGGATTTTTTGATTATGAACAACAACATCGATTTGAAAAGCTAGCTGGTGGGAGAGCCTCGGTTGGTGATCATCCAGATTAAACGTGAGGTTATTTGATGACTCAGGATAAAAAGCACTGATAGTGGCTAAGAGCATTCTACATTGGCTAGGACAGTGTTGTAGAACTTCCAAGGTGGACATAGCACACGGGGCTTGGGCCAAATCTTCTACAATATTGTAATTTTGGGTGGCCCGTGAATTAGGATTGAAGATAGATTTACGGATGGTGCTCTTAGGAGGGCGTAAGATAGAGTCAAACGCATGTTTTTCAATCTGAAGTAGCCCAGATGGAGGGCTAACAGATGGAGGATTAACAGAGGATGGTAACGGGTCTGGTGAGGAACCGTTAGCAGTCTTTGGCTTATCAGGTTTAACTGGTGTGTCATATGTCACGGAGAGAGTGGTTAGATTAACCCCATTAAACATGTAAATGTGGGCACTTGTTGAGGCCTCATCATGGGGTTGGTTGGAACTGCCCCCTGGCGTGGGGGTTTGGGCAACCAAAGATTGTTGCTGTGAAAAAGGCTGAGTAAGCACAGCGGGTTGTGAATTTCCCTTGAAAATTTTTGCCACTTCATCATGATGTGGACATTCGCGGGTGTAATGATCGTCACCACAAATGAGACATGGGAATTTTGGTTTTCGTTGTGGTTGTTTTCCGACAACAGGGGTTTGCGGTTGATTTTTTGGTTGTTCGTTGTTATTATTTTTCTTTGGTTTGTTTCTCGATTTCTTATTGCCTCTAGGTTGTTGTGAAGGGGTCGATTGGACTGCATTCACATCTGAGACCTGAGTTTGAGGGGGGGTAGAAGAGGGTGCAGTCGGGCTGGGAGCGGCTGTCGAAGCGGGCCATTGAATCATTCCAACCGACTGGGTAGTATATTGGGTTTTGACGGAGCCAATAACTCCATCCACGTGGGAAGCAGATGATGGTTTGGATGGATCGTTAGTGGCATGGGTAGAATTCGGTATAAACTCGTACAGAGTACTGGATTGTGAATAGACTAAGTAAAAGTACTGATCTCGGGCAATGGCTTCTTCCTCGGTGACAATGCCACCCATGGCAACATCACGAGAAATCTGGGGTAACAATGATTTAGTGAACCATTCTGCTAACAATTAATCAGGAATGACTTCTTTAATTAGCCTTCATCATCATCTCCATTCATGAATATGATCAGAGATGTGTACAAAAGTTATCTGATGAAGGGAGGTTAATAGTTTAGTACTTGTCTCGTATCGAATGGGCAGTTGGAAGTGTGTGAGGAAGGACATGGCGAGGGAGTTGAAATCATGAAAAGATGCGCGTGGTAGTTCAATATACCATTTCTCTACGGAACCCGTAAGTGTACGTTGGAAAAGACGCAAATGAATAGAATCGTCCATGAGGGAGTTGGATGAACACCACAAATGGAAAGTCATCACGTGGTTGTTTGGGTCCTCTCCAGATTTTCCATTGAATTTTGGGATATCAGAAGGAAGTTTAGATGGAATAGCTGGCCAAACCAGAGAATGATAAATAGGATCATTCATTAACCGAGACAAGTCTGGAAGGTCCAGGGTAGCTAGAAAGGGTAGTTGTTGGTTAAACTGTGGGTAATGCTGGTGTGGCATGGGGACACCAGTGGGGCCAATCACTGGGTTATGTGGATAATTGTAACTAGTGGGCCCCCTTGTATGAGGTTGGTTTTGACCAAGGTATACAGGATTTGAGGTGTTTTGAGCAGCATGTGTGAGCGGAGGATAACTGGATGGCTTTTGCGGGTTATAGGTTGGGTTTGGCATTTTTCCATGAGGAGGTTGTTACGGAGTCTGAGAATTGTGTCTTGTCGAGAACTGTGGGTTTTCAGGAAAAGGAACGTGCCATGGGTTAGGTGTGGAAGACACATTTTGTCGATACGGTTGATGGTAGACTCTGAATTGAGGCTGCCCCCCAAATGGAATTTGTTCTCCGGTGGGAGGATTCCCCCCAGCTTGAGGTAGAGTTCCCGAAATTTGAGAACCAGACGTAAATGACTGACCAGTGCCGCCGAGTGGATTAGGACCACCAAGACTGGCCCCTCCGGGTTGTTGGATAGGTATGGAACTTCCCGGTACAACTTGGGTAGTAGTGGCTTGGGTAGTAGTTGAAGTGAAAGCATTTAGTGCCCTGTACCCAAAAGGGAGTGTAGGTATTGGTGTTATAGGTGTGCCAATCGCAGCTTGGTTGACCACTGCATTACTGGCGGGAATAGTCAGAATGTGAGGGATTATTGTAGATCGGGCCATATGGAGGGGAAGAGTAGACCTTGGGTCAACGGACGATGTGCTCGGACCAACGGGCAGTGTGGCTGTAAAAATGGTGGTACCGGTAAAATGTTTTAGGGGTACGGTGTAGGAGATGGGCGCATCGACACCTTCCCCTGTTCCATAAAGATCTCACACCAGGCACGGTGGACTTCGAACAATGTCTATGGTCCAAGGGTCATCAGATAAAAGGTTTTGAGGAGACCCAGCCAAAATGTCAGAAGGATTGACGACGACAAATTCACCAGTGGAATTCGGTTGGAGGACACGTCGTTCATATCCCTCCGGAATGAGAAAAGCTTCCGGAGACTCTGAAACAATTCGAAATTTCTCTAAAGGAGTGGGAACTTCTTCCTGGGAAGTTTTAGTGTTTTGAACCTCGCTCTGTTGAGGAGATTCCTCCATAGAATGAGGGGGTAAAGGGGTGTTTCCATCCATATTTTCTAGAGGAAGTCCCTGTAGCCTCTGCGAACGGCGTGGAGGGTCGATGTTGGCGAGAAGGAGTCGACAAAAGAAACCTATGGCCAACTACCGAAAAGAAATAGCATACGCTAATAGAAATATAAGAATCACAACCAACCAAGCAAGACCTTCTCTCGATGAATGTACTAGTTGGTGATGAAATCCAACGTCGCGTGATCAAGTCCAGAAGGGGCGGGGATAGGGTGCAACAATTACAATGGCGACCTACTTAACAGACTTACGCCTTGGTGCAATATTCCATGCAGTAATTGTGGATTTACCCTCCAAGGAGCCCGAGTGAGTTTGACCAATGTCTGCTCCAGGTACAGTGATACTTCCCGTCACCGTCACCCTATGTAAGACCCTAAATATTATGGCCACTAAGGTTACCAATTTGCAGTCAACCCCTGGGTGGGAACAGTCGACAGTCCGATCCGAACGTATGGGCAGGGTATCGAGCCCGAAATCAACTAAAAGGCTTCCACATAGTAATTGTGGATTTACCTCAAAGTGATCCCCATAATATGATCTGACCACCAAAATCATTTAAACCACGGAGGGTTAGTCCCCGTAGATCCCCCGAATGGGACCTCGTGCGTAACCCCTGTGTTAGAGGGGGATCCCAAGCAGACTTATACGATGATTGGATTTGACTCTCCCTAACTCAGGATGCTACTATTTGTTTTGGAAACTTTGTAGAGTTATGCTCACAGCCTAATCCAAAGTACTAAGCCTAGTCTACTATTGGTGGAGGATCCTAGAAAAGAAAGAGTTCTAAATAATTTTTAATAAGCGTTGATTTTATAGCTGTTCTTTACGCAAAAAGGGGTGCATGGAAGTGAAACGAATGGAATTGTGACTCAGTCCCAAAAATGCATCAAATATGATAAGCAGTCATTTCTTTTCAATGAACATCTATCTAAGGGAGAGAGAGGGTTCTTTCCACTAACAAGCACAAATAAGGAATGTCCTCAAACAAATTTTCTTCAATCAAATCCTGATATGATGCTAAAACTTTTGAGATGCCTTCTAACATGCATAATCAATCATGAAGATGCTTTTTCATTGTTTGCATATGAATAATGATTAATTCAGCACAATTCTTGTCTTGCTAATTATCTTCTTGGATAAATGGAAATCAGACCAACACAAGTAAGAATCATACAAACAATATACCCTCTCATTGTGATCAAAACAAGAAGCGAAAGAAAAGAAACAATCAAAGAGAAATCAAACTTCACACCCAAAAGAAAAAATCGAAGAACAACGATCTTAACTAAAACCAATGAAAATATATGTAGACCTTTGATGACCTTCACCAACGTTTTTCGTTCAGTTGACGAGGAGAGAGAGACAATGCATGGGTTTCAAACTCCAAATGGTAGAAAAACTCAACAACAATAGTGAAGAAGGCTACAAAATCCAAACAACAAGATGCTTGTTCTCCAAGAAAAAGACAGATGTCAAAGCTGGAAAGAAGAAGGATTGACTCACAAGGTTACCCAACAAGAGAGACACAGAGGAAAAACCCTGAAAAAACAATTCTGGAAGGTTTACTGGCCAAAGGAGGGATGGCGCTCTGTTGTCAAGGAAAAGGAGCGTTATAGCGCTCCGTGTAAGGATATTAGGGAGCGCTAGCGCTCTGTTAACACAGGGACAGAGGCGCCAGGTTCAAAAAACTCCCAAAGGTGTCAAAAAATCCAAAAATTGTAGTTCAATCTCGACAATTAGGTTGAGTGTGATGGGGTAGGGAGCCAATAAGCTCATGAAACCAATCAAAAGAGGAGTGAATCAGGTCTGAAACAATCAATGGATAGAACAAGGTCAATGAGGATAAATCAAAACAATAAGTTTCGATTTGAGGCTATCTCCCCAGTGGAGTCGCCAGTTTCTATTGTAGAAAAATCCTCCTGCAGACAGGTAGATTGCCTCAAAGAGCTTGACCTTAAATCTAAGACAAAAAATGCTTAATGTGGACACTGACTTCCTTTCAAATCTATACAAACTAACACATGAGAAGGAAGGAGAACAGAAGTACCTCTTTATCGACGTTTGTCCCTGCACGCTCCGAGTTGAGCTCCAATCCGTTGCTCCTCGCTGAGTCCTGTAGGCAAACAAGATACAACCACTTTCCTTCTCTATTGATGTTATCTTGAAAATAGATCTATCTATCAATGATAAGTTCATGTAACATCATACACAAACTAGAAAGAAACAGGCCAAGCATGTCATATTAATGAGAATAACAACAACAATACTTACAATCATAGATGCGAATGCGACAGCTTCGTCAAGTCCCCTTTGTCTAACCCTTGCTCGAAAGATCCACAACCTGGATGACAGTAGCTTCACTGATCACTCTCCTTTGGATGACTGTGTGTTTCCTATGAGATCATAGGTTTCATTCTAGCAATTCTTCCCCCTTTTCACCATCATAGAGCTTTCTTATATAGGTTAAGAGGAGCTTAACCTCTTGAGTTATCTTTAGAACAAGTTAGGAACTTCCTCCTTAGTTCAGGGATCTCCTGATAGAACCAAGAATTCGAATGAAACTACCTTCTAAACTTGAAAGATCCTCTCCTTATTCTCCTCAACGGGCCAACTACTACCTCAGATTAGGCAGCGCTCCCTCAAAATGGGCATGAGAGAATTGTAGTGCTCCTTATGAAGCTTGAGGGAAGCGCCGGCACTCCAAAGGTGGATATCTCTCCTTCAGAGGGGCAGAAAAGAATTATAACGCTCCCTGAGGCCTTCTAGGGGAGCACCAATGCTCCCAAGGCTGATGTAGGGGAGCGCTCACCCTCAAAACCCTTGTTTAAGAGCTCTTCTCAGGTGTTAAGAGTTCCTTGACCTTAGTTAATCAATTCCTCTTCTCCAAATCAAGTGTATGAGATGTCTTAAGTGCATCCTTAGTGTCGTCATTATGGTAGTATGCTTGAACAACGTATGCGACACTTGTGAACAACTTGCGACACTTGTGAAAGTTGTAAGGAAGATGTGACACTTGCAACAATTGAGAGGAACATGCAACACTTATCCAGTTAAGTAATTTTGATGTGTAATAGTTTTGAAGTGGTTCAACATGTAGGATTGAAAACCAGTGAAGGTGCCAATTCTTATGGGAGCAAGGCTTACTACTGAACAATGTCCAAAGACACAAGAAGAAATAGAGGACATACCATGTGTTCCCTATGAAATATCTCTTGGTAGTCTAATGTATGGAATGTTTTGTACTTGACCAGACATTTACCATGCAGTGGGAGTGTTGAGAAGGTACATGTCGACACCTGGAAAGGAGAAATGAACAATTTTCAAGAGATTATTCAAGTATTTGTGAGGCATGACGAACTATGCTATATGCTACCAAGGAATACCTAGAGGTGACAATCGTAAATTAATTGTGCATGTATTTTTTGACGTCGACTGGGATGGAGATCTGGATCGATGGAGGTCGACTAACGGATATGTCTTCAAGATGTTCAGTGGAGAAATAAGATGGATGAGTAAGAGATAGGTGGTCGTAGCCTTTTCAACAACAAAATATAAATACATGGTGGCCACTCATTGAATCAAATAAGCAGTATGTGATCCAGGTGGATATCGGTGGCCACCTGCCTTTTTCTAGCTGGTTCAAAACAACTTTCTGGCAATTTTTGTAATTTACTATTTTTAGCAGTTTTTTGGGTCCTGAACTTCCGAAGTCGTTTTGAGGCCCTAAACGACGTTTGTTTGGGTATTTTGCAATCCAAAGATTTCATAATGAAATTTTTGGCAATTGTTGTATTCCTCAGATAGATATTTCCAACGGGCTATTGTACTCCTAAAACGAAGATCGTATGCAAAAGTTATGACCCCAGGAAGTTGATGTACTGACTTACCCAAATGGGGCCCACATGAATTTTGGCGCTTCATCTCCTAGGGTTAGGTTTTTGGATGTATATGGTTTTTGAAACTCTTGTTTATTGTAAAAATGTCTTTAGAGCCTCATTGTAATTATCTTCTTGCAAATGAGTGCAACCGTCACATCTCTCCTCAGATATAAGCTTCCACCATTTCAACAAGCTTGTTTTCCGCTGCATTTTACAGTTTCAGCTTATTTCCTTATTGAATAGAAAACCAATTTTACTATATATTTGTTATTCAGTGTTAAGAATTTGTTAATAATCTGTAGTCATTTCATTCTTCTCGTAAAATCCAGATCAGTGGTATCAAAGAGGTATGCTCCTTGTCTTCTTAATGCATGTCCCCAACGAGGTCAGAGTACAAAGAATTGGGTCTCGAGCTTATTTCTCTTGAGAACCAAAGCTCTCGCACACACAAGCGACCTCTCATGGAAGGATAAAATAAATATGATGGGATAGGAGATCCTTTCAAAATGTTTCTTGAGGAAGCCCTCACGCAACAGAGGAATGAGATGATGGATAGTTTCACAAATCCTTCGACGACTACCAACAGACGACACATCTTCTTTGAGCAGAGGCACTAGACCCTTCAAGGTACAAATAAACTTCAATATTCCTGTATTTGAAGGTTAGATAGACACAAATGGTGTAGACAAGTGGTTCAATCTACTAGAAGTGTAGTTTTCTATCCATAACTTTTTGAATAGAGAAAATATTACTTTTGCGCTCCTCAAAGTCATTCCCCATGTCAAAGATTGGTGGGAAACTTTCTGTGAGAAAAAGGAAATAGAGGAACCCTCGTTATTTACTGTCACGACCACTTGGGAATCCTTCAGGGATGCTATTAAGGAAAAATACTACCCTATTGGAAGTTATGATGACTTGTATAACAAATGGACCACACTGCGGCAAGAAAGAGACCAAGCAGTGCCAGAGTTCACAAATATCTTCCATACCTTACGCACCAAGCTGGGTATCAAAGATTCAGAGAGACATTTGGTGCTCAAATATTGTGGTTCTATACATAGATACATCCATACTAAAATGGAATTTATGGGCATCCCATCCTTAGGCGTGGCCTACCGATATGCCGTCAAAATCGAAAAGAATCTCAAAAAAAAGATGCGGCAATTTGGGCCCGGGAATCCCTCACAGAAAAAGACAAGAAAGGGTGGCCCCAACCCATAGAAAAAAGGACAAAGAAAATATGGACAGTATCAAGACAACCAGTCCAAGCCTCAAGCAAAGAGGGACACTGGAAAGACAAAGAAAGATACTGGGAAGTGGTGCAACTTCGTTAAGAGCCCTTGGCATAACAATATTGCCTATCGCTCAAAGCAGTTGCTGGTGGCCAAAGTAAAAGACTATGAATCATATGTGGGTTCTGACTATGAGTCAGAACCAGAAAGGGAAATACAAATAATTGACGTGGAACCCAGTGCCACCGTTACTACCACCAAGCTCCATCCTGATGAGCTAGATGAGCCAAAAGAAGGAGAGTTCCTCTTCCATTCAAATATGTGGGTAAAAGGCACCTCACTGCACTTCATTGTGTATAGCGGTAGCCAAAATAACCTCATATCAGTAGAGGTTTTCATGTGTCTATCCCTGCCGACAATGCCGCACCCACAACCCTACACCATTGGATGGCTCCAGCAAGGAAGCGATATCCGTGTTAGCCAACAGTGTCGACTATCGTACGACATCAAGCCCTTCAAAGATGAGGCATTCTGTGATGTTTCTCCTCTCGAAGTTTGTAATTTTCTTTTGGGCCAACCTTATTTATGGAAACACCATGCTTTATATGAGTCTAGGCCTCGTAGTGTTATTATTACTTTGAACTAGAAATTGTACAGGATACCCAAGACAGTCCCACCTAGTACTATTTCCTTGATCTTTCCCAAGCAATGCAAGAAGGTCATCTCTCAAACGGGGAATTTTTTCTTCTTCATGATTCACTCTTGGAATGAGAGAAATATCACAGCCACATCCAGGGTCTCTGCGGTCGACCTCTCCATAAAGAAAAATCAAGTAGATAAGGTCATCGAAGAATATTCAGATATCTTCTCCTCACCAACTGGGGTACCTCTGCACTATCAGGTCAAGCACCCCATTGATCTGACCCTCGATGCACCGCTTCCCAATGGGCCAGTCTATCGCCACTCTATTTTAGAGAATGAAGAGATCAAGCGATAAATCCAAGGACTACTCCACAAGGGTCACATCCATCCCATATCATCACTTTCCAGGAGCCCAATCATGCTGGTACATAAGAAATATGGAACCTGGTGACTCTGCATTGATTACCGACCCCTGAATAAAATTACAGTTAGAAACCAGTACCCAATTCCCCGAATCAACGACCTCCTTGATCAAATCATAGGGGACAAATACTTTAGTAATATTGATTTGAGGTTGTGCTACCACCATGTCCCGATATAATAGACAGATGTATGGAAGACCTCCTTCAAGTCAAAGGAAGGCCTTTCTGAATGGTTAGTCATGCACTTTGGTTTGAAAAAATCTCTAGCCACTTTCATGAGGATGATGGACGATATCTTGCGACCATTCACCAATACTTTTGTAGTGGTGTATCTAGATGACATTCTCATTTACAAAAATTCTTGGGAAAAATACTTGCAGCATATTCAGTAGGTTTTGCACACCCTGCGACAACACAACCTATATGCCAACCTGGAAAAATTCTCCTTCGGCATGGACAAGGCCCATTACCTAGGATACATTATTGATCAGCATGGCATACATGTGTATCCACTGAAGATCCAAGTCATCTGTGAGTGGGCTACCCCAACCACAGTCACTGAGCTTCAGATCTTCTTGGGCCTTGCCAATTCATACCACAGGTTCGTGTTGGGATTCTCCCTTATTGCATGGGACCTCATCCAAATAACTAGGGGTGGTGGTAAGGAAAAATTGTGTGGGGACGGTCCCAACAACAAGCATTCGATGATTTAAAGCAACGTTTGTGCTCAACCCTAATAATTTCACTACCAAACCTGCAACAACCCTTTGAGATCGAGATAGATGCTTCATACTATGTTGTGGGCACCATTCTCACTCAGAACAACTACCCCATGGCCTATCATAGTGATACACTATCAGATGTTGTCCATATCTTGGGAAATGACTCCCATCTAGTCATGGCCTATCAATGTGAGACACTATCTACTTGATTTTTCTACACTATTGTGTGAGACACAGTCATGGCTGCTTGGTGAATGTTGTCTAGATGGATGACTGATAGTGCCTCCCATCCACTAAGCGAGGAAATGACTGTGTTTTGGTGGTTGCTGATCATTTTTCTAAGATGGCGATTCTGGTTGCCTGCAAGAAGAAAATCACTGTAGAAGCCACTACCAAGCTCTTCTTTGAACAAGTTTGGGTAAATTTTGGGATCCCACAAACCATTGTCTCATATCAGGATAGTTGATTTCTCAGCACATTCTGTTCGAGCCTCTGGTCACTTCTGGACACCAAGATCACCAAATCCACGGCTTTCCACCCCCAGACAGATAGCCAAAATGAGGTCATAAATCAACTGATTGTGCATATCCTGCACATGTATAATTCCAAGCACCCTCGCACATGGGATGAGATTCTTCCCTATGTCCAAAATAGCTACAACCGAGCCCTGCATATCTCAACTGGCCACAACCCCTTCGAGGTGGGGTTGGGATTCCAACCATTGGGTCCCATAGATGTTGCACTTCCCCTTGCAATCACGTTGACCAACTCATCTCCTGCTCCAATTGAAGCTGAAAAAGCCACCCGGTTCATTTATTGGATCCAAAACATCCACCAACAGGTTCATGATATCCTACATAAGTCCAATGACAAGTACAAGCAGTGCCATGATAAACATGAGGTGCCATATAATTTTCAGGTGGGCGACAAAGTTTGGTTGCAATTGTAGAGAGAACGCCTTACAATACCCCATCAGAAGCTTCACCCACTCCATTATGGGCTATACACCATCACCAAGGATGTGGGGGATAATTATTTTGAGCTCAAAATTCCTTCTTTCTTGGGCCTGCACTCAGTGTTCAACATGGATCTCCTTCGGCCTTATTTCCCACCATTATTGGACACCTCAGACATAGCATAACAACTGACACCAACAGAGATCAAAATCGACTACATACAATAGGCATCCATTAATCATATTGTGGAAACATATATCAAGGGATCAAGGGCACTCGACAACAAAGTATCTAGCTTTATCAAGTCATCAAAGTAGGGTAGCTCTTGGGAGAAATTTGGAAGAAATTTGGAGTAACCCGAGGCCAAATTTGGAAGAAATTTCCTCATTTGATGGGGGAAATCAACGCAATGGATACCATTGCTTCCTAAGGAGGGAGGATTGATCCAAGTGGATATCAGTGTCCACCCACCTTTTTCCAGCTGGCTCAAAACAACTTTCTAACAATTTTCGTAATTTACTATTTTTAGTAGTTTTTCGTGTCCTAAACTTCTGGAGCCATTTTGAGGCCCTAAATGACTTTTGTTTTTGGTATGTTGCAGTCAAAAAATTTCAACATTAAATTTTCAAAAACTGTTGTATTCCTCGGATAGATCTTTCCAATAGGCTATTGTATGCCTAAAACGAAGATTGTTTGCAAACATTACGACCCTGGGAAGTTGATGTACTGATTTACCCAAGCGGGGCCCACATGACTTTTGGTGCTTCGTCTCCTAGGGTTAGGTTTTTGGATGTCTGGGGTTTTTGAAACTCCTGTTTATTGTAAAAAGGCCTTCGAAGCCTCATTGCAATTATCTGCTTGCGAATGAGCATAGTCGTCACATCTCTCCTCAGAGATAAGCTGTCACCATTCCAACAAGCTTGTTTTCCGTTGCATTTTACAGTTTCAACTTATTTCCTTATTGAATAGAAAATCATTTTTACTTTATCTCTGTTATTTTGTGTTAAGCATCTATTAATAATCTGTAGGCATTTCGTTCTGCTCATAAAATCTAGATCAATATGGTTGCAAAGGATGTGTTTGGGAATCAAGTTTGAGCAGAGAGCTACGAAGGTAAGTTGCGACAGTCAAAGAACAATATTTATAGCAAAGAACCCTTCGTATCATTCGAAGACTAAGAAAATTGATGTACAATACTATTTTGTAAGAGAAATGGTGGAAAGTAACAAGGTGCTACTGGAGAATATAGACACGTTGGAAAACATAGCAGACTCATTGAACACGTTTGTGAGTGATGTGAAGTTATCTTGGTGTAGAGAGGCAATGGGCATTGTTTCATTGGGTCTGTGAACAAAAGTTCAAGAATCTCCTATTTCAACAAAGAAGACAACAAGTGGGAGAATGTTGGTTTGTTATATCCTTTGCAGTGAAATTCTAGTTGAGGTGGATCGACTGAAGGTCGAAGTCGAGGTAGATAGACAACAAGTCGAAGGTCGAGGTTAGTCAACCGGGGAAACTCGAAGTCGAAGGTCGAGGCAGTTTGACATGGTAAAGGAATCAACATAGGGTTGAAAAGGTCAAACAACATTAGGTTGACAGGTGGATGTGTGGCAACCAACTGAAGATTGAATGAAGTTTGACTAGTAGACGACTCGTAGACGTCTTGGAGTCGAATGTAACAGAATCCTGATATTTTCAAGATTTGTAGCCAATGATATGCTTAGATCCATAATTTCTTTTGGTTTCCAAGTATTTAGGGTTTTTCCTATTGTAAACCCTATAAATAGGCATGTTGTAAGGTCATAAAGGCTAATGCATGTAATGTAATAATCATAGGTTGTTGGTCATGTAGATGTAAGTCAGATTGACTACATGGTTATTCTTGCACAAAAAAGAGGGTATGATGTTGATTGTGTCTTAAGTGTGGACCAAGTTTAGAAATGTAACATTTTATTCATATTGAATAAGACAACAAGAGATAATAATGATAAAGGAATGTTGGTTTTCCTGGTTTGGATGTAAGATCTTTGGCCACCCAGGTCAGGCCATGCTACTCCAGAAAACACTTTTATGCTCTGACACCACATTGTAACATCTAAAGCATCCAACTCGGCTATGCTACATAACATTTTCAAGATGTAATGAAATTAAAAACATATACACAGAGAGACTCTTGCAGAACTTTATATATAAAACTTAAACATATAAATACATACCGTAAATGCATAGATTCATATGGAAATGACAGTAAGCATATACATGCAGCATAGACATGAAATGACCATAAATATAACACAAAAATAATAATGCAGTATATAAATTGACACACAATTGACACTTATCTTGGTAAGAATATCACCAACTATGTGCACACTGCAGACCTTCCATGAACCTCCCAAACTTAGACCACACTGCTCATCACTCTCAGCAGTGGGTCACCCCTGAATTGGGACTAAAATCCACCCGGGTAAAGGGATTCCTAAATAGAATGATGTATCATAGACAACAAGAAAGACTCTATCATAGGTGCCAACAAAAACTAACAACCTACAGTCATGTAATGACCCCAATCATTATGATTACCAGTAAGACAAAAAGTGCAATTTTTTTTTTCTTTTTTTTTTTTAGGAAGGAAGGAAACAACGACATCAGTTGAAACACACAATCTCGTGACGAAAACCATGCACGCAGATTAGGAAATAGACAACAATGACTCAACCCACCAACACATCGAGTAACTGGGTGAACATGTGAAAATCAAAGACAGATAGAAATGACTACCCGCTTGACACAAACACGACAACGCCTACAAGATAAATGACAACATCCACAATCTTGACACAACGACCTCAACGATCAGTAACTAGAATCCTCCATGGCATGAAAAACCAAACTCCTGAAGGCATTACAACACAAGCACCAACATCAACTACAACAAACAAACGCCCACAATGGGAAGCACAGACTCCAACCAAGTTATCATTCATCTCTATCCATTAGGGAGTGCAACGATCCCCTCAACAGGAATCATGTCGTTGCTAGGTGATAGGCGTGACAATAACCCTGGAGAACCATAACCTATTTGGACCACAGACTCAATACAAATCCAATGGGCTAGGAGGCTGAAATAACTCACGGGAAGATGATACCCACACACCCAAGCAACAAGTCAATAGGACACAAGAAGACAACACTCGATTTAAAATTGTGTGAATGACCGGAGGATTCTTGTTTCCTACAAGGCAACCTATATGGTGAAATGACTATGACCAACCACCCCTTCCATCTTGACCTAAGGTGCAAGGCACATATTCTGTAGGGGTCTAACTGAATTAAACCCAAAAATTCATACAATTAAACATGAAATTCCTTTCTCATTGCAGAAGTAATTCATTAACCATCATATGAGCATATAATATTCAACAGAATTTAAATTTTATTTACAGCATGAAAATAACTTACATAATCACCGCATAACTCAGCAATTTATAAATAAAATACCTCTTTCTTATGCTAACTCCCGCTGATATGGTTGTCCTCACTGCTGCCTTGCCCAGCCTCTTGCTTGACCAAACTCTGACCAAACCGACTAACCACCCAGCCAGCTAGGAGCAACCTGTCCAACTCCCTAGCTCCAGGATACCATAAGGAATCCCACCCCCCATGCCCCAAACCCCCAGCAACCTGGTGCCCCCTGCAAAGATTCACAAAAACTCCCAATATCAAACTCCCCACACTAGAAAATATCCAAACAAAAATCTCGTTTCCCCTCCAAAATGCTTCCTCCCCCCAAAATCATAATTACCCCTCCCATAGGACTCTTCCCCGTCATATCTCCCCCTTCACCGAATCTCCTTCCCTCCATTAATTACCTTATCCCCTCCTTTATTATCTTATCCCCTCCTTTATTACCTTATCCCCTCTTGTCATACATAAGTTTCAAAAGGATTAAATTAAAGTTATTAAGCCCCTTAATTTATTACCCATGTCATTGAATGTGATATTTAATCAATTAATTAATTAATTAATTAATCAATCAAAAGTTATAAACAATTAATTAATAAATAATAATTAATTAATATTATTAGTACTAATCATTGTTTAACTAAAACCATATTAGGACAATTAATTATCTAATTAATTTTACTTAATAATCCCTAAGAATCTATTTAACAAGGGTTGTTACATACACCCACCCTTCAGGAAACTTCGTCCCGAAGTTAAGGTATCTCATGATACAAAGAAAAAGAAACATGGTTCACACATTCATGACAATTAACCGACACTATTAGTAAGTAAGCAAGGAAAACTCATACGTACTAGTGTACATGTACAAGAAATGCATGTGCAACTAGTACATACAAGTCTCGTGCATGTACTAATAGTCAATAACTATCACCCTTATAGTATTTTATGTATGCATCCAATCCAATCAACAAGACTATTCTTTTATAAAAGAAAATAAACCAATCAAATGTTTGCAAAATCCCTTAATTACAATGATCTAGTTCAACAAATTTATTTAGACAATTGTGGTTTAGTTACGCAATTATGAATATTCATATATACACATTTTCTTTTTAGAAGGGAAAAACATTAAATTCTACCATCAGACAAATCTCCACACTTTCTCAACTATTTCTACTCATCCTTCCTCCCTAACTTACTTCCATCTTCATTCCTATCCCTCCTCTGCTGGACTATCTTGGAGCATCAACTATATTGACCTAACTCCAAATATAACTCGTAAGCGGAAGTGTCACTATCTCGACCAAGCTTCCCCAATAGGCAACTGACAGTCATCATCACACGTCTAGGGGAGCGTGAGATAACATCGTCCTCCCATGACTTTAGGTTTTGAAGGATACATGGTGGGAAATTCCTCCACCCCTCCTAATCATAACTAGTGTCCACACCCTACAATGGAACATACAGTGGCACCGTGTTGTTGGGAGTTTTGTCATCGTTTATTCGGTTTTGGGTAGTCTCATCACCTAAAATCTTGCATTGGTCCACATATCATAGCAATGCATCCAAACCAATATAATCTCATATACAAATATTCATACCATAATGTTTCTCAGCTAGTTGTCATGATATCCACTTTCATCATCATTATCCCTTGGCTATTTCATAGCCCATAACCTGCAGATTAGTCTGTAACACAAACTCATACATTTCTATGCATTATCATCATGTAATTGCATACAATCATCATTTCAATTTGGTATCCTTGTACCAACAACTTAACATCAAGGTTTTCAAGTTAGAAATAGATTTCATAATATCCCATAATTCAATTTCGACAACCATTCATAAAATTATTATTTATCAAATAGATTGCATCATATCCAACACCATTCTACTAGCATTTAAACCTTCATAGGATTTACATTCACACAATATGTCACATCATATCCATCATCATCAATAACACTTAAACATTCATAAATTTACATTCACATAGTAGATCACATTATATCCATCATCATCAATAACATTTAAACATTCATAAAATTTTCATTCTCACAATATATCACATCGTATCCATCATTATTCAAATACATATAACATTCGTAAAGGTTCATACGTCTTAAAAGTTTGAGTGTATAATTTAATAGTTTCACTGTGAGTAGAAAATAAAAGTGTAAACCTCAGGTAATCCTGTTTGTCTAAGTCAAAAGTTGGTGTTACATACACCAACCTTCGAGAAACATATCCTCGAGGTGGTCAAAAAAGTGAGGGATAGTCTCGTCGTAGTGTCTCGACATCTTCCCAAGTAGCAGATCCTAGACTATACTTGTCCCATTGGACCTTAACCTGGTCTACTAGACGATTCTTGAGTGGTCAGAATATACAGTCCAATATGTGTAATGGTTCTACAGTGAGAGTTCCCACATCCGATACCTACAATTCCTTCCAATTTAGTTTATGTGATTCATCGACAACATAATGACGTAAAACAGACACGTGAAAAACATTATGAGTTTTATGTAAGTGGGGTGGCAGTACGAGATGATAGGCAATGGGTCCAATTTTCTCTTGGATTCTGAACGGTCTGATAAATTGATGTGACAACTTTGTCCCCTTCTTGAACCGTATGTTACTCTTATTAGGCCCAATACAAATGAAAACCTGGTCTCCCACTTCATAACTTATGTCGGTCCTGTGTGCATCCGCATAACTTTTCTGCCTATCCTGTGCTTCCTTTAGTCTCTGCCTAATCTGAATCACCTGTTATTCCATATCTTGAATCAATTTTTTCCCAACTGTTACTCGGTCTTCTAATCTATCCCAACTCAACAACGTTCTGCATGGTCTTCCATATAGAGCTTCATAGGGTGGCATTCCGATAGAGCTATGAAAACTGTTATTGTAGGCAAACTCTACCAAAGGTAGGTACTTATCCCACAGGGTTTGATTATCCATGACATACATTCTTAGAATGTATTCTATGAATTGATTTACTCTCTCAGTTTTCCCATCTGTTTCAGGATGATAAGTTGTGCTTAAGTTCAACTAAGACCCTAATGCTGACTGCAAACTTGTCCAAAACCTAGAAGTGAATTTGGAGTCCCTATCTGAAATGATCTTCTTAGGTATCTTGTGCAAATGGATAACCTCATTTATGACACACGCATAGCAGTCACCTGCTCTTAGGATCGATCAAATTCCCCTTTTCGAGCTGAAGCGGCTCTTTCGATTCCTCCATGGAATCTCTGCTCAAAACCCGATCCACAGGTCCTTCATTCACCTACACGGATTTTCTGCACTAAGCCATGATCTTCCCTGACTAAGTTTCAGGTTTCGGGGTTTCCTCTTTCCCGATGTCAAGAGTTCTTGAACTCTTGAATCCCCGATCTCCGATGAGCTCTCTTCCGGCCTTATCCCCTCCTGGCTATGCCCTCTGGTCCATATGACCGCTCTCATAAGACCGCAGTCTTATATCCTCCTATCGGGGTTTTGGGTTTTAAATTATCGATAAGCGCCCTTTACACATTAGCCCTCCTGGATATTCTCTGGTCCATGTGACCGCTATCCCCGTGACCTCAGTCTTATATTTCTGTCGGGGTTTCAGGGTTTCCAATGCCAAAATGCAATTGTTCATGGGATTCCCGATTCCTCGAATCCCGACTCTCCGCTACGCTGACAGTTGGCTCCCACAATGGCGATTCCCACTTCTTTGATATGCTGACAACTATCTCCCACAATGGTGCTTTCCCCTTGTCAGGGTTTTAGGATTTCCAATGTTGAAACTCACATGTACCCTAGACTCGCGATCCTCCGATTCTTGATTAGCCAATGAACAAACTCCTTTTTGGGACTTCTCCCTTGATGGCTCCGATTTCCTCCATGCGTCCTCCTCTGATGGACGGTCCTGATCGCTCCTCACGATTTCGAGACTTTTGATGTCCCAAATTTCACGACCTCAGGAACTCCAATTTCCCGAGTGCCGGTATACCGATGCCTCCTCGGATTTCTGACACCTATCTCCCCAAACGGACGGCTCAGATTATATCGTGGTTTTCACTATGGACTTCCCCGATCTCCTGTCCATGGGAATGTTGATTTGCTGACTCCCGACACCTCGATCTCCGCCACCTGTCTCCTCAAACGGATGATCCAGATCTTCCTGGCGTTTCGAGACTTGAAATGTCCCGATCTCTTGTCCTCATGACTCCTGATTTCATGAACGCCAATATCCCGATGATTGTTGGGACTTTTACCTGGCGTGAGAAGGGTTAAAACATGTGCACCTCCTGTCCAATCTGATGGCTGACAGGATTTCTACTCAAGATTTGACGACCCATATTTGTTCTCCTTGTGCGCTTACTCCAGAGGCTAAACTCCGAGCATCTTCTCCCTATCCAACGACTGATGGGTTCTTTGCTCTAGATCTGATGGTGCAGATCGTTCCTTCCTCTACGCTCCTCCTATTGCTTCCTGGACATGAAACCCCACAGTCCAGATTTCTTTTCTCCACCGATCAAACGGTTATCGTTGCTCCTCTTGAGCTGCTGCGCTTTCTTTCGGTGCTTGAAAGAATTCCAAGTCTCCCAAAGGCCTCAACCTTTGTCTTCTTTCTCCTCTGTGAACTCTTCAGACTCTGAGCTTTGCTCTGCGCGTGAAAATGATGTCTCTCCTGAACTTTGGGAACTTTGAACTCTCCAAAGAGTTCTTCAGCCTCTGCACTCCTTTCAGCTCGACTCTGTGTGTGAAAGCATTGTCCCTCCTGAGCTTCTCAACCCCTTAGACCCCTATGGGATTTTGTCTTTCTTCCCTTCTCCCTTAGATGGAGAATGTAATGGCCTCCTAGCTGTCTGTTTGCTCAAGCAACCTCTTGCTGAGCCTATCAGGGTGTTCAGTAACCCTGTGAAGATCCCTCGGTGGAATCTTCCTTTAGAATATAGAACTCAGAGGGTTCTCTTCTCTCTTGTGCCTACCTGCACACCTACTCAATGCCCTCCTGGTAGAGTATCTTCTCCCAAAAATTCCAACTGTTCTGTCTCCTTCTCCTTTGCACCTATGCACTCACTCGATGCCCACCTTGCAGATCTCTCAGAATCCTCAGTGATTCTGGTTCTCTCTGAAATCACAGCAAAGTCCTTCTTCTGTGCACTCCTTGCACTTGCTCAATGCCCACCTGGCAGAGCTTCACAGAACTCCTCAGAGCTTCTGTCTGCAACTGTGTATTCTCCCACACAACCTTGCCTCCTGATGTATTCAACAACCTCAAAGGTCTTCACCAAGTTGTTGATTCTAGTGTCTATGCCGCAAAACGTCTCTATCTGAACCCGCAGTGTTTAGAAGTGCATCCTCTGTACACGGCTCTCAGAACTCGCAGCGTTTTGTCACACCCTCCTGGTGTGAAGCCTCAAAGACCTTCACCTGAAATCAAACAGACTCCCTGCAAATGCTTAAACATACATCTACAGGATATAAATAACACTCACAGACATCCACATAACACATAATTCATGCAGGAAAAACTGCTTCTGTTTATATTAACAATGGAAAATTTCTGTTTGTACAAAGGTGTTCTCAAGCTCTCTCTGTCTCTTCTCTTACAACCATTACCACTCTACACAAAATGAGATCCCAAGTCTCTTTTATCTGAGGGAGCTCTTCTAGTGCTTCCCTCCAATCTACCTACCTTATTCAATTGCATTGAATGGGTTGTCTAGTCTAGCATCTGGAACTAGATCTCAGCCATACAAACATTTAATGGGCGATCTTATCTACAGCCTGCACAAAGGCACGGATTCCCATCTCAACAGCTTAAACATTAAATTTACATTTAATTCAAATTTCAAATGAGGCTGTGCCTCTCTCTTAGCATGCGATTTGAATTCGCTGGCGTGGCTGGCTAGCTGGCTGACATGGAGAGATGCTCCTGCATCAATTTACAAACACACGTGCCACATAAGTGACATCGTAAGTGTCTCTAACTAGAATAAAATGAGCACTCTTGTTAAACTTAGAAACTATCACAAGAATGGCATTGTGTCTATGATATGTGAGCGACAACCCCACAACAAAATCCATAGAGATGACTTCCCACTTGGACATAGGAACATCATGTGGTTGTAGGAGGCTTGCTAGGTGATGGTGGTCGGCCTTCACTTATTGACACTCTAGGCACTTGGCGACAAAATGGACTATATCATGCTTCATGCCTACCCAAAAGAAGAGCTTCCTCATGTCTGCATACATCTTCTTCACACCCGGATGCACACAATAAAGTTCTCTATGGGATTCCTTCAGTATGTTGCTTTGAATATCCCCATTTTCAGGGGTGTACATCCTTCCTCGATATCTTAACAGTCCATCTTCTTCTATACTATATCCTTCATACTTTGGATCTAATTTCCTCCTACTTTGGAGGGTTGAAGTAACCTCTAAATACCAACTGTCTCCTTAGAGGTTCATCAACACATGTTCCCTCAGATTGACCTTTAAGGGTACCAAGGAGAAGACATGTGGTCTCCTACTCAAGTCATTTGCACCACATTTTCCTTCCCCTTGATGTACGGAATACCAAAATCGTAATCACTCATAAACTCACTGTATCGCCTTTTCTTGGCATTCAGATCCCTTTGAGTGAAGAGATGTTTTAAACTT